>CM042252.1:33228085-33593085 GCA_023566225.1 Romanogobio albipinnatus
ATTCGTTCCTCTGCTTCTGTCCATGATGTCACAAATAATTCAGAGACAATTAGCAAGGATACAAAGACAATGCCTTAAAGATTCTACTTAATACTTATACATCAATCCCTGTGTCTTGTCTATCTCTCTCTGTGGTCCTCACTAGCTTAGAAGTATGGTGAAAAAAAACAAAAGCCCAAAAAAAAAAAAAAATCTCATTATCCTCTAAGTGCGTGATGGAGACTATAAGTGCAGCGAGGTAGACATCAGATGGAGAAGAATGAGGCAGCTGAGCTCTCCTCCACAGATAACCCCTCTCTGAGATTGATAGCAGGACAGAGTTGATGCCATATTGGTGTGGACTGGCTTTGTGATGTTTATCTCGAGGGAGAGAATCATCACATCAAGGTTAACACAAGATGAACAGTTTATGGGCAGTAAAGACAAACCCTGAGTTCAGCTGCAGTTGTGGCAGAGCTCGGCACGCTTGTGTGTGAGGATTACAGCCAAAGACTCTGATCTGAAATCAATCCCTGAGCTCTGAGAAACTCAGTCACAACGGTCACAGATGTACATACTGTATGTGCACGGTGGAATCAACTAAACATGTTTGAAACTGGTTGACCTCAGCTTTCTAACAACACTGTGCCTGCCAATTTGCCCAACATTCAATATTTTTGCATGCTTGTATATTAAATACTTGACTATGCTGATTTTTTCATTGTTGTTTGTCAGATTGTATGACATGACTCCAGTAAGATGTTGGTTAAAAGCCAAGACAGACTGCATCAACTGTATCAATCTTTATTATGAAAGTTCAATAATTTACCTACACTATATTGCCAAAAGTTTTGGGACACCTGCCTTTACATACACATGAACTTTAATGACATCCCATTCTTAATCTGTAGGGTTTAATATGGAGTTGGCCCACCCTTTGCAGCTATAACAGTTTCAACTCTTCTGGGAAGGATTTCCACAAAGTTTATAAGCGCATGTGTGAGGTCAGGCACTGACAGGACAAGAAGGCCTGGCTCTCAGTCTCCGCTCTAATTCATCCCAAATGTGTTCTATTGGGTTGAGGTCAGGACTCTGTGCAGGCCAGTCAAGTTCCCCCACACCAAACTCGCTCATCCATGTCTTTATGGACGTTGCTTTGTGCACTGGTGCGCAGTCATGTTGGAACAGGAAGTTGTATTTTTTTTGAAGCCTAATAGATGTTAAAAAATTGATGGCTTTCAATTACAATGTTGAATGGCTATAATTTATTTTTAAAATGGGGGGGGGGGGGGGGGGGGGGCATTTTCATCGAGACATCAGTAGCATCAGTGATACTGGCCTTCATTCATAATAAGATTTTAAACAAGTATTGTTTCTACATTCATTTGGAGATTAACTGTAAAAGTATACTTCATAGTCAAAGATATTAAAAACTTATGTATTTTTAATCATGATTAAATCACAGAAAAAAAATATGATTCATTTAGTTAGTTTTTTAATCACCTGACAGCACTAAATAATTTACCCATGTTCTCTACAACTTAGCTCACAATGTTTTTGGGAAACACAGCCCTGGTAACGAAAAGGAAGTTTGATTCATGCAAGTGGTGATCCATGAGCTATTGTCGCTGTGCCCTTGAGCAAGGCACTTAACCTCAGCTTGCTCCAGCAGGATTGTTCCTGTAATGTATGTCGCTCTTAAAGCACCTGCTAAATGACTACTTACTATCATGAACGTTACAACCACAGAGTTTTCTGTCATAGTGACAAAAGCCTATGTATGTGTGTGTGACACTAAGGCCATTACAGACCAGGAAAAGAGGCTTTAATTCAGAGGCCAGGGCTTTCTGACTGTTGTGCTGCTGTAACGAGACACTGCCCTCATAAACATTTCATGTTTGGACTGGGATTGCATGCTGAGTTTATCACTCCGCGATTCCCTTGATGAATGATTGGCTTGATTAAAGCAAGACTATGATGAACAAACAGAGGTGCTGTTCAGAGCGTTGTTTACGTGCACACTGTGAATCTGGATGGTGAAATCAGTCAAGATAATGAACAGAAATACACTGGGCTGATAATTAAATGCTAAGACAAACTCAACGCAGCCACATCTTCCCGTATTTCAAACGTTCTGCGTCTCCCAGCCTAGATATTTTCTTTTTAATCATCAGTGAATCGCAAGAGCTTTTTGAGAATGTACAAGATTTCGAAACAGATTAAATATGAATAAGTCGAGGCAATTAATCAAAATTATAAACATCTGTGTACATCTTATAAACCCATTTAACCTTGATAAGGTTTTAAAAGGTGTGTTATAATTAGATGCGCCGCGTGTCATTACTCGGTTTAGAGGTGCGGTGTAAAAGTTGGGCTCTTATCAGCAGAGCGAATGATTAAATGGGCTCTTGAAGGATCATATGAATCTTCTGTCTGTTAGGGTGTGGTTATCTAACAGCTTCCCATAGTGCACCAGCATGCTTGTGAACACCTTTATTCCAGATGGTGCGGGGTGACACACACACACACACACACACACACAGAGAACTATTTGTTCCATTCGCTGTGCATTGCTCAATAAAGAAAGATAATTGTGGAGCTTTGACAGATGTTAAGTAATTATTACAGATGGACATGAATGGAATTTCATTACATGATGATGCTTCCTCAAATACCACAACAAAACCTGAACAACAACATTTCAAGCATGACTTTAAATACAATTAAATCTGTCTGACGATCAACTTATTATCAGTGTCCTATATTTTATCATTATTAGTCCTATATTAGTCATTCATTATTTATGTTAGAACAACCTCAGGCCAGCGAGCATATTCAACGTACACTGTCAAATAACATGGCAAATATCATACTGTTTCTAGTATAAATGTTGTGACTGAACATTAATTAGTGCGTAAGATACATCGGGGTCACAGCTAGTTTGACACAGCTAGACCTGTATTGTTTGTGCCAAGCACTCTAGTGGTTTTGGATTACCTGCTTTTGAGTTATTTAATAAACCTTTTATAATTTGATCCTTGATCCTTGATCCTTTGGCATTTCTTAAAGGTGCACTGTGTAAATTTATCGGCATCTAGTGGTGAGGTTGTGAATTGCAATAACCCACTGCTCATCCCTCCCTTTCAAAGCACATAGATAAGCTACGGTGGCCGACACAGGACAAAAATGTTGTCATCGGAGAGAGCAGAGAGTGACTAGTGCTCTGTGGAGAAGTTTGTCCATTTAGGGCTACTGTAGAAACATGATGGCACAAAATGGCGATTTCAATGTAGATATGCAGATAGAAATGGCTCATACTAAGGTAATAAAAACATAACGTCGCTGTCCGATGAAACTCACGTATGTCCAAAACGCTTACTTTTCAGGAAGTGAAAAAAACACTGTATTTCAAAAGCAGTTGAATGTAGCGTTGTCATACTTGGTACGGCATCTTTACATGTAACCATATTCTTGCCAGTGTAATGATATAATCCACATTTGACCAAAATTGAGTTTAAATGGACATACGTGCATATTTTACAGTAACGGTGGTCGATACGCGTTCTTCCGATCATTAATTAGAATGGCAAAGTCGCGTTTCAGCAGAGGAATACGTGAGGAATACAGAGGAATACGTGCTGGATATTCTCAGCCTCTGGCAAGCGGTGATAGCAGTATGAGTGAGGCATGTTCTAGTGACAATCATGACAGTAGCATTACAGGCTATAATTTGATCAGTTTGACTGAGAAAAAAAGGCTGAATCTTATCAAAGAGACCGAGTTTATTTACATACTAGCAAGCAAACTAATCTGTGAAGAACTAGATTAGAACTAAACTGCAGAGAGCTTCAATGTCGTACTATCGGCTATCCAGTGCTGAGCTTCGATCAAACAACTTCACGATACCAGCGAGACCGGCGAGATGCTTCCACAGGGCGGGAGATACGCGGCGTGATTGACAGCTTTGACACCAAATGGATATACATGAAAATCAGATGACATGATTTCACAACTTTTCATTGGCCATTTAGATATGTGACGCATACTGTATACGGAAATGAACCTGGACATTCAATCCGTCGAAAAATCTCAAAATCGGCAAAATGGACATACGTGGTTTTCATCGGACAGCGACGATAAGGTCTTTATACACCACTGAAAACATAGTTATGTATATTATATTGCATTTCTGTCAATAGATAAATACTACACACTGAACCTTTAAACCAGTGTTGGGGGGGGGGTAACGCATTACAAGTAACTTGAGTTACGTAATCAGATTACTTTTTCAAGTAACTAGTAAAGTAACGCATTACTTTTAAAAGTTACTTTTTCAAATAAGTAACGCAAGTTACTTTGTTTTCCCATTTATTGACTGACAGCTCTCCTGTCCTTATGTTGAGTGGAGTGCAGAAGCATTGTGTGTAAACATGAGGGTTATTGTAGACTAAATGTGAGCATGCATTTACTAATCTCACTAACACAAAAAAGATTCAGTATTCCTCAAAATGGATAAAATCAGTAAAAATGCAAAATCAGAATACTATGCAAAACTCCAATAATTAAATGTTAAATAAAACAAATATTTTTAATCTTACTTTATTGACCAGTGTACTTGCAGCTGACCTTCGATGATTCAGTTAAATCATAAGCAAAAATGACTAGATTTTTTGTTTTTATTGAAGTAAGTGTTAAACTGTTCCCTTTCGAAAAGGAACTCGCGCTGCGTCAGCTCGACGCAACGGGGAACGCCTCCGGCGTGACAGGTGCCTGAAATCACAATCAAAACGAGTCAATCCTATTGACCGGCGACAGCCTCTGACGTCATCAAGGTGCAACCAGGAAGTATAAAAGGGCCGCTATCTCGCCGCTCATGATCAACCAGCTCCCGGGAGTCTTCCATTCTTTCCAGATCTCCACCAAGAGATCTCGAGAGGATGGAAGAAGCCCTATTCAGCCCGTATCCATCGACGTCAGCGGGCTAATTTTGCTGACGTTGATGGATTGCCTGAGGCTGGATATGTGTCGCTGCCGCCCGTAGACGAGACGTTTGCGAACTACCTCGCTTCCGGGCGGCCATTGAAACTGAGGGCTCCCACCCTGCTCCCACGACCTCGCGTCTGAACGGCAGGGCATACATGTAGGCGGGTCATGCCGGGGCGGCTTTACACACGATGGCAGTGTTACAAGCCTACCAGGCTGACCTGCTAAGGGACCTCGATCAGGGGGAGGGACTAACCCCTGATGTGGTTGCTGAGCTGCGCAGATCTGTCTCTCCGGGCCACCAAGCAAACTGCCTTCGCCATCGGTCGCTCGATGGCGGCCACGGAGAGGCATCTGTGGTTGAACCTGGCGGACATCGCGGGGAAAGAGAGAGCCTTTCTCCTCGATGCCCCGGTCTCGCCCTCTGAACTTTTTGGCACCTCCGTATAGGCGGTGGTGGGTAAGTTCAGAGAGGCGAGGGCGCGCTCGGCGGCATTTAAGACATGCATCCCGCTGAGGTCCGGGACCGCACCCAGGCAGTCGGGTGTCCCTGGTCCGTCTCAGTCTGAGGGCTGGAGACGGGAACAGCGAGCCAGCGTCGCCTCTCGAGCGCCCCCGCCATGGAGGACCGGGGCGCAGAAGAGGCGGGACACCCGCTACAGGAAGAGGAAGGAAGTCGGGGCTGGCAAACGGGACCAGCGCAGGCAGCGGACTCCGCCCCCGAGAGGACGCAGGTGAACGCTGCCTCCTTTCCCTTCCTCTGGTTTTCCCCGGGCGCTTTACATCAGGCTGGTGGGCCTATGATGAGCAGAAAATGTAAGTTTCTGACGGCCCGCCTGGCTTGTTTGTGAGAGCGCCCCCCTCAGGATGGCGGACGGATACTAGCCCGATGGCTGGCTTGAAGCACCGCGAGGAGCGAATGGTGAGTTCCCCTCTATGAGGGTGAAACATTTCAAAACTATGTTTTTCAGGACTTCTGTACCTTCGCTCGCCTGAGAGGTTTTTTGGGGAAATTTGGATCGTCGCTGGATTTTCGCAGGGCCTGCAGCGCCCCGTGAGTAAGCTAAGAACGATCTTCTTTGCAACATTATGTGGTTGTGTGTGAATGCCTCACTTTTGCTAGTAGAGTTTTGCTGCCTCTCCATGTTATGTTTTCCCCACTATGTGGGTAACTGAATCGCGCTCATGCCCGAGGGCTTGTAGTGTAGGGGGCGAGCTGTGTTTTTCCTAGCGTAAAAGTGGGAAGTAGCTGAAGACTGGGTACGCGCTAATGCGCGAGCTGTAGTGAGATCTGCGCCCAGCTCTGCAGGGCTTTGGGAAAAAGGGTTTTCGGGGCCTCATTGTGTAATATTAGAGGTGATAATATTTCTTTCCCGGGCCCTGAGTAGATCTAGTGCGGACTTATGTCGCACCACTTGGCCTAGGCTTTGTCAAGGATGGGGGCGTTCCCTTTTAATGAAGGTCATCTGCCCCTGGCCTGTCTTCTGATATAAGATCAGGGTTTTGTTATGCATCCTTGTTTTCAGCCTCCTCTTGTTACAGAGTCATCCGGCCAAGGCCCGCCCCCTTCTCTGCGTTCTGGGGTCACGAGTAATGCAGTCAAGGTGTTGCAGGAGACAGCGACTTTGCCAGTGGTCGTGGGGTGGAATTAAGCGTCTTTCGCCGGTTTGCGATTAGACTTTATCTGCTGTTTCCACCTTTCGGAGCTTGGTGGCCGCCATCTGCTGGCGGCCCCCGGCCTCTTCCTGGAGGACGGTACAGCTGGTGGATTTCATATTTATGTGATTTTTTCCCTTGCTTTATGTCTCTGCTTCACCTTCTTTAGGGCCCGGGTCGAGCTGAACATCGGATAAACCTTCTGTTAATGCGGTTCTGGTCGGACACTCCCCTGAGGCCCGAGCATTGCCAATGGCTGACGCCCTCGCATTTATGGTTGGCCGCTGCATGGAAAGTAAGACAGCCGCCCCGATGCAGGTGATGTAAGTTGTACTCCCCTCGCTTTAGAGGGTCTTTGTTTAGCACTTCCGCTGAGTACACTGCTGTTGGCAATGTGATTAGGTTCATGTCTGTAGGCACTGCCCGAGAGACTGCGCCGTCCTGGGGGCCCTAGGACACGGCGAAGAAGTTGTCCCTAGCTGCCTCTGGATTGGAGCCAGCCCCAGGTGTGAGCGTAAGAGCCAGCTGGCAGTTAGTAGCCAGCTTGGGCAGTCTGGGCAGCAGGACTTCAGGACAGGTAGTAGGCGTTAACCGACCTCCTTGCAGGAAAGTCTCGACTCCATGGCCCACGAGTGTGCCTTGGAGGATCTTCTCCACTGGTGTCGACATCAGCAGTGACCTTGTCAACTGGCCTTGGGGATGAGTCCCCAGGTGCTAACTGGATTTCCAGGCCTTCGTCAGCAGCAGACAGCTGCCGTCAGCCCAGGCGCAGCAGCCAGCCTTCTTGAAGTCGCGGCAGGGTCCTTTGAATATGCAGACCTCCTTTGCTCAGGGGATAGGCCCCGTTTGGCCCCCGAGAGCCTGCTGTGGTCAGCAGACGGTGCTGGTTTCCCCCGAGGGGGCACTACCGCCATTAAGTCCCTCGACGGCTGGTACGAGCTGCTAATAGGTGGTAGGCGCTACCGGGCCTCCCTATGGGCCTGCTGTGGGGTAAACAGGCCCACTTGACCTCCTCTGTGGAAGGCGTTCCTGGGTTCCAGTCACTGGATGGCTAGCATGAGTGCTAGTAGGTAGTAGGCCTCAACCGGCCTCCCTGAGTGACCTCCCTGGAGGCAAACTCCCGGTTCCCAGCCGCTGTGACGGTGAGCGTGAAGTGCTATGAGTAGCACGTTCTGCTATCAGGTGGTAGGCACTGTCTCCCTGAAGGCGAGCTCCCGATTCCCAGTCGCTGTGGCAATGAGCATATAGTGCTTTGAGTAGCACGTTTTGCTATCAGGTGGTAGGCACTGTGGCCTCCCTGAGGGCGAGCTCCCGGTTCCCAGTCGCTGTGGTTAAAGAGCATGTAGTGCTTTGAGTAGCACGTTCTGCTATCAGGTGGTAGGCACTGTTGCCTCCCTGAGGGCGAGCTCCCTATTCTCAGTCGCTGAGACGGTTAGCGAAGTGAAGCGCTATGGACGGCATGTTCTGCTATCAGGTGGAGGCATTGCGCCTCCCTGAATTCTCCCCAGTTTCGGTAACGGATCGTAGCATGGGTTGCTATCAGGCAAGCTACACGGGGCTTCCCTGGGGGATTCGCTTTGGAGTAGTAGGCCCACGAGGCCTCCTCTGAGGGCACGCCCCGGTCTCGTGGTTTCTGGATAGGTCCAGTCACTGAGCAGAGGGCTGTGATGGATGAATGCCCGACCTTTTTTGCAGTTGGCAGGCCCGCTTGGCCTCCCTGATGAAGCGAATCCCTGGTCTTCCCAGCTACCTCGAGGGCTAGCACGACCGCGATCAGGTATCAGGCCCGTATAGCCTTCCTGAGGGCGAGCTCCGCTGTTGGACGCGCGAGCAGTCGGCACAGGTTACCAGGTGGAGGCCCCTCTCCCAGGCGGGAACACACAACTGGCTTTACGCTGACAGCTAGTGGCACCCGCTATCAGGCGCCGGTCTCTGGCCGTTCGCGAGTCCTGAAGGCGGTGTTCTTACCCTAGCATGACGAGACGTCACTGCGGCTATGCGGTCCCTACAGGACGGGATCTTCATAGTTTGCCTACGGCATGCTTACCTACCGGGCAGGCTTATGAGCTCCTCTCAAGTGAGGGTCTGTTATGAGCTTACGGCCGCCTGACGCTGATTTATGGTTGTAGGCCCCTCGGGGCCTCCCTGGTACGATCAGCCTGTAAGGCCTTTGGCCTCCTAAGCACGTTTTAAAGTAAGTGCTTGGTAGATCCGAGGATCGAGCGGCTTGACTCCCCTCGCTGGCAAGGGTCTGAAAGCACTTCGCTGAGCGCTGCTCTCCGGGATAACCCGTCTCTGAGGTCCGGCTAGTGGATGACACTGCCTTTCTTGCAGCACCCTAGGGGGATGTCTCTTCGGATGCGAGTACCAGAGGCTCTGTACTGTACAGACAGGGTTGACCATATTACGTGTCCCATAGCAGACTGGGTCACCTGGTCAGGTCTCCCTGGTGGCATTCGGTGAGAACCTCCCGAATAGTGACTGGCATAGGGTTCCCTCGTTGTTCCCTTGTCATGTTCCCTTAAAGGAACCCCTTCTAAGTCGAATGGGTTGGTTCCAGGCCTTCGAGCAAGGCCTGGGAAGGACCTCATGTGTGAGAAGGTTTCCTTCTCAGGCGATAGCTTGGGCTATGACCGTAGGGAGCGCTGTCACTGACAGCCTATGTGACCAGGAGGGGAGTGGTTCAGGCATTTCAGTAGAATTTGCTTGTCTTGACAGTTGCCAGTGGGCATGCACTCCCGTCGGCATGGCGGCGTGGGTATATCGTTCCCCGTAGCGTCGAGCTGACGCAGCGCGAGTTCCCTTTTGAAAGGGAACGTCTCAGGTTACAAATGTAACCATTGTTCCCTGAGAACAGGGAACGAGACGCTGCGTCACTTTGCCATGCCGCAGGGCCTGCCTGCCGAAACAGTCCCTTCAGACGATCGGATGCTGTCATGTTGGCAAGGCACCCTTTTATACTTCCTGGTTGCACCTTGATGATGTCAGAGGCTGTCGCCGGTCAATAGGATTGACGCGTTTTGATTGTGATTTCAGGCACCTGTCACGCCGGAGGCGTTCCCCGTAGCGTCGAGCTGACGCAGCGTCTCGTTCCCTGTTCTCAGGGAACAATGGTTACATTTGTAACCTGAGACGTTTTCTCCTGCATCCTATTCTTCCGTTATTCAGAATAGCAGCACAGCTAAAAGGTTTGTTTGAGCTGCGCCCTCTACTGTACACATGTGAATTTGCATTTCCTTCAGCCTGAGGCTTATTTCTTCAATTTTGGTGTGAAAGGGTCTTTACATTTAGCCAAAAATATAACTTTTTTTGTTATAAAAAATACAAAAGCAAAAGTCCAGCCTAGGTGAGGAAAAGAAACGCAAAAGTAACGTAACCCATTACTTTTCGTAAAAAGTAACCAAGTAACATAATTAGTTACTTTTTAAAGGAGTAACTCAATATTGTAATGTATTACTTTTCAAAGTAATTTTCCCCAACACTGATTTAAATATTACATTATCAGTATTGAAAATGAACCCACACACTATATAAGATGAATCACTTTTTGATTAAAGCCTCTGCTAAAGGAAATGTAAATGTGAAAATAAATGTTTTATACAATGCATTTTGAGTTTTTTGGGTCACACAGTTTAGGGTCCAATTCTCACTATTAACTATAACTTACTAGGATTTTTGCCTCAATAAACTCTTAATTACTACTTATTATTAGTTAAGGTAGTTGTTAAGTTTAGGTACTGGGTTGGATTTGGTAGGATTAAGGAATGTAGAACATGGTTCCCTTATGTGCTTTATAAGTACTAATAAACAGCCAATATCCTAGTAATGCATGCTGAAGTGTTACCAGAATTTTTTGTAACCATGTAAATGTCTCTTTTTATTAATGTAATGCATCCTTGCTGAATAAAAAAAAAGTACTTTTGTTTCTTTTTTTTTAAAATCTTACTAAATCCCAACCATTTGAATGGTAATATACATCTATGTTACATACACAATTCAGGCATCTAAGTGAACAAAATGGATTTTGACATGCCCTTGCTGCCTTCCTATACCTCTATATACTGCTGCCTATCACTCTGACTTTTACCCAGACTGCTTCTTCAATGATAATACAAATTCAGATAAGATGAGAACAACAACTCTCTCACCCTTTATTTCCACAAGAGGTCACATCGCTAACACAGTGTCATAGCGTGTGCGTTTGTTTGTGTGTAAACTATCATCAACAGCTGCATGCACCCTTTCCAGATGAAAACAATCCTGTCTGTCCAACCCAGGGTGATTGGGTAAAAGAAAGAAGGACACAAGCCTGCAAAAGTCAATGAGACTTCACCATCAGTGGCTGTAAGCCTCCTGTGTCATCTCAGCATCTAAATAGGTTTACATTAACAGCACTGATTAACATAAGTGTCAGTAGAAAACTGTAGAAGAGCATCCTAATGTTTTTTAAATAGATCCGTGGAGAAAGCAGCAGGTTTTAAGCAGCTCTGGTGATAATAATCAGCTGGAAGGAGTAAAGATTTTACTTTGAAGATCTATTGACAAAATGGTGAGTAAAAGGGACATACTGAATGAACTGAAAACTGTTTTTTAAAGTTCAAATTTTAGATTCTCAGAGACCCCAAGACAATTTTGACAGTTCAAAACAAACTTTACATTGAAGCTTTAGAGTTAATTTCTAAATTAATATGGTCTCTGGTACCTTAAACATAAAACCAGTAAATTCATATCAACATAAAATGAGGGTTAAAATACTTAAAATTGTCCAAGTTATCTTAGTACACAAACTTGTTTATACTCTTAACAATCGATAATGCAAGATAAACAAGTAAATTGCTGTAAGTAACCCCAACAGGTCAAGGCTGAGTCAATTGTTCAGCCTCTGAGTGCATCTGAGTGCAATCATAAGCTCTGAAGTGTTCAATAATTCAAGATGAGTCTACAGCAATAATAAGGATGTAGCAGAATGAATAGGTGCTCTCAGTCTTAACTTTTATTTCACTCTCTCTTTGTGCCCTCTTATTCTAAGATGGCTGTGAACGCTATTGTGAACTTGCCTTGACTCTACAGGGTCCTATTTACCTCAGTTGCTTCAATGAATATGCAACCCTTCAGAAGACACTGTTTATTTTGTTTCACTATTCACTTCAATGGGCTCTTTTTGTCTCTCTTCACGTTCTCTATGCTGCACAAAGACACACAGAAGAGGAACCACTTTGCTTTTAGCAATTACAATACCAACCTGACTTTTTCTCAAATGCAAACACTTCAGAATTCACCTCAGTTTGTATATCTACCAACAGGTGGGATATATGAAAGGGCAGGTGGATGCTTTCCGTGGGTGTAGTTGTTGCTCTACCTGAACTATAATGGTCCCTGCATATTATTATGGCCTACTGAAATGATAGTTGATAATTATGAGCATAAATATAAGTCCCATCCTGTGATCGAGACATGGTAAACAAAAGTCTAAACATTCTTTTTTTCTCACTGCACGAAGACAGACACAGGATGGATTCAATAGCTGAATATATTGCATTTTTATGTTTTCATTAAAAATGGCTTGGCCATCCTAGGAATAAATTGCGTTTTAAAATACAGCTCTGAAAAAAAAAAAACCAAGAGACCACTTAACATTGAGAAATCAATGTTAAGTGGTCTCTTATATTTTTCCAGAACTGTATATTGAGCTGTATAAATCTCACCGTCCCCAAGCATTTAAACTGTAGTGTATAATTTCATCATTTCGTTCAAATAAACAGTAAGGGTAATTGATACAATGTGTAAAGAACATTCTATGATCATCTCTGATTACTAAAGTTAAAATCGTACTGTTTATAAAACTAATAGCAGGTAAAAGTGCAGAAAATGTTTTTCTGATTCAGTAATTTAAAGAGATTTCACCTAATGTTTAATGTTCACTTAATGATCACATCAAACCCTCTCTGAGCCTGGAAGACAAACTGCATCACATTATCACGCAAACAGACAGCACAGAGGACAAAATCACAAAATCAGAAGTCACCTTCCTGCCATGTGCATTGACTACAGGTGGCTTAATCTGTAAGGCACAAGCTAATTATTAGAATTCTGGTCACACAAATGTAGCGCATCTCCTAAGGAACAGGACGGCAATGCACATATTAATGCATTGTACATGTGACCTGTACCACAGCGGGGGCGAATGGGGTTGCAACATGCAGATTTCACTTGATTATGTAAAGCTTAGTGAGGTGATATGGATTAAGACTAGACTATTTAAACTTGGATATCCCATGGTGCCAGGGGCAAAGTTGAAAAACAGATGTGATTGTGCATTTGATGGAAAGGCAGGGACAGCGCTGTTAATTATGAGTATTAAAGGCCTAAATTAGCATCAAATTCTCATCTTTTTATGCACACCTTTTTTAAAATACAAATCAACACATAAATCCATCCAGAGAAATGTGTTGGCATGGGCTACTGAGATGAGTTTAAATCTTCTTGTGTCTTTGGGCCCTTTTTTAATGATCCGAGCGCATGTTCTGAAGCAGGTTTACCTAGGGCATGTCCGAATCCACTTTTGCTAGTTTAACGATGGAAAAATGGTCCAAAAGCATTGTACCTCTCTTAATGAGTCACGTAAACGTGCGTAGCGTGCAATAAACCAATCAGAGTCTCATGTCCCATTCCCTTTAAAATCCGGTTAGACTTGCACCATGGCGGATTCGCTATTTACAAGTGGAAAGACTGAACGCTTTCTAGAGAGGAATCCTTTTATTTTTAATATTTAAAAATATTTGTGTGATGCTAAGCATCCCTGTGTGTGCAATAATCAGAGTGTATGCACATTGTGTACCCACCTATAGGCGCATTTTACTAACACGCCCTTTAAATAACACAAAAAATACTGCGCTATTGACTTTAGACCAGGTTTTTGTTGGTCAATGGCACATTCATTTTCAGTTGCCTCAAAATAGCAACGTGTCAACAATGTGCCTGAACACACCTCGTTTTCAGACCAGCACACTCATGGGCGCGAGTGCATTTGCTATTTAAACAATGTGGCGCTGGACGTGAAAATGGTAACTGCGTCGGGCTGAAACTAGCAAAAGACACTCGCCTGACGTCGCATTGCGTCAGGTGTATGATATGGCCCTTTACATCCTTCACATATTACTGTTACTTAAAAATAAAAAACATTTTTTTTAAATAAAAGATAAAGAAATGAAGTAAAAGTAAAGCAGTGTGGTCAAACATAATCAGCTATGACTGAATAAAGTTTATATCTGCTAATTTTATTAAATACTATTTTTACACACATGGCATATGACAGCTTATCAGGTCTCTAAAAGCAAGTAATGTGAATTTCCCCTTCTGAACTCCTATAATTTGTTTAAAGCTGTCTTTGTTCTTCAGCATTTTAGACTGACGAGGAAATAAATATCATAATCATAATAAACCATAAATATTAGTTCTAAAATGCTTAAAGTTTAATGCAACTATGCCTTCATGCATCAAAAAGGTTCCAAATGCTATCTATAGAATTCTTACAATATATTTCTGTAGGACAGCTCATAAAAGCACATGTTAAACATGACTCTAATCTTTCATGCATGTAAGAACCTTTTTATGGTTATGTTAGTAGATCCCTCAAGAACTGGTTGTTCCTAAAAGAGATGTCTAGCAAACTGAAGAAACTCTATTGGTGCTACTCAGAATCTTATTCTCGAAAAGTGTTCTTATTGTGATGGGGTGGCTGTGGCTGAGAGAAAGAGGGTTTTTATTGGACTATGAGTGATTTCTGAGTCTCTTGACGAGCCTGAGAGTGTTATTTCCACAGTAGCCCATCAAGTTCTGGGTCACCATCTGGAGTGTACCTACACCCTCACAACCAGCCAAGAAGATTGCTCTTTATCTGCCTATCTCCTCTCTCCAATATCCTCTCTTTCCATCCTCCATTCCTTTTTTCTGGCCGCCTTACGGTTGCTTGACAACCTGCCAGGATAAAGGAGATGTGTAATGGGGGAAGAAAGGAGGAAAAAGATGAGAGTAAAGCTAAATCTCACCCACATCTCCCTGGACCAACCTGCTCCTCGTGGGGAGTCCAATTTCATCATACCGTTTCAGTTGTGGGATTGATTTCAGCCGTTGGTCAAAAGCCCAAAACTTCCCAAGGGAGGGCATTTTCTCTGATTTAATAAACAGAAATAGAATGCCAAAATCATAAAAAAAAAATATGGGTTGCCTTTAGCAGAGCTCATCTAAAATGATCCACCGGGTCCATTTTTTTCCTCTATCAGATGTAATTTGAAGAATCATGCTAAATCACAAACTGGTTACGAAAGAAAAGGAAAATAATGAAAGCAAACAGGAAAGGAAAATGGAAGGGAGTAAGGAAAAGGAAAAATAAAAAGTAAAGGGAAGTGAGGGAAAGTAGAATAAAAAGCAAAGAAGTGATACAGGAAAGAGAGAGGAAATGAAAGAGGAAAGGTAAGGAAATAAAAATGGAAACAGGGAAAGAAAGGGGGAAAGATAGTAATTAGGGCTAGAAAAGGTCAAATAAGGTAAGAAAACAGTAAAGAAATAGGAAATGATAAGAGAATAAGGGACGGGACGGGAAGGGATGGGACGGGATGGGATGGGACGGGATGGGATGGGATGGGATGGGATGGGATGGGATGGGATGGGATGGGATGGGATGGGAAGGGAAGGGAAGGGAAGGGAAGGGAAGGGAAGGGAAGGGAAGGGAAGGGAAGGGAAGGGAAGGGAAGGGAAGGGAAGGGAAGGGAAGGGAAGGGAAGGGAAGGGAAGGGAAGGGAAGGGAAGGGAAGGGAAGGGAAGGGAAGGGAAGGGAACAGGAAAAGACAAGAAAATAAAAAGGAAAGGAAAGGGGAAAAGGCAAAAAAAAGGAACACAAAAATCAATTGCAGTAAAGATAACCTACAGAACAATATGTGTAATCCTATGCCATTTCACCGCATTTACAAACACAAGCAATTCCCTGAGGTGCTTTTATTACAGACAAACATTTCTGCTTCCACAGCATAACTGTGTGTAAACCCATTCTTTTTCTGTAATAACATTCAGAAATACCGGCTATTTTGCAGTAGAATAAACTTTTAAAGTCTTGGCCTCATCAGAGCTCAGAATAAGAGTGTGTGTGTGTGTGTGTGTGTGTGTGTGTGTGTGTGTGTGTGTGTGTGTGTGTGTGTGTGTGTGTGTGTGTGTGTGTGTGTGTGTGTGTGTGTGTGTGTGTGTGTGTGTGTGTGTGTGTGTGTGTGTGTGTGTGTGTGTGTGTGTGTGTGTGTGTGTGTGTGTGTGTGTGTGTGTGTGTGTGTTACAGAGAAGGGGTGATGTCTGCTGTCCTCGATACAGACTACCTGCTGCTCGAGGCTGATGTTCACCCTGTTTATCTCCCGTTCACATGGGCCACAGGCTTCAGGGAGCTTTCATTGTATATATTTATGTTACTTGTAAATGGTCTAATTTAGAAATTAAACTTTATCATTATGATTCTGGGGAGAAAAGAGAGTCTAAGATTTTCCATAGAGAAGATTTTATAGAGAAGAAATTATATCAGACGCCAGATTTGCTATGTACCCACTATTGTGTCTGCCCCTCCCCCGCAAAAATATTATGCAGACGGGACTCATGAATATGCATGTTTATTTTGGGATGAATAAATTCATAGCATTTGAGTTCTTTCACAAATAATTCAGCACTTGCAAATCTTTGAAATTCAAAGCATTCACAGCATGTGCATGCATTGATAAAAAAAAAAAAAAGTATTTTAGGAAAAAAAATGTAGTGATAAAAAGTAATGATTCACAAACTGGTTGGTGCAGCCAATGCTGCTTCTCGTAATTTTATAATTCTGTAATTTTAGATTTATGCAGAACCCTAAAGGAGGTTTGCTGACTTTGCCATTTCCACAATAATAATCTTGTCTTATCTCTTCATTTAGTCTGTTTTGTGCCACCACACCTCATTATTCCTTTTCCCCTTTGCTTACACTTCCCTGAAAAGCTCCCAAATAACCCTGAAGTGCCTATTCACCATATTAATGCTGTGCTAGAGCCACAAAGAGAGAGAGGAGCAAAGGAAGGTGGGAGTGTAGCAAGGGGGGCTTATATATGCTCAGTGACAAAAGAGGCTGGAAGGTTTGAAAGCAGTCTGGACCATCACACAAAAAAGGCAGCAAATAGGCTTTACAAACACATCACTACACTTCTAACGTGCCGTTACAGCCAACACAAACAAAAGCAAGACCAAACATACGGCAGCCGTGGGTCGCCCTGGCGTCTATTAAGGTTTTGCGGCCGCTAACAGGGACAATTATTGTCACCATAAGGGAAATAATTGGTGGAGGATCTAGATTTAATTTAGTCACTATCGGTACGAAACAAACTGGCAGCCCCAGAGGTCTGACATTGTCTGATAAGAGCTCGGCCACCAGCTAGGCCTGATGAGAGTACACCCTAAAACAGACACACACACACACACACACACACACACACACACACACACACACACACACACACACACACACACACACACACACACACTATCGTACAGCCACTTCTATGAATTGTGAATACATCCATCATTAGAGACCCAATGACATATGTAATGACTGGTTCTCAAACTGTGCTCCACTGGTGGTCCCTGAAGATTTCCAGAATGAGTGATAACCCCCCCCCCCCCCCCCCCATTGTAAAAACCCATTGTAATATAATCCACAATTGAATATAATTAAATATGAGAGTATTAGAGTAATATTTATAATATTAATCTTTCTATATTGATTATAAAACATTTTATATTAACATATATAAACTTTTCTGTTACCTAATGCTCACTTTACGTTTAAAATCACTAACAATTTAACAACACTGTTAAATTTAATAATTTTACCAAATGAAAAACCCTTTACATTATAATAGTGTAATGCCTACTTATACAAGTTATATATAATTAACTTATATTTTAATATATCCAGTTTTAATTTTTGCATTTTTGTTATATGCCTTTGCCATTTTTATTATCATTTATTTATCATTTATATTTTTTTTTGCTTTTTATATAATTTTAGTATTTCAACAAACTTATTTTATTTCCGTTTGTTGCCAAGGCAACATTTTCCTACTAAGTTTCAGTTTTTCATCTAATTTTTATATTTTATTTTATTTTAGCTTTATTTCAATTAAGGAAAAACTTTAGTTTTAGTCATCAGCCTTTCGGTAGCTGCTAGAATTTTAATATCTGTTCCTATCTGACTGCTTTAACATTTCTTTCTGTTTTCTGACTTCAACTGACAGTTATACATACATCACTCTAACAATTTAGCTAGCTCATTAGTCAACTCATTTATTTTCATAGGCTACAATTAGAATTTATGAAATTCAAAGAAAAAATGTTGTTATATATGAAATAAACAAATTAGGCATGTTCTGCCATTTTTGTTTTACTGTTGAAAGCTTGAGACTGCTTTTATGGTTGCAATGGAATCACAGCATACAAGTGCATTATGTGTGTGGCCATCCAAAACAAGCTCACTACACTAGAAAGAAGACAAAAGACACCGTCGTAGAAACGTGTATCTATAAGAGACACCGAGAAAGCAGCAGCACATGCCAGAGAGCAAAAGAAAGCAATCCTACAATGCAACTGAATAATAAACAAGCACGCCACCAAACAAAGGAGGTGTCTATTGTCCATACGAGTGTCTTATCAGTCCACTCAATACTGATTTTGCGGAGTGCTGATAGGAGAGAATGAGAAAGGAAAGCATCAAGAATGCAGCGCTCATTATCACTGGGATACGTGTGTGTGTGTGTGTGTGTGTGTGTAGAGCTTAATGTATTCTGGCAGCCATGTGCTAGGCTGTATGTGTGTACCATAATGTATTCTTACAGCCATGCGGAGGGCTGTGCCACTTAGCATGCGCTACAGGTTTCCTTTGTCCCCTGAGACAGTGATGAACGAGTACTTCTCTCACATAAAGACCTGGGAGTTACACCCAGCAAGCTCAAACGCAAACACTTGCACACACACACTCCACAAGTGAAGTGACACACTCCAATGAGCTATAATTAAAATAGCCCTGAAATAAACATATTCAACTGACAATAGGGCTAGAGCTCTTCCTGTAGAGGCGTATAGGACAATGTGTGAAGAAGCACAAGACACATGGCCTCTGTTACATGCGGCCTCGCAGTATGTCATCCCACATACATATGTATGATGTTGTGTTACATGTGTGCTGGAGTCTGCAAGGATAAGCTGCACCTGAATAATGTACTGTAAAGCAGCGCAGAGCACTAATCGTTCGATAACAGAACATACAAAATGCTTGTAAGGGTAATGAAGGTACTGAGTGGCTGAATAAATGAACAGTGAGTGCATAGACAACATTACAGGCATTAGCTCCTGTACATTCATTGAGGAGTCATGAATATTATGGAAATAATCCATTGCGCCAGTTCCTTTTCCTATATTTGTATATAAGCATCATGCTCATTCATACTGTGAGAGCAAACACAATTTAATTTTAAATGAAACTTAATAAAAAATATTTTTATATATATATATATATATATAACAGCTAAGTATGGTATTTCTAGCCTTAATCAAAGCAAACTTCAGTTACTTTAACTTGCTTCTTCTCGCTGTGTGATGAGAAGTGTGGAAATGTGTGTTTTTTTAATTAGTCTCTGTTGTGGACATTATTGCAGAGCTCTGGGACGTTTTAGCGCCTGAGGCGCAGCATCACACACTTAGGTCTGTTAATAAGCTGTCCACAAACACAACATCTGGACCCGTTCTGCTATTTTTAACTGTCTATTTCTCTTTTCTCAAGAGCAAAACTTTGATATCTTACTTTCTTCCCTGAAAGTACAGAGCTCGATGTAGTATATTATAATAAAATCAACTTCATCAACAACTGTTACATAAAAACACATTCTATAGAAGTGCTATTAGTACAAAATATTGTCTGCTGCTTCATCTAGATTAGCAAATCATAAGATACTTCTGTCATTAATAATAGTAAAGTGTTTCTCAATCCACTCCCTAGCTCAATAAGCAATTTCTAAGGCAGTCCCATTATCAAAATCATTCCAGTGCACTAGAATACTAGGGCTGTTAAAGGGGTGGTTTATTATGAGTTAACCTTTTTAACTTTAGTTAGTGTGTAATGTTGCTGTTTGAGCATAAACAACATCTGCAAAGTTAAAGAAATCGATTTTTTACATGAGCTTATTCACAGGTTAGTGACATCACAATCCCTAAAATGTACATAAACCATGCCCCCTGGAACACGCAACAAAGGGGGTGAGGCCATGTTGGGCTGCTTAGTGCACATTTGTGAGTCTGCTCAAGCTGTAGCATCTGTCTTTTCGCATTTATTGCAATACAGTACGTAAAACAAATGCAATTGCATGTCATAAAAGCAAGATGACAACATAGGTTATAACCGCAATTAAACTTACCTATACCTGTTCTATCTTCATGCAACATATATATTCTCTGGCTCTGTAGGCATCTTTCAACAGTTCCCACACGAGCGATTTATAGATTATCGTGACAGAATATGCTAATCGATGACTTGAAGATAGTTAACTCCACATCAACTAAACAAATTCATCAACAAACCGTTCAGAAACGGTTTGACTTTGAACATAAAAGGCTGAACAGTTTCTGACCTTTTCAGTGCGTGTGTCTGCTGATGTAATCTGAGCCCAGGGTTGCCAGGTTTTCACAACAAAACCCGCCCAATTGCTACTGAAAACTAGCCCACAACAAGCCCAATCTCGTTTCAGGGGGGAATCTCCAGTAAAAATCGCATTTGGGGGGTTAAATATGTGTTTTTTGGCATGGTTGTCTACTAAAATTCGCATTCCCGGGGATAAATATCACATAATTGGGGTCGCTTCAACCCGCGGACATGAAAAACAACCCGCGGCAACAGTGTTGAAGTAGCCCAATTCCGCGGGAAAACCGCGGACTTGGCAACACTGTCTGAGCCGCTAACACAAGCTCTTGAAGCTCCGCCCTCTTCTTGAAAAAGGGCCAGCAGCTCATTTGCATTTAAAGGGACACACGGCACATTTTTGCTCATCCTCAAAAAGTGAAAATTTTAACATGTTATAAAAAAAATTATCTGTGGGGTATTTTGAGCTAAAACTTAACATACATACTCTGGGGACATCAGAGACTTACTTTTCATCTTGTAAAAAGGGGCATTATAGGACCACATTAATATGCTGGAGGTTTGCTCTCTAGAATGAACAAATAGTGATCATACTAGTTATATTCACTTACCAGAAATAGTGTGAATTCTTCTTGTGTCTTCTAATATGGTGAAGTGCCTTAACTTTAAAACATTTAATGATATATTTAATAGGTAGTATATTTAATTTTAAATTTCAAAGATAGAGAAGACAGAAGAGCCTCTGTGTAAGGATGACAGTCAGCTCACCTTTCTGCAGGATCAGTGGGTCATCACTGATGACAGGTCACAGCCACGGGCCACAGCAGGTGGCATGAACATGGCTCTCTGTTTTGATGTAAAGACACTCAGTTAGGGATGATCTAGACAACAAACACTGTTATTAATCAGAGGTAAAACAGTGAAGGTGACACAGACCCAATGTGCAAATTAACAAATATATGATCTAAGAACACACAGTGCCAAATTATGTATAAAACCACACAATAATGCATCATTAACACAAATGTCTGAATAATACAGTGAGGAAAATAAGTATTTGAACACCCTGCTATTTTGCAAGTTCTCCCACTTGGAAATCATGGAGGAGTCTGAAATTGTCATCGTAGGTGCATGTCCACTGTGAGAGACATAATCTAAAAAAAAATAATCCAGAAATCACAATATATGATTTTTTTAACTATTTATTTGTATGATACAGCTGCAAATAAGTATTTGAACACCTGTCTATCAGCTAGAATTCTGACCCTCAAAGACCTGTTAGTCTGTCTTTAAAATGTCCACCTCCACTCCATTTATTATCCTAAATTAGATGCACCTGTTTGAGGTCGTTAGCTGCATAAAGACACCTGTCCACCCCATACAATCAGTAAGAATCAAACTACTAACTTGGCCAAGACCAAAGAGCTGTCCAAAGACACGAGAGACAAAAATGTACACCGCCACAAGGCTGGAAAGGGCAACGGGGAAATTGCCAAGCAGCTTGGTGAAAAAAGGTCCACTGTTGGAGCAATCGTTAGAAAATGGAAGAAGCTAAACATGACTGTCAATCTCCCTCGGACTAGGGCTCCAAGCAAGATCTCACCTCGTGGGGTCTCAATGATCCTAAGAAAGGTGAGAAATCATCCCAGAACTACACGGGAGGAGCTGGTCAATGACCTGAAAAGAGCTGGGACCACCGTTTCCAAGGTTACTGTTGGTAATACACTAAGACGTCATGGTTTGAAATCATGCACGGCACGGAAGGTTCCCCTGCTTAAACCAGCACATGTCAAGGCCCGTCTTAAGTTTGCCAATGACCATTTGGATGATCCAGAGGAGTCATGGGAGAAAGTCATGTGGTCAGATGAGACCAAAATATAACGTTTTGTCATAATTCCACTAAACGTGTTTGGAGGAAGAAGAATGATGAGTACCATCCCAAGAACACCATCCCTACTGTGAAGCATGGGGGTGGTAACATCATGCTTTGGGGGTGTTTTTCTGCACATGGGACAGGGCGACTGCACTGTATTAAGGAGAGGATGACCGGGGCCATGTATTGCGAGATTTTGACTTCCCTCAGTTAGAGCATTAAAGATGGGTCGAGGCTGGGTCTTTCAACATGACAATGACCCGAAGCACACAGCCAGGATAACCAAGGAGTGGCTCTGTAAGAAGCATATCAAGGTTCTGGCGTGGCCTAGCCAGTCTCCAGACCTAAACCCAATAGAGAATCTTTTGAGGGAGCCCAAACTCTTGTTGTGTTTCTCAGCGACAGGCCAGAAACCTGACTGATCTAGAGAAGATCTGTGTGGAGGAGTGGGCCAAAATCCCTCCTGCAGTGTGTGCAAACCTGGTGAAAAACTACAGGAAACGTTTGACCTCTGTAATTGCAAACAAAGGCTACTGTACCAAATATTAACATTGATTTTCTCAGGTGTTCAAATACTTATTGGCAGCTGTATCATACAAATAAATAGTTAAAAAATCATACATAGTGATTTCTGGATTTTTTTTTTTTAGATTATGTCTCTCACAGTGGACATGCACCTACGATGACAATTTCAGACCCCTCCATGATTTCTAAGTGGGAGAACTTGCAAAATAGCAGGGTGTTCAAATACTTATTTTCCTCACTGTATATGGCTGTGCCGATTCCAAACTTAAGTAAAGTTCAAGAATATTTATATATTTATACTTTATGCTAAGTAATATCAATGTAGCAGTAATATTTTTTAGTATATAGGCTATAAGTATACATTTAACTGTACTATAAGTGTAACAGTCTATACAGACTGTAACAATATGTGTCTTTGTGTGAGTGTGTGTGTGTGTTCTGTATTCCTGTCACATAAGGATACAGTCACTAGCTACGTTTCCATCCACCTATTTTTATGTCAATTTTGCTGACAGACACATGCCACTTTTCCTGTGAGCTCCAAAAGGAGATAAGAGTGATGATGATGACATCACTACAGCTCTTTTCTAAATGGTCAAACTTTTCCTGGTCTCCCTTACTACTCGCACTATTTTTACCATATCATTCTATGGCAGAAATAGTAAGTGTAGTATTCTAGTATGTAGTTCCGAATTCAGCAATTATAACTCTATTGGGTATTTCACATCAAGCCGTTTCATTTGTATATTTGTCACAATAAAAAATAAAAAACTATCTCAACTTACGTTTTATGCCGACTATAATGATATTACAGATTACACTTTGTACTTGAAAGGAGTTAAAGAGTAAAAAAAATTTTTTTAAAATAATTCTTTATCCATGTCCAGAGATCGGGTCGTCAGGGGCCTTGCCTTTGACTGTCGCCCACTATGCACCGACCCCTAACGATCCCCCATGCAGGTGGTGAGCCCACAGGAGGCGGTCCCATGCCACTCCTTCGGGTGGAGGCCAGGCCACCAGGCGCTCACATACGAACCCCAACCCCGGGCCTGGCTCCAGGGTGGGGCCCCGCCTGCGCCATGATTAGCACCATTATTGGTGAAGAGTTCCTGCCTCAGGTGGAGGAGTTCAGGTATCTTGGGGTCTTGTTCATGAGTGAGGGAAGGATGGAACGGGAGATTGACAGACAAATCACTGCAGCTTCTGCAGTAATGTGGTAGATGTACCGATCTGTCGTGGTGAAGAAGGAGCTGAGCTGTTAGGCGAAGCTCTCGATTTACCAGTCGATCTACGTTCCTACTCTCACCTATGGTCATGAGCTGTGGGTCATGACCGAAAGGACAAGATCCCGGATACAGGCGGCCGAAATTAGTTTCTCCGTAGGGTGGCTGGGCGCTCCCTTAGAGATAGGGTGAGAAGCTCGGTCACTCGGAAGGAGCTCAGAGTAGAGCCGTTGCTCCTCCACATCGAGAGGAGCCAGCTGAGGTGGCTTGGACATCTATATCGGATGCCTCCTGGACGCCTTCCTAGGGAGGTGTTCCAGGCACATCCCACCGGGAGGAGGGCCCGGGGAAGACCTAGGACATGCTGGAGGGATTATGTCTCCCGGCTGGCCTGGGAACGCCTCAGGGTTCCCCGGAAGAACTGGAGGAAGTGGCTAGGGAGAGGTCTACATGGTCTGCAGCAATGCTTAGGTAGGTGGTACGTGTCAAAGTAACATCCACATGAATGGCAGGACCCAAGGTTTCCCAGCAGAACATTGCCCAAAGAAGCTTGCCTTCTTCCCATAGTGCATCCTGGTGCCATGTGTTCACCAGGTAAGCGACGCATACACACCTGGCCATCCACGTGTTGTGAAAGAAAACGTGATTAATCAGCATTAACTTCTTGAGCAATTTGAGCTACAGTAGCTCGCCTGTTTGAGCGGGCCAGCCTTCGCTCCCCACGTGCATCAATTAGCCTTAGCCGCCCATGACCCTGTCGCCAGTTCACCACTGTTCCTTCCTTGGACCACTTTTGATAGATATTGACCACTGCAGACCAGGAACACCCCACAAGAGTTACAGTTTTGGAGATGCTCTGACCCAGTCATCTAGCCATCATAATTTGGCCCTTTAGCCCTCGCTCAAATCCTTACGCTTGCCATTTTTCCTGATTCTAATACATCAACTTTGAGGACAAAATTTTCACTTGTTGCCTAACATATTCCACCCACTAACAGGTGCCGTGATGAAGAGATAATCTGTTTAATTCACTTCACCGGTCAGTGATCTTAATGTTATGCCTTATCGGTGTATGTCTTCTGTGGAATAACAGGACCAAAGAATGTTCCAAACATTGCATTCAGACCGATACAATGTCCTTCCTGCCTGCCAACATGTATTTCCATACCTCTGCACACCCAGCTTACGCAGACATCACGCATCATCAATGCGTTCTGTAAGGCTATGCAGAGTTGTAGACAGTCACCGACCTCTACAGAGCAGCTTCCTTTTACAGATCCTCCAGATCCAAAACAAGCTTATGCTGCGTTCACGCAATGTCATAACCGTAACTACGAGATAAAAACCCTTGACATTCTACCTGGAGCTGTTCTCGTTCTCAGACTCGGATTTATGCGTTTCTATGTCAACACTGAAATGAATCTGCAGCAGTCATGTGGTACAACTAGGGCTCTGTAGGGAAGATGGGATCTTTTGCTTTCGAAGATAGCTTGCTATTGCTAGCCTGCCTTTATAATTGTTTAAGATCAATAACACATGACATTATAATGCCTTGGAAGCCTGTCAGACCTTATAAATGCTGCCTTTTCTAGTTTTCAACTTACTGGCAAGTGAGGCAACAAGGCACCTGCCTTAAGTCTCAGACAGAGCCTATATATGTTTTGAGCTTGAATTGACAGAAACAAGCAATTTATTTGCATGTGCCGCAGTCTTTCGCTCCTCCTTTCTCCTCAGGGCATCAGGGCTCTTTTCTCCGAGAGCATTCTGGGCAATTATTCCAATTAACTACAGAGCAAAGTTATTAAGCATATGCACAGATCACTGAGGGAGAATTTCACCAGGTGTTTCTCTCTCTCTATAGCCTCCTCTGGGCCTGCTTCACCATTTAGAGGGGGGAAAGAGAAACAGAGTGTGGAATTTCTCTGTCCTGCTCGTGTCAGACTCTATCGTTCGTCTCTCAGGGAAAGCAGATGCTCACTCTGTAATTATTTTCGGTGTGGAAGCTGGCGGCTGACAGAGTAGATGTGCATCACTCTAAATTGGCTGGGAGTGACCCCTGGCCATCCAGGAGCACACAGGGCCAGCTGAGATGGAGGGGAGGGGAGGCGAAGGAAGACAGAGGTCCTGGCATACTAACAAGCAGCTAACTTAGGACACGGAGGGCCGCAAGCATCAGCCTGACCTGCACCAACTTTATTCTTTCTCTGTGTCTGCTTCGCCTTTTCTTACTCTTATACTTTTCGATTGTTCTGCCTTCCTCTGACTAACAAGCAGCTGAATGTGTATATGGGGTTTATTGGTGAGCTCAGCATCACTCAGCGGTGCCTTCAACAACCTAACGAGGATGTTTTAGACCACTTGCAGAAACCTAACCAGACCAGGGCTGCACCTAGTCACACTGGAGGAAACTCACTAAGAATGAATTGCACTCACCGACAGTGGCGTTATTTTTACACACTGTCTGAATTTTTTTTAGATAAAGTAACTATGTAAAAAGTAACCCTGCGAACATGACTACAATCTGTCCTAGGCCCAATTTGCACAAAGAATTTCTTCATCTTGCAGGCCAGTTCTGGAGACTGTGGAACATTACAAGGCAGAGGAGAATAAACACTTGTAATGTTCAATATGGTGATGGTAAGAATGAAGTTGTGCCTTGTTTTTGTTTTTTAAGTTTGTTTACAGTACAAGAAAATTTAAATTAACTGAAACATATTGGAGCATATATATATATATATATATATATATATATATATATATATATATATATATATATATATATATATATATATATATATATATATATATTCTTAAAAAGTTTTGGTTACACTTTATTTCACAGTTTGTGTACTTACAGTGTAATTACAGTGTACTTACCCAAGAAAGTACTGGTAATATAAGGTAATTACATGAGTTAAGGTTAAGTTTAGGGGCAGGGTCAGGGTTAGTACCTAGTTATAACCCAGTTATTGTATTTGTTAAGTACATAGTATGTGCATGTGGGACAGAAAGAAAATAAGCAACAAGCTGAAAATTACACATCTATAATGTAACTTTTCATAAATGTATAACTGTTTTGCATTTGCATACACATTTGCCAGAAAATAATGACACTCTAGGCAAAACATTACTAATGATGACAAATCAACAGAAAACTAGACATTTGCAAATCATAAAACTGGATGTTAAGATCAATGAATGTACATATTTTCAATGTCAAAATAGCAGTGGCCTAAAAGGGCAAATGGTTCTGTCAGCCTGCCTCCATCACACTGGCTTTGGGCCAGTGGGCTATTCTTATTGTAGAGCCCTAATGTATTACCAGCAGCCATATCATACTGTAGCCCAAGACTGGCTTCCCACTGAAGCTAAGCAGGGCTGAGCCTGGTCAGAGACCAACTGGATAAAACTAGGTTGCTGCTGGTAGAGGTGTTAGTGAGGCCAGCAGGGGGTGCTCACCCTGTGGTCTGTGTGGGTCCTAACACCCAGTGATGAGTATAGTGAGTGATGGGGACACGATACTGTAACAAGCACCGTCCTTCAGATGAGATGTTAAACTGAGGTCCTGTCATTAAACATCACAGGATGTCCTTCGATAAAGAGAAGGGGTGTAACGCCGGCATCCTGTCCAAATTTGCCCATTGGCCTCTGTCCATCATGGCCTCCTAATCATCCTCATATACATATACGATTGGTTTCATCACTGTGTCTCCTCTCCACAAATCAGCTGGTGTGTGGTGGGCGTTCTGGCGCAATATGGCTGCCGTCACATCATCCAGGTGGATGCTGCACATTGGTGGTGGATGAGGAGATTCCCCCCTTCTATGTAAAGCACTTTGAGTGCCTAGAAAAGTGCTATATAAAGGTAACAAATTATTAAGATGACCACCAAGACGACTGACTCGCCTAGAAGGGACTTTTGATAATACAAAGGTTTTTGAGAGAACGTTTGGCAAATGTTTCTTTCTGTCTCTGAAATTCAGTTCCCGTGACTTCCCGTTTCAAGGAGTGCAAGGCCTAATCTCTCTCTGTGTCTCTTCAAAAGCCTCTTTGAATTGGCATGTTGACCCATAGAGAGGCTACCTTTTCTGTGTGATCTTGGGTCAGAGTTAAAAGGAGTCAGAACATGATGACATCACAGCAGCATGTAATTATCACCTCTTAGTCAGAGAAGTCTCCAAACCGGTTGTCCTCTCCTTAGACACATATTTCTGAACCATTATGAGTAATTTCAACATGTTTGAAGTTTGCCCTCAGAAGATCTTGACATCATTAGCATTAATATTAGACAACGGCACAGAGCTGTGATGAGTTTAACCATTTGAGAGTTGAATTCATTAATTGACAGTTATTAACATGCAAAGGTAGCTTGTCCTCTACCAGAACGACACTTTAAATTGATTCTGAGTGGCTCAACCAGACATTTAATTTGGAGAGGGAGAGTAATTCTCTGAATGTCCTCTTGACAAAATAATTCCCCTCTCTCCCTGAAGGACGTTTGTCCTCTTCAACTATGGAAAACAATTTAAGAGTCCTTCTGATAAAATGGATCAAATGTTGTTTAATTAGTTTAAAGGACTGGGTGAGTTCTGGTTAATTAAGACTCTATTAACAGTAGTGTTTCCTCATTAAAAAATATACAGATAGATCAAATGCATCATGGGGCGTTTTTTCTTCACTTCTAAAAATAAGGCTTCTTTATTGGCACATGTGGGTCCATGAAGAACCTTTCACATCCATCAAACCTTTCCATTGCACAAAAGGTATTATATAGTGAATAAAAAGCTTCTTCAAATTATTAAAATGTTCTTCAAAATAAGAACACTATGGTTATTTTAACCCTATATGCATAAAGGTGGTCAAATTGACCCAGCATGCTGTGATTTTTTAAATATTGTATCAGTGAAGACCATTATTTATTTGTTTGATATTCCATGAATTCTTTCTGACCTTCATCAATGTAATTTTTATATTTCTTGGTCATAGGATGGGGGGAAAAAAAATACATTTTGTATCACTACCCCAAGAAAGCATAAAGGAGATCAAATTGACCTGTGCATCCCACAAATCTCCATCAACTGCAAGATGCTATCCTATCAATATGGGCCAACATTTCTAAAGAATGCTTTCAGCACCTTGTTGAATCAATGGCACGTAGAATTAAGGCAGTTCTGAAGGCGGAAGGGAGTCAAACACAGTATTAGTATGGTGTTCCTAATAATCCTTTAGGTGAGTGTACATATATTAATAATATATTTACATACTTTGTTGCAATGTGTGATATAGGAGCACCGATTTCAGTTACACAGATGATTGGTTGCCATGGACGACAGCATATTAGGAATATTTTACCTGTCACGCTTGACCAGGTTCAAGCATCGAATAATTATAACCCAATACACTTTATGAAGAATTAAATAATTAATCTTAACTTCAGTTTTTAACTTTAGTATTTATGTTAATGCATATTTTCGCAAAAATTAGTTTGAGATCAAACCATAATTGGCGGCCCCCCTGCTGAAAATCCCTGGTATTGGAATCCCTGGTAAAATCACCCCCCCCCCCCCCCCCCCCCCCTCCCTCTCATTCCCGGGAAGTCAAGTCAACTTTATTTATATAGCGGCGCTTTTACCAATGTAGATTGTTCCATAGCAGCTTTACAGTGTTAAACAGGAAAATAATGCAGCATAATTTTATTAAGCTGTATAGTCATTTGATGTCATCAATTTCCATACGGTGACAGTGTGGGCTTTAGATCAATAATTAGATCAGTAATATATGGTTCATTATTATATGGTTCATTTAGTTTATTAATTAGATTTATTTCGATGTTTAGTTGAAAAATTTTAGCGTCCCCAACTGAGCACGCCAAGCCAGAGGCAACAGTGGCAAGGAAACCAAAACCCCATTAGGTGACCTAATGGAGAAAAATAAACCTTGGGAGAAACCAGGCTCAGTCGGGGTGCCAGTTCTCCTCTGGCCAACTAACAAACAGCGTATTATTATTATTATTCTGGCAGCTTTACAGGTCAGAGGTCATAATAGCTTGGAATATTCGAAGGACCGGAGGCAACACGCTGGAGACGGGTTTATTGTGGATGACATATCGATTTAAGTATTATTTAATTGTAATATTTGAACAATCGGAGTCAACACGCTGAAGACGGGTTTATTGCGGATGACATATCGATTTAAGTATTATTTAATTGTAATATTCGAACAATCGGACTCATCACATTGGAGACAGGTTTATTAAGATGCCGTGTCGATGAGGCAGTTGCAGGAGGAGACTAATTGACACGGTCTCTGCGGACACTTCGGGGTCCTGTGTTGGTCTTCTCTGAGCGCAGGTTCATCATCTGATCAGGATATGGCCCGGATCCGGCTGACTGCAGTAAACCTCGGGATAAAACAGAGAGACTATCATTAGCGTAGATGCCATTCTTCTGATGATGTAACGAGTACATCAGGTGTTATGGGAAGTGTTCCCGGTTCCGGCTGACCTAGTTAATGCAGCCTAACAATAATTTCAAAGAAAAAGTGTTTTATGTGTATGCCACAGAAAAGAGATGTGTTTTTAGTCTAGATTTAAACTGACAGAGTGTGTCTGCTTCCCGAACAATGTTAGGAAGACTGTTCCAGAGTTTAGGAGCTAAATAGGAAAAGGATCGGCCGCCTGCAGTTGATTTGGATATTCTCGGTATGATCAACTGGCCAGAATTTTGAGACCGCAGTAGACGTGATGGAGTATAATATGTTAAGAGCTCGCTCAAGTATTGGGGAGCTAAACCATTTAGTGCTTTGTAAGTAATAAGCAAGATTTTAAAATGTATGCGATGTTTAATAGGTAGCCAGTGCAATGTTGACAGAACTGGGCTAATATGGTCATACTTCCTGGTTCTAGTAAGAACTCGAGCTGCTGCGTTTTGGACCAGCTGGAGTTTATTTATTAAGCGAGCAGGGCCACCACCCAGTAGAGCATTACAATAATCTAGCCTTGAGGTCATGAACGCATTAACTAACTGTTCAGCATTTCGCATTGAGAGCATGTGCCGTAATTTAGATATATTTTTAAGATGATAGAATGCAGTTTTACAGATGCTCGAAACGTGGCTTTCAAATGAAAGATTGGTATCAAAGAGCACACCCAGGTTCCTCACTGACGACGAGGACTTGACAGAACAGCCATCAAGTGTTAGACAGTATTCTAGGTTACTACTTGTGGAGCTTTTTTGTCCAATAATTAAAAATTAAGTTTTTTCTGAATTGAGTTGCAGGAAATGACAGGTCATCCAATGTTTTATATCAGCTATGCATTCCGTTAATCTTGTGAATTGGTAAATTTCTTCAGGGCGTGAAGAAATATAGAGCTGAGTATCGTCAGCATAACAATGAAAATTAACGCCATGCTTCCTAATGATATCTCCCAGTGGTAGCATGTACAGGGTGAAGAGCAGCGGTCCTAGCACTGAGCCTTGCGGTACTCCATACTGAACTTTTGATCGGTGTGACATCTCTTCATTTACTGCTACATACTGATAACGGTCACATAGGTATGATTTAAACCATGACAAGGCAATTCCACTAATACCTACATAATTTTCGAGTCTATTCAAAAGAATGTTGTGGTCGATAGTATCGAATGCAGCGCTAAGATCGAGTAACACTAATAGAGAGATACAGCCACGATCGGATGATAAGAGTAAATCATTTGTAACTCTGATGAGAGCAGTCTCAGTGCTATGATACGGTCTAAATCCTGACTGGAAATCCTCACAGATACCATTTCTTTCTAAAAAGGAACATAATTGTGAGGACACTGCCTTTTCAAGTATTTTTGACAGAAAGGGTAGATTTGAGATTGGTCTATAATTGACTAATTCTGTAGGATCAAGTTGCGTTTTTTTAATAAGTGGTTTAATAATAGCCAACTTAAAAGTTTTCGGTACATATCCTAATGACAAAGATGAATTAATGATATTAAGAAGAGGATCTATGACCTCTGGTAGCATCTCTTTTAATATCCTAGTCGGTACAGGGTCAAGCATACATGTTGTTGATTTTGATGATTTAACGAGTTTAGCCAATTCTTCTTCTCCTATAGCAGTGAATGATTGTAATTTTTCCTCAGTGACACTACAATGCTCTGTCTGATGTGATACTGTAGTAGACGGCTGCATGGTTAAAATTTTCTTCCTAATATTATCAATCTTACATGTGAAGAAGTTCATAAAGTCATTACAGCTGTGCTGTTTACAATCATCAGAAGTTGAAGCTTTATTTTTGGTTAATTTAGCCACTGTATCGAATAAATACCTCGGGTTGTGTTTGTTTTCTTCCAAGAGAGTTGAGAAATAAGCAGATCTAGCAGTTCTCACGGCCTTTCTGTATGTGATCATGTGCTCTTTCCACGAATTACGAAAGACCTCTAGTTTTGTTTTCTTCCCGCTGCGCTCCATTTTTCTGGCTACTGTTTTAAGGGCCCGGGTGTGCTCGTTGTACCATGGCGTTGGACTATTTTCTTTAATCTTCTTTAACCGCAGAGGAGCAACTGTGTCTAAAGTACTGGAAAAGAGAGAGTCAATAGTTTCTGTTGCAACATCGAGTTCTTCTATGCTATCTGGGATGCTGAGGAGATGATACTGATGAGGAAGATTATTCAAAAAGCAATCTTTAGTAGCGGCAGTGATTGTCCTGCCATTTTTGAAGCGAGGGGGCGGCTTTGCAACCTTAGCTAAATTAAGTATACAAGATACTAAGTAATGATCTGAGATGTCATCGCTCTGCTGCAGAATTTCAACGGTATCAACATTTATTCCATGTGACAATATTAGGTCTAAAATATGATTATGGCGATGAGTGGGTCCTGACACGTGTTGCCTAACTCCAATAGAGTTTAGTGTATCTTTAAATGCTAATCCCAATACGTCTTTTTTGTTGTCTACATGGATATTAAAATCACCAACAATTAGTACTTTATCTACGGCCAGTACTAATTCTGATAGAAAGTCAGCAAATTCTTTGATAAAGTCTGTATTATGCCCTGGTGGCCTGTATACAGTAGCTAACACCAATGTTGAACGGGTTTTGTCATGTACACTACATAGCGTTACATAAAGCACCAAAACTTCGAAGGAATTATATTTGAAACTAGACTTCTGAGTAATACTGAAGATATTATTATAAATTACAGCAACCCCTCCCCCTTTACCTTTCAGACGCGGCTCATGTTTATAACAATAATCTTGGGGGGTGGACTCATTTAAGGTAATGTAGTCGTCAGGTTTTAGCCAGGTTTCTGTCAAACAGAGCACATTTAGATTATTATCTTTAATAATATCATTAACAATAAGCGCTTTTGGGGAAAGGGATCGAATATTCAGCAACCCAAGCTTTATCAATTGTTTATCTGTATTATATCTTTTGTTTATTTGTTGGACATCAATTAAATTTTTACTGTTGAATGGTTTTGATGTTTTTTTGTATTTACTAATTCGGGGAACAGACACAGTCTCTATATGATAATATCTAGGTGAAAGAGTCTCTATGTGCTGGGATTTATCGGACTCCGGTGACGTGAGACAGCTAGCAGACGGTCGGTTTAGCCAGTTTGTCTGCTTCCTGACCTGGGCCCTAGTGAGTCAAGGTTTAGCTCTAAGACTATGTGCCAAATTACTAGAGAGAAGAGCGGCACCACCCCAGGAGGGATGGATGCCATCCTTCTTCAACAGGTCAGGTCTGCCCCAAAAACTTTTCCAATTGTCTATGAACCCTATGTTATTTTGCAGACACCACTTAGACAACCAGCCATTGAGTGATGATAGTCTGCTAACTATCTCATCACTCCTTCTAACGGGGAGCGGACCAGAACAATAAACAGCCTCTGACATCGTACTAGCGAGTTCACACACCTCTTTAATGTTAATTTTGGTGATCTCCGACTGGCGAAGTCGAACATCATTAGTGCCGACGCGGAAAAGTGGTTCTTTGGTCTGCGACTATGCTGCCTCACTGTCACCCAGTTGCCCTGCTGCGAGGGCCCTGCAGCCGGAACCGAAGAATGTACAGAGTTCACTAAGCTATTCGCATCCAAATCAGTGTCTAAAGCTGTTACATCCTCACTACTCTCAGATAAAGTATGGATGCGTGTTTCTAATTCTGAAATCTTCTCCGTCAGCCTAACTATCTCCTTACATTTATCACATGTGAAGCCCTGTTCGCCAGCGGAGAAGCCTATATTAAACATGCAGCATGCGGTGCAAGTGATAATGACAGGAGAAGACATGACTTACCGTGTTTTTGATTAATCCAATTTACCACTTACCACAATCGTTTTTTAGCAGTAGAATAAAGAGGAAATATCAAAACAAAGATTCAAACGTAAGCAAGGCTGTACAGAGCTACAGACTTGAGCTACAGAGCTACAAACACAGCAGGAGGCAACATTCCATGAAAAAAAAAACAGAGATTAATGCAGCATTACATATAGAAAAGGTTTTAACATCCATGAGGCCACAATCTATTTTGCCCTGGTCTGCTCCGGCATCATCCGCACTGAAATATAATACCCTCAGAACTCTGGAAGGATTTTCTCCTATTGCATCACAGGGTATGAATTGATGGGCACTATCACATGTGAGCCAAGCAATCGAGTCTTAGATTAGATCCATATGTTCTCAGAGAGCCAGGTCAACTGCAGATACGCACTCGCCGTCTTTCTCTCCTGCTCTGACACAGGGGAATGAATGAGTGTAATTTCAGAGAAAGGGTGAGGGAGAGCCAGAAGGATGGATAGAGAGAGGGAATGAGAGGGAGATAGAAACTTTCCCTTGAAAGTGTGCAGAAATCATTACGGTGCAGAAATCGGAGCGTTTGTATAGAATAAACAATCCGAGTTCTGTAAAGTAATACTGACAGTAACCTTTGGAAAATTATTCTGAAAACAGGGTCGATAAAAAGTAAGTAAACAGCATGTTCTCTTATATTTGCTCTGTGGGTATGAAGAAATTTCAGAAGATTACTATTTATAAGGCTGGAAAAGGGTGCATTTAAGAGCTCTGAGCCATTTATAAATTATATTATTAAATATTACATATATTGTGGGGTGTAAAGCTCAGTTCTGCAGGTAAACTGCAGGGATAAAGTACAGCATGTGCTGATTATATCAGCCGAACATCAGAACTTGGCTCTTCTCACAGAATTAAATGAAGCCTTGAGGAGTTTTCTGATGTTTCAGCTTGTTTTTAATGCAGAAGGCCCTGTCATAAAAAATGCTATGATGAAAGGAACTGGATTAATATCTGAAGAGAGTTATTCACAACCTGAATATTTGTCAGTTTGGCTGAAGAGAAACGTAGATGATGGAAGAGGACGCTTCAAAAGTTCATATATCCTATGTGCTCCAATTCTTCTCTCTCTCTCTCTCTCTCTCTCTCTCTCTCTCTCTCTCTCTCTCTCTCTCTCTCTCACACACACACACACACACACACACAGAAACCTTTTCCCCATTTTCTGTCTATTTTTAAATTTGAGAAATGGACACGATGAAAACGTTATCAAACTGCAAACAAATGAAGGCTAATCTTGCTGCTATAGCCGACAGAATAGGTGGAGAGTGTCAATAGACGTGAGCCGAAAGGCAAGATCTGCTTGATTAGGGAGAAGGACGGCCAGCGCATCCAACAGAGAAAATTACCCTCAGGTACACACCACGTGTCCACAGTCACAATCTCATGTAGTCCTGTCTCTAATCTTTCAAACACCTTCATTAAGGATTAAAAGGCCTTTCTATTTGCCTGCAAATGTAATGTGATTTTGAAAATCAGAATCTAATCAAGGTAGCTCTGACCTTTTGGTCCAGTAGAATTATTGTTGGATGAGCAATCTCATTCAGTTAGGCTCGTCATTTATGTTGTTAGTCAGCTTTTAATGCTGGAAGTGTCAAGGGGCTTCTTTAACACGCATTGGCGGCCTCTTGTGGCTACATCTGGAAGTGAAATACACACGATAGTGCGTTCCAGTACAGAAAAGTGCTAGTCGCAGCGGTACCATGCTCGATGGATTTTTGTTCATATCAAAACGTTCGCTAATTACTGCACAGTATGTGCCTGCTGTGATCTGATACAGTGGCCGGTTCACCGTTCTATCATATAACCAGTTAAACGTAATCTTTAAGCTCATAAAGGGTTAGTTCACCCAAAAATAACACTTCGAAGCTTCATGATGCGGTGTTTTGAAATCGGTCATCACCATATAATCACTCAAATCGGTCATCACTATATAAGTCGTTATTTAGTTTTCTTTGCGGACAAAAACTATTCTCGTCGCTTCATAAAGTTATTGTAGAACCACTGTAGAGAGATGGACTTTGTAACGACGTCTTAGTACCTTTTATGGGTCTTGAGAGAGTAATGTGCATTGTGCCAATGGAGGCCGGGTGTCGAACGACATGAGGGTAAGTAGCCTAAGCAATGACAGAATTTTCATTTTTGGGTGAACTAACCCTTTAAGTTTAAAGCAGACTTTAGGTTGGTTAATATTAGCCATCAATCACTACCGTTCACTGCTACGTTGTCACGTGACAGGGAGCTAACTAGCACGCAAAATGTAAAGAGCTGAAGAGAGTTTCAGCAACAACTTTTTGAAGGGGCAAGTGACGGAATTTTACTTGCTCGCCTGACCAGACAAGTAGCCTAATTAAAATGTCAACACCAAAAAATAACTTACTTAGGGAATCACCAAAACGCGAGGCTCACGTGAGGAGAAATCAAAACAAATGAACGCAACTCACACAAAGAAACTCAGTAAACATACTGATGTTAAAATTCCCAATGAGTTTTTATATTTTTAACATATGATAGTTTTGCAACATTGCACCAAGAGTGTTGTTTTCCTGAATACCATCACGATTGAAAATGTGACATTGATTTCATACAACATTTCAATAAACAGTTAAAATCAAGTCACGTACATTTTAGATGCAATATTGACTGTTTTTGTTCTGTTTCAGCAGCGAAAATAGTTCCAAACAAAGATCACAGCAGAACCACAGCGTATTAGCCTAGAAATCTAGACGCACCCTAGCTGCAGAAAATGTATTTTGCCGTGAGTGTAGTCTAGCAACTCTCGGTAGACCTGAGAGCTGGAAAAACCAAACTCTGGTCAGGCCAATCACAGCGTGTGTAGAGTCGGTGGGCGGGCTTAATATAATGACGACACGTCACGGCAGAGTTGCGGAGGTTCTGCATGCTACTGATAAACAAAGCTGACGAACAGCGGCCTTTTGAATCGGCTTTGGCCGCGACTCTGAGAAAAGAACAAAGAACGGCACTGAAGTCATTCTTAAGAAAAGAAGATATGTTTGAAGTTTTGCCTACCGGATACGGCGAAAGTCTATCAACTAACGTTAGCTCCGCGTCACCTTCTTCTTCGCTCTGGTTGGTTGTGGCGCTCATGGCGCTATCCAATTGCGTGCAGAGGGAATTTGAAAGACAACCATTTATCCCGCCCCTCGGATTGAGCTCTGTCAATGGTGAGTTTCCAGACCCAACATCTTGATGTGGGTCTGGCTTGTCAGGCTAACAGCGCGTGTGTCTCTTCCATTACTGAATGATTCAGTGTTTTGAAGAAATCAGTTGAGTCAAAGATTCAATGACCCATTCATAAAGAACTGCCTCATTCTAGAATGAATCAGTCGTTTGAACAAATCGTTTAAATGAATGACCTAATTACTCACTCATAAAGATGGGCACTTTCCGCCACCTATTGGTGGTTTAGTTTCATGTTTAAAGTATTTTTCTTTCCAACATTTCTTATTTGTATATTCAAAATATATTTAAAACAATCTCATAATTGCAATTTTAATCTTTCAGTGTAAATTATTTAATTTGATTGGCAAAAGCCCTATAATGTCTTACTATCCTAATTGAATTTATTGATCAAATGTAAGAATTACATTTTTTTTTTTTATTTAATAAGATTAGGGGGAAAATGCCCTTTATATTATATAATATATAAACATTTTAGTTGTGGTGCTCCTAAATTTTTTGCTGGTGCTCCTAACTTTTTGAAATATATATATATACACCTATAACATTTAACTGAATGAATCTTATTATTAATATGGACGTCTATGGCCACCATGAAATATCAGACCACTCCTTTTGCTCAATTTTAGCTCAAGGAGCTTTGTCTAATGTTTTACAAAAAAAAAACATTTTATCTTATAGGTTATACACTACCATTTAAAAGTTTGAGGTCAGCAAGTTGTGCTAAAAAAGGACTGTGTGTAAACTTCTTAAAAATTCCAGCACTCTTTATCAAACAAACATGACAGGGTTGTCGTGTAGGTAGGCCTATAACAATAACTTTAATGATTTAGTTCTACATATTGTCATCTCCATAATTCAGAGATCAGCTTTACATGATACAAAACAATTCTGTCAAAAAATAAAACAAAAGACATAAAAACAAATCGATGAGAAGATGCACACGTAACATGTGGGAGTTGTAGTATTCTTATAAAATCCATCCCAGAAACAAACACAACCTTTCAGCGATTTATCCCAGATTAAATCCCAGTGTCATTACCACATGGGGTTCCCGGCCACATGGAATAACAGCTAATTGCTAAATTCTAAAGTGTTTAGATTAATTATTCGTAGTAAGCACTTTAATTTGATTGACTTGTGCTATATTCAACACCCTGAGCAACAAAGGAGTTGTAATATTTTTCTCTCTCTCTCCACACCAGATCTTCAGCTCTTCTTTATAGCGCCAAACCAGATCCACTTTTTTGCAGAAAAAAAATATAGACATGAAGTTCAAAAGTTTGGGGTCAGTATGACTTTTTTAATGTTTTTGAAAAAAAGCCTCTTATGCTTGCATTTATTTGATCAAAATACTGTAAAAACAATAATGTGATATTTATTTTATAATTTACAGTAACTGTTTTCTATTGTAATATATTTTAAAATGTAATTTATTCCTGTGATGCAAAGCTGAATTTTTAGCATCATTGCTCCAGGCTTCAGTGTCATTTCAGAAATCATTCTAAGATTTAAGATGCAGATTAAATGATGCTTAAGAAACAGTCCTTATTATTATCAATGTTGAAAACAGTAGTGGTACTTAATATTTTTGTGGAAACATGTTTTTTTTTCAGGACTCTTTGATGAATAGAAAGTGCAAAACAACAGCATTTATTTGAAATAGAAATCTTTTGTAACATTATAAAAGTATTTCCATTTAATAACATCCTTGCTGAATTTAAGTATTCACGTCTTTCAAAAAAATAAATAATGACCCCATACCTTTAAACGGTAGTGCATATACTAAGACAAAATATTAAGATATTTAACTCTTGTGAGACTGAGAATCACACAAATGCAGTGTTTGTTCCCTAATTCACTAATGCCTACATTCATTAAATATTAACCAGCTACAGGAATTAAGATTTTATTAGACCATGTACTTGAGGACACTGTACAGTAGGTACCACACTTGTAAAAATAGCTGATGTACCATACCATCATCACTTTTTGTCCTGTTTATTATTAAGATGAAATTATCATCATGCTCAAACTCTGAAACAGTGGCCACACTTGTGATTTATCATTAATTTCACAGACATCATTTACAAAACGGAACAAGACAAATGCCACAGAAAGGCTGACACCGGTGTTTCAGCTACACAGATACACATGTATGAAACATGTCAGAAATCTTTTCACAAATCTATATGTTTTGGCTGTTATTGTTTACTTGGATGAGAATGAAGCACAATTGTGTTTGTTCCACTGTAGTGCGTGTGATACAACCAGAACCACAGATGTCACAGCAAAACTCTATAAACACTTGTCTTCTTTGATTGTGGACAACAGGAGATTTCAGTTGCAGTTAATGGCTAAGCAGATTATGCTAATGCACGTCCCTATTAGGGTGATTTATTGCTGAAGGTTTATGGTGGTCAATATGACTCAACAGTCTACTTAAACATTTTTATTGGATTAAACTCTAACCGAGCAGTGCATCACATTTCATTACCAGAAAAACCTTGCAGTGTTGATTTTGGCTTCCAATATTGATTCATACTACATACATTTTTAATGATTTAAAGGGGTCATGAACTGTATTTTTATTGTTTCCTGAGGTGCACTTATAATGTTAGTAGGATTTTTTTTTTTTATAAAAGGCCATTTTCTACCCTGATTGTGGATTTGAACGCTCTGTTTGAAGGGGCGTGTCTGCTGTGATTGGCTAACATCTCTGCATATGAAACAAGTATTACATGCGACTCTTGCAAACTTTTACTACGTTTTTACTATTACGACTGTCGAGATGGATAAATTGTGAAAAGTGTTGATTATAGATCTATTCCCATAGCATGAAAGGTTGCAGCGATGAGCATTGTGGCTGATGACAGACCTGACTGTTGAGCTCATGAACAAAGTGATCTCGTCAACTCGATTTCTGCACTCTCACGAATGCTTTCATCATAACTAACATAGCAAACACGATGTAAATAAGAGATTTGTTGATTATGGTTTTGGCGGAAGGTTTGGAAAGTATCCAGAACTCACTCGCGATTGCAGCGATTATAAAGGGAGCGTTCTTTGATCGCTTTCTGTATAAAATTATATGACAATTTTTCATGCTACTAAGAGAAACAGTGTAAAGTTGACTGTTTATTCACTGGCTCGATTTACTGCCGCATAAAAAGAAATAAACGATTTTGAGACAAAGAACGACTGAATGTACATGAATCATTACATATTAGTAATCACTGATCGCACTGATCAATCATTAGAATGAACACGGTTACTTACATGTTGTAACATTACTGTAGGACGCAGTAAGCCTGCACCGAAATTGCAACTGATTTACTAAAGAATTTAGTGAAATATAGATGGAAGGTAGTTATTTTTAATCTAGTGACCATGTATCTCTCTTCTCTCCTTCTCATCTCACTAAAGGCGCCAGTGGGCGTGGCCAAAGATGCGGAAGTAGGCGTTGATCTGACTTTGCAAAAGGCGGCCTTTCGACGCACTTTTACATCATAAATGAAAATCCAAAATTTCAATAAAAGCTGTTTTTAAACTAACAAGGAAGTTTTGAGTTCTGAAACTTACAGGATGTTTTTATAGTACAATGACATCAGATGTCAAAAGACCAAGGAAAATTTGATGTCACAATTCATGACCCCTTTAATGAAGTGCTGATATGCATTTAGCACGCTACAGGAATGGTCAAGCAAGTAATACCGGCAATATAGTGCACTTGCATACAAACTTCAGTAAGTCTCATTTTTAAAGGGCTTTCAGGTACGTACCGACAATTAAAAACCACCGCAGGTGGAAAACCCCACTCACACACACACACACCGTGTATTTGAGAGTACTTCCAGTAAAAGTGCTGTAACGTCAATACATGTCTTCTTTTTATTCTTCTCTTTTCTTACAGAACTAGTGAACAGTCTTTGATAAAAAATAAAAACCTTTCAAGGCTTATTATAGAACCACAATTCAAGGCTTCCTCCTTATTGAAAACAACAAACTTAAAATCAAAGACCAATCTGATTGGCTGTAGCGTGAAGGTAACGTCAGTGAAAATGACCCATGGCTTCAGCGGCTTTCACCCGCACGAGAGGATTTGGATCCTGCAGCAGCATCACCAGACCTGAAGAGAGGAAAAAATATGAGGGAAAAACACTGATCTATATAGACGTTTCATCGGACGCATGTGCGTTGCCACGGTTACGCGCCTGGCCCGAAGTTAACTTCCGGTCTCTGTTTGTTTATGGGTCTGGCAAGGGGATAGTATGGCGCACTACTCAGTAGAAACACATTTTTGACGTACTGTTCTTGGATAACATGATATGAATATTAACGATTAAGCAGAGAGACTATGACACCAGCGCAAAAACGGTGTGCGACTCACCAAAAAGCCTTAAATGCTTCATAAATATCCAGCATACGAGAGCAGCTTCTAATGTAATTTAGACTGTATGTCTAATGTAATGTACTTGTTATTTATTTTGCTTGTTATCAGAAATAATCTACTCTAGAGGTAACTTATTCTGGCTGCGTTTACACTTGGCATTAACATGCGATCACCGTGATCATCAGTCAGTCAGGACATGGCGAGTTTACATTTGTTCACATCAAGTGGTCGCCATCTGGATGACTGATCGCATTTATGTTTCCCGCAAAATATTTAAATGTGCCTTTATCACGGAGTGAAAAACCACTTTCGCTTTGTCCTCTATTAATGGCAGTGCCCATAGAGCACGGGATATACAATCAATCTCAAATAGGGTACTTTATCTACAAGTTAACTTTCCCAACATTAATCTTATATTATGAAAAAAAGAAACATGTTATTCCGATGCATTGCATTGAAAGCGAGCGCGCAAGCATTTATATAAGACACTGTACAGAAAACGGCATTACACGGTCCTTAAAGAATTTAAATTCTGTCATTATTACTCTCCCTCATGTCATTCCAAACCTGTAAGACCTTCGTTCATCTTCGGAACACAAATTAAGATATTCTTCTTCTCTACGGTCTTACGGGTTGGGGTCGACATGAGGGTGAGTAATTAATAACAGGATTTTCAGTTTTGGGTGAACTAACCCTTTAAGGGGGCATAACTTTATTTTACTGTCAGAATGCGAGCTTTGACATTTGTAATGCATACGCTGAAGTGTCTCGCCCGCCTGCCGAGCTGATGTTCACTACTATAATGAATATGAATGTAACTTTTTAATAAGCAGGGGAAATTCCTAACTTTAAACTGATAACCATTTACATGCTTAGGACATTTGTGTTTTTAAGAATGTACAGGGAGACTTCAGACATAAAAACGGTGTCTCCTTAGGCAATAGAACGCGTGAGCTTACTACGGAATACCGATATGGCAGTGTGGCGGCTTCACTTTTAATGACGTCATAAGCAATCCAGTTCTCTAAATAAATCAATGGGGAAAAATTATTTAGTTTGTCCATTAATCAAAGAAAAATTATAAGTCAGGTGATAACCAACCAAGAGCATGGCACATTTACTGTATTTAAGAGTTACAACAGCAATACATTCTACAATGCACTTTACCAGACAAAATCGTCATTAAAATAGAAGCAAAAATAATAGATTCCTTAGGTGCCAAGAAACAGCAAATGTAGCACAATAACAAGGATGTGCTGTCCTTCCTTAAATACATCTCTTGACTGCAGTTATTATTATAAAACTGTTGTACCTACCCTTGGTCACTGACCCCATATTCATGTGGGAGAAATGTTCATCAGGAAGGTTTCCAAGCAAAAACCCTAAAAAAAACATTTCACAAAACATGGTTACAAAACCAACTCAAAATACAGATTTCTTTTAATGCAATTTTATAGTTAAAACCAGCTATTCAATGAAGTGTAAATATGTGCAAAAGTTTTTACCAATAAACATGGCAGCACTGGCTCTGATCTCAGCCCAGTTACTCTTGAAGAACTGAATGACTGTGATGTGGTAGAAGTTCAGCATGCCTGGAAAATCCTGGATCTGTACGAACACACGTTATGCTTTTTTAAAAACGTTCTTTTAAATAAGATTATTAGTAACAATCTGTAAAAAAAAATTCACCCCATTCACGTCCATTCACACCAAGGACAATAACTGTAACGATAAAGATATAGTTTTAAAAATCTTTATCAATTAAAAAACAATTTGCAGAGCCCACACCTCAACTATAACATTAACAGCACAGAGGAACGATCATTGGAATCACTTTTACAAAGATTTTTTTCCAACTGATGATGGATGAAAACATAGAATCCCTCCTGCTTTCAAAGGGCACAAGCATTTAAAGCAGCAGACAACCAAAGTGCTTGTAATAAACAGAACGCTGTTGTGCATTGGTGTGGATGCTTATATAATTATCGTTTTAGTTATTGCACTCAGTGTGAATGAGACTTTAGCCCCCGTTTTATAATCTAAAACTGCTGGCAACATTAAAAACAATGAGTATATAACGGAAGAAAAAAGTGCAAATGTGGCATAACGGTGATTATAATAACAGCAATCTTTATAAAAGGGAATCTGTTAAGTCATCTGCATGCAAAGAGAGATGAACAAAATGTTCTGCGAAGTTATTCTATATGTGTACTTATAATAAAGCTTTGGTTCTTGCCGTACTAGGTATTTGGTGAGGTCATTAATGAACTCTCCATGGTGCAGAGCCTTCTCATCAAGAAGATGATTTTGGAACATGGCAGAGATCTGTTCTGAACCCAAGACTGGAGCGCACACGCGCATGGAATACTTACATGCCTAGGGGAACAAAGAGACACACACACACACACACACACACACACACACACACACACACACACACACACACACACACACACACACACACACACACACACACACACACACACACACACACACACACACACACACACACACACACACACACACACACACACACACACACACACACACACACAAACACACACAAACACACACAAACACACAAGCAATATTCTCATAGTATTATTATTCTTGAAAGACTTCAGGTTTTTGCATCATCCTTTTAACTAACTTTCAATATTTATACCCATTATAACAAAAGCAATCTTTTGAGGAGTGTGTGCAGACTAAACACTGACCTTGACAACTTGAGGGTTGGGATCACTGAGGTGCAACAGCAAGCTGACCAGAACATTGTGGATCTGGTCTTTAAAGACGGGCTCACCTGAGCCGAACTTTGACAGGTTTCCCAGGAGCATGATGGAAGCACATCGGATCTCATCATTCTCCTGACAGAACATGAGAAAAGTTCTTTTGAGTAAAGCCTTACAACAAAATCCACTACCAAAACATTACTCTAATAGCCTGTATTTAGCAAGAAAATGCATTATTTTAACTAATAAGGTACAAACAGGGCCTAAAACATTTGACTTTTCTCAAGATTTTACAATTATTTTTCTTTTCTTCATAAAATTGTCAGAGAAAATAGGCGTTAACCCTTTAGAAAGTGTTGTCAACTTCAGGAAGTCAAACAAAAGTTATTATTTATGTTCTTTTTATTTTATTGTTTGAAACTTTTGCAAACCTGTTACCAAAATTGTGGAGATGTGTACATCGTGTTTTAAAGCGGAGATTTAAATAGACAAATTGTATACATTTTTCTTTTAAAAATGACAAAACTATGCCAGGATGGGTACAGTATGGAAACAGTATGCAGTCAAAACCATAATTTGTTAACCTCAAATTTGTGTGCAAAGGCTCAACCATTTTTTATTATTATTATGTATTATTCCTGCCATGCAGTAGAAAAGATTCCAAATGTGGAACACACGCAAAATGTTTTTTTTGCAACATAATTATTAGCAGTGGAAACATTAGATTTGTGCTTTTTTATGTTTTTAAATAAGTAATGAGACACCACATAAACTGTTTCATCAGTAATCAAACTGATATTATTTTTAAAATTAGAATAATACAATTTTTACAGCTTCTCTCAACACTCACATTCTCCAGAAAGGGTTTTATCTTCATGAAGATGTAAACCACAAGCAGGTGGACGTTCTTTTGGTCCAGGTAAAGCAATATTTTGGACATTCCTGACATGGCCTCAAGTGTGATGAGTTTCCCTGGATCATCCTTCTCTTCCATACCTGAACTCATGGCTGCTAAAAGCTCCTTTGCGTACTTATTCACCTGAATGAGAAAAACAGCAACGTTTAGCAACATATAATTACACACTTAACTAATTGATTTTGTTACCAAGCTTTAGCAAGTAATGACAAAACTTCATTTGACTACAGAAAGAAGAAAAAATCAGAGCAGAACAATGGAGGACGAGGTGAACATGGAGAACTTTTTGGCAGCAGTTGTTAGGTAAAATTTCAGAATACAGACAATTTTCTGCATGCTTCCTTCCTGATTGTTGCATGAACTGAAGTTGCCATGTGTCTCACACTGTTGCCAAGAAACATTGCCTAACACATCAATTAGACTTTTCATCCAATTAGTGTTTTCAGATGTCAAGCGGAGCGCCTTTACCTTCTCAGGTGAGCCCACAGCAATGTTCCCCAGGCCTCGGACCGCCAGCATGCGGACAGTACCGCAGGTGTCAGTAATTCTTTCCATCATGTTGTTCATCAACATATCCAAAATCATGAGTTCAGTCACTACGTGGTGGTTCAGCAGCTAGAAGGAATAAACAAATACATCTTGACATCTAATTTGCAACAGCTATTAGAACACATTAAAGAGGGGGGGTTAAAAGTTTCCAATAAAAAAAAATAACATTATGATTTCTGTTGCACGGTTCATTTGAATCTAATATCTCTGAGAAAATATATAAAAACATGCACTCAGTATTTTATTTGTTTATGCAGCGCTGGTTGAATTCAGTCATACTGGACTTATAAGGGGAAGAACAAGAACAAGCCAACGTTTTTGAGTTGTTTTGTTTATTTTGTTAAAATTAATATGAATAAATCATGATTAATATTAATATTGAAAGGTCATGCTACTTAATATTTTTATGGAAAATGTGTTATTCTTTTTTAAGGATTAATTGATGAATAAAAAGTTCAAAAGAACAGCATTGATTTGATTGCTGAATATAAGTATATAATAAGTATTCAATTCTTTAAAAAAAAAAAAATTCACACTGACCACAAACTTTCAAACAGTAGTGTAAACCAAAAAAAAAATAATAATAAAAAGAGAGCAATCTATGTACATGTTTTTTACAATAGCTTTAGCTGTTCATTGTTACTAAACTTTGAATGAAGAACTTAAAATCACATAACAAAAGTACATTTTCTCACCTCAGAGAAGAATGCTGTGACTGTGATCCTCTGGCACTCATAAATATTACAGAGAGAAGGACACAGACTCTCCACAATGGCAGGGAGTCTTGGACCAGCATGCTTTGCCATTGCTCTGTTAGAAAGAATAGCTTTTTAAAAAATGTAGCATTGTAGAAGTCCGCACTTAATCTTACCACAATGACAATTTCCACAAACACGTTGCATGAGACCATGTGCTTGTTACAACAGCTTGAAAACGACGTGTAGCACTCTCAAAATGTCGTATTTGAACACATCATGTGTCTTCAAGACCAATTCTGCTGTTATACACATCTCCTTTAACATAGTAGAACAAAGCAGAAAAGTCTGCAAACAACAAACAGTCCAGAAGGACTGGGGTATGACGGAGGACAGGTGTGTGTACCTGGAGAGCAGAGTGACTCCTGTTGTGTGCTGCTGCAGGTTCTTCATCTTGTCCCAAGCTCCCTCCTGATCTAATGGTTTCACGACAGCGTCCAGCTGTGCTCGAGCCAGAAGGATCCGCAGGGCCTCCACTGCCACCCTGAACACACAGCAAAGAGAAACACAGATGTCGTTTAAACTCCATTTCAAATCCTGAGCTGCTTCCATGTCTGCATGAGCAGTTACCTTCAAATTCACCATCCGACCCAAAATGAAACCTCCCAAGCGATTTATTTGAACCCCTTTTTTAGTAGACAGTATGTTGCTAAGCTAAACAAATAAGCACATTTATTTGGTGAAATTCTGGTACATTTTTAACTACATGTTGCCATTTTATTTTTCAAATTGGCCAAAAGCAACATTCTGCTGTCAGATATTTCCATTTTCCTAACCTCTGCACTCGTAGCAGTCCTTGGTCTCTTTCTTCTTTTGTTCTTCTATGTTTCAATAATTCCACAGCCTGCAGTCAATTATTCCGCTTATACTACTGTTACCACACCTCAAAACATTGTTCAGATGGTGTTTTCCAAGACATTTGTCAGGTTTTTGTACTTAATATGCTCTTGTGTGCAGGACTAATTTCTTAAGAATCTATCCAAAGCCTCCGTTGCTAATTCCAAAATGTAATTTTAGAGCTAGTAACGGAGGCTTCAGTCATTGATAACAGACTAATGCATTTATTACAGAGAGAGCGAGAGAGAGAGAGAGAGAGAGAGAGAGAGAGAGAGAGAGAGAGAGAGAGAGAGAGAGAGAGAGAGAGAGAGAGAGAGAGAGAGAGAGTGTGAGTGAGTGAGTGAGTGAGTGAGTAAGTGTGTATACCAGGGGTCTCCAAACTCAGTCCTGGAGGGCCGCTGTCCTGAAGAGTTTAGCTAATCAGTGCCTTACAAAGCCCTAGTTAGACACTGAAGAGCTGGTTCAGGTGTGTTTAATTGGGGTTGGAGCAAAACTCTGCAGGACAGCGGCCCTCCAGGACTGAGTTTGGAGACCCCTGGTGTATACTATGAATTACCTGAATCTGTGTGTGTTGCTCAACAGTGTTCGGCAGCAGTGTCTAATAGCGAAACTCTAATAAAGTTTATCTGCCCCAAGAACAAAGCCATTATTACATCACTAGTGAGAAATGTGATGTAGCATTGTAAGCATGCAAGTTGTTTAACTATTTTACTGATAAAATCGTCAGAGCAGCACTGGCAACACGTTTCTGTGCGAGTGTGTGTCCGTACTGTAGGGAGAAAGAGAATGTGCTTTCCGTACATAATAAAACGTAATTCTGTGGCAAAAAACACTATATATATTTGCTTGGTCAGAGTCTTTGTTGTGGGTTTTGGTTCTTTTGCGGTTGTAGGCTGTAAGGACCTTTGAAATAACTGAAATCATTTGGCGAAGTGATATGGAACTGTAAAGGCCGTTAAGACTTGCCTGAAACTACTTTAGCCGTGGGTTTCCCTGAAAATAATTGAACACCTTAGAACGTTCGTCAACAAATCGGATTCAAACATTCAACTGCCCCATTGTAAAAAAAATAAATAAAACCACAACTTTGACTGTTTTTGTCTTTGCTGCATAAATAATTTATACCTAGCCAGAACATTAATTATTAATTAAAAAAAACCCTAAATGTTAGTAAAAAATAAAATGGGGGGCCTCAGCAAACTTCCAGTGAGTCCACAGGATGACTTAAAAGTATCTTAATTAATATACTATTATTGATATTAAAATCCTGGAGGGAAAAAAAACTATTTAAAGCTGCAGTCTGTGACTTTTTGCGCTAGCGGTTAATAAACAGAGCTGCTTGTGTCTTGTGGAAGAACATTGCAGCCAGAGCTACTTCTCTCGGTTCATGTCTATGGCGAGTCACGCAGGGACTGTGCTCCTCCGCAGCGGTTCCTACCAGACCGGTCTGAAATAGTCCCAATATAGTGTACCATAATGATTCAGGGTAAGACAAACACACGGTTTGGAAAATGGATTCATGTTGTACATTCTCATTATATCATTTTTGTAAATCTTGAACACAAAAAAAAGTTATGGACAGCAGCTTTAAATGATTAATTTTTTTTTTTTTTTATCAAGATGTGAACTTGAAATTTCTGGAATCATAGTTAATTTAATATACATCAATACTCCCAGTTTATGTTAATACACACAAAGAAAACGAGTAGCTTTCTCACATTTACAACAGCAATAAAAAATCCATATTTATGCCACTCACCCGCACACATCAAAATTCGCGATATTGTTTTTGTTGGTTGCTTTGCGGTCTGAAATGATGCTGTTGCTGTTGAGATCTTTAGGCAGCTGAACTCCTACGCTAGAACCCAAACGCAACAGCAGAGCGCTGAAGAGCTTTGGAAAAAGATACGCCACAGCATCAGCTGAATGACCATTCAGCATCATCTCACGCAGGGCACATGTCATCTAGAAAACATTGAATAAAAACCAATAACTATTAATTGTCAATCAAGGATGCATTAAATCGATCAAAAGTGAAAATAAAGGAGATTAAAAATTATTTATATTTCAAATAAAACCAAAGACTTCTGAATTTTTTTTTTTTTACAGTTTCCACAAAAAATGTTAAGCAGTACTAAACTGTTTTAACATTGATAATAATAGAAATGTTTCTTGGACACCAAATCATATATAATTTTAAATAAATTGTATAAATTACATTTTAAAATATATCAAAATAGAAAACAGACATGTTCAATTATTATATATATATATATATATATATATATATATATATATATATATATATATATATATATATATATATATATATACACACATATAATATTATATATGTAATATTTCACAATATGACTTTTAATGTATATTTGATCAAATAAATACAGTCTTGGTGAGCAAAAAAGATAATTTCACTGACACCAAACTTTTGAATGGTAGTGAAAGCCATTTAATAAATAAAAAGAATAAAAATACATTTAACAGTTTAACACCATTTCCTAACTAATGCAACAGTAAAGAATCAAGCTATTAATTGCATCCACTAGTATTTGTTTCAACAAGCCATAACTGTCAATAGAAGTGCATGTGAAGACATTTTGCCAAACACTTGACATGTTATGATGAGAAGTATGAAGCTCACAGTAAAATCCCTACACCCTTCTTCACAAGGATTTTGTTTGGTTTGTTGTGATTTTGTTGCTTCACGCAGCATTTCTCTTTCAGTAAAAATGGAAACATTACTTAACACTGCATAATTGACACAGTGTCTAGTTAGAATGAGGTGTTAGGTGTTTTAAAAGCCAAATGATACAAATCATGCATATATTAAAACTTACAGCTAATGGGTGGCTTGTGGCAACTTTAGTCAAACCGGGTCTCAACATGGACTCCTTCTTATCTACATAGGGAACCATAACATTGAGCTTCTCGATAATAATCTCCATGATTTGCAGGGCCAGAGTGCTGTCTGCCCCTAGAGCCATCCACATCTCACAGCTCCAGCTGGAGAAAACACATGAGCACATCATTATTATGCTTGAGCATCATGGAGCACATGACAGACAATGAATGCCATGCACATAAGCAACACACACAATAATCACCTGTCGTATGGTAGTGGGTAGGCGACGAGCGTGTTGACCACTGTCTGCAGGTGCTGTGTAGCGAGGATGAGGATGGACTGACCGATGGCCACCTTCACCTGCTCTTCACCAATCACTTGCAGGCGGTCGTGCAACACCTCCAACATCTCTGGCACCTGACAAAGAGTCAAGACACAAAAAGTGAAAAATGACAAGATAGAAAATAATTATAATTGCATTGAACATGAAAACAGTTGAGCAGTCAGTGAGCTGAATTTTAGGAGTGTTATAGAAACTACTTTTATATGTTACAAATTACAAATAATTTCAAGCAGCTAAACTACAGACTGAAAACGTAAGTTTTTATTCACTAAAAATGATAGAAATGTTGTCCAATTTGAGAATACATTTTTGAGTTTTTTCAATGAATTCGTTGATTTGGTTAAAAAAAACAGTCTGAATGAATCAACTGTTCAATAATGACATAAATTGCAGAAGTTTGGGGACAATAATCGGTAAGGATTTTTTTACTCTTATTTATCAAAAAATCCTGAACAAATGTATCATATTCCCACAAAAATATTAAGCGACAACAGTTTTCAACACTGATTATAATAAGAAATGTTTCTTGAGTGCTGAATTACCATATTAGAATGATTTATAATGGATCATGTGACACTGAAGCCTGGAGTAATGATTCTGAAAATTCAGCTTTGCCATCACAGAAAATTATGCATTTTAAACCATTAAAATAGAAAACAATTATTTTAAATTGTTTTTACTATATTTATGATCAAACAAATGCAGCTTTGGTGAATAATAAGAAACCCTTTTTTCAATAACTGGCTCCAAATGATTGAACAACAGTAGTGTATGAAACACCTTTTTAATAGTTTTATGGTCTCCAAACACTTGTAGCTGTATAAATGACATATTTTGCCACAATAAATATTAAAATTAATATCTGAATAGTTTTTTAAAACAATTTATTTATATAAACTGCCAGTTCACTCAAATTAAAAGCATGACACATAGAGATATTTATTATATCAGTTTGCTTGCCTATGAATCTCCATGTCCAATATATACTGATCATGTAAGAACATTTGCCAGCACAAAAAAAAAAAAAGTTTGATTTCCCATAATCTGATGAAAGTGTAAATGTACCAGATCCTGCAGGCCAGCACCTCTGTTCTTCAGCAAGGTGTTGAGGATCACACTGGATGCTCTGGAACAGTTGGACTGAGAGTCCACCAAACCATCAAACAGCATAAACAATAAGGTGCTCAACTGCTCCTGAGGCAAACGCTTACTGATGATCTAAAACACAAGAGAAAGGGGGCGAGAAAGAGAGTCTGTTTCAGTTTCAGAAAAAGAGATGGTGGATCTTTAAAGATCTCTGGAAGCATCAGTGCTTTAGGAGAACATTACATTGAGGCAATTTACCTTAGTCAGCTCAGAGCAGGTTTTATACAAAACTGAATGGTCAGGATTGCTTAGCTTCTCACGAATATCTAAAAGACACTCAACTGAATCGTCCTTGTAGTCCAGTGAAAAGCCTGTCAAAAAGAGAAAAATGTAAGAGGCACGATACTTTGCTAAGTATTTCCAGAAAAAGATAACAGTGTAAACAAGTCTGCAAACACTGCCAATCTGAAGCCCACCCTGGGTCAGACAAAACTGAGTTGTGCTATGAAAAACCAGGCAGTACCTTCATAGCGCAGCTGAATGTACATTAGACTATAGACGCAGTCTATGGCTGCCCGCCGCACCTCAGGGTTTGGGTCTGTGCACCGTGGGGCCAGACGCCCCACAAGAGCTCCCAGATTATGGAATGTCACTAGATTCTAGAGAGAGAGAGAGAGAGAGCAGAGAGAGAGAGCGAGAGAGAGAGAGAGAGAGAGAGAGAGAGAGAGCGAGAGAGAGAGAGAGAGCGAGAGAGAGAGAGAGAGCGAGAGAGAGAGAGAGAGCGAGAGAGAGCGAGAGAGAGAGGTTAGCACTGAACATGAGATCTAATAAAGATTTTAACTACAGTAAATGTTTTTTCTAAAGCACATATTTAATTAATCAGTGCCTTAAATGTCCCATGGCATGAAAATGTCATTTTATTAAGTTTTTTTAACATTAATATGAGTTCCCCTAGCCTGTATATGGTCCCCAAGTGGCTAGAAATTTTGATGGGTGTAAACTGAGTTCTGGCTGTCTTTCTCTGCCTTTGAGAAAATGACAGCTCAGACGAGCTGATCTAGAATTTTCCTGTTATGACATCATACCTCCCCTTCCTCTGTTTTGCCCGCCCAGAGCACTCAGAGAAAATGGATTCAGTTTATGTCAGCACAGGCTTTACAAACAGACTTTACGATATGGATTCAACAGCGCCGCGACAAACTGTGAGTAACAGTGTTCATTAATGCCTGATCTGTGATCAGTGATTTCTGATGTGTAGCTAATCATTCAAGTTCACTCAGACTTTCTTTCTAGATTGTTTAATGATCGCCGTCTTGATGCCCTAAGCATAATGCATCAGTGAATCAAGCCAGTGCCTAAAACGATCGTTTCTGTTAGTAGCATGATCAGAGAACACTCTTTATAATGTTCGGAGCTGTCAATCACACGTCGCGAGTGTATCTGCACACTTGCCCAAACTGCCGTTATAATGAATGACGCTGTTATGCAGCACAGCGTAGCTCTTACTGTATTCATATCGACGTTGTGTTTGCTGTTAGTTGTGGTGAAAGCATTTTGTGAGAGAAAACGCATTGCAATGACGAGATCACTGTATTCACGCGATCAACAGACTGTCTGTCTACTCAATGCTCATCACTGCAGCCTTTCATGTGATAGGAATAGATCATAAAATAATGCTATAATCCACATTTTGACGATTCGTTCATCTCGACAGCTGTAATGGTACATTACATGTGTTACAAAGTTCGTAGAATAAGATGGAAGAAGAGAGTCGACGTGACTGGGACTGTTTATTCAGAACTCTCAGCTACAAATAAGCTTGCGCTAACAGCACAGCGCTCTCAACAACTTAGTACAATAAAACTTCCTCCAGCTCTCCGTGGTTCACGAGTGCCCAGTCAGTCTCTCTCTCTCTCTCTCTCTCTCTCTCTCTCTCTCTCTCTCTCTCTCTCTCTCTCTCTCGCATGCAGTGTGTGCAGTGCCTCGCTAAACCACGCCCCCTACACAACATAATCTAACACTCATTTCAAATGCAAAGAGGTCAGCCAATCACAACAGTGGGCGTTTTCACTGAAGTCTCACAGCAGAAACGCCCCTTGAAACAGAGCATTCAGCCAGAGGGGTAATAACAGTATAGAAAAAATTATTTATAAATTATGAAATTTTTTGATGTAAAAATCATACTAACAATATAAGTACACCTCAGGAAACATTATAAAATAATAGAAAAATGCCATGCCATGGGACCGTTAAAGCTACACTGTGTAACTTTTTTAGTTTATTCTTAGCTAAAAACACTTAGTTCTTTCAAAAATATATGTGTTCATTAATGTATATTTACTTCTTTCAATTAATAAAGTATTCTCATAAGTTTATAATATGCCATTGAAAATACATACGGGTAAGGGGTTCGAATGGGGGTCGCCATGTTGCCCCTCCATCTTGAAAGTACATTAGCCAAAGAGGGACATACCCGTAAATTCAAGCTTCGCCTTTCGCGTTTTAACACTCTGTAATGAGTAGGAAAATAGTGTGGCCCCTTTAAGAGCGTTCGCCCCGGTTGGAGCGCCTTCGTTCTGTGTGTGTGTGTACACTGCACCTCGAGCTCCCATGTGTGCGGATTATTTTCTGTCTTCTGTTGCTAACATTCATTTATTTTTGTTTTGTTGGGTAATGCTGTGGACGGAAGTCGAGTTTGTGCCGGACTCTTGTGGCGGGTTCCGCAGGGAATAAAGTGCGGGCTGTTTGATGTAAATCGCCTCCGTGTTTGCATCGACTCCAGTTGCGTTGAGTGAGCTATCCGTATTTTTCACCCGGACACACGCGTTACAACTCGATGGCGAATGTGAAGAGGGGGATTACTGGATCGAACTGTAAGCCATGTTAATCTTGGACTAAATCGGCCACCGTAGGAGTTAAAACGAAATCGGAATTGGGAGGAAAAGAAACTAATATTTACTGGATGGTCATATACCCTTTCACCGCTAGATGGGGGAAAATATCACACAGTGTAGCTTTAAGGAAACTAAATAAATTATCATGCTTATTATTTCAGTTTGGGCAGAATAAAACTAATAGATAATAGATTAAAGTTAATTAAGGATGTGAGAATTTTGTCTTGAACATACCAATAACCAGAATACTTTTTTCATGTAACACGTAAAATAACACTTTACTTGGTAAATTTGCATCATCAAAAAATGCTTCAAAATAATAACTTAAAATAGTATCTGTAATCTATAATATCTAAATATCTTTTGATTATAATATTGATAATATAAACAGATTACTCTTTTATTTATAAAATTTACAAATAAAGACTTCCTGTCCAATGTTGGTGTCCAAAGTATTGAAAAAGTTGCTTTAGTATGTTTGAGCATGATGGGAATTTTAGAGAAAAGACTTTAAAATGAAATGATTACTCCATGGTTTACTCAGCCTCAAGCCATCCTAGGTGTACATGACTTCTTTCTGATGAACACAATTGGAGTTATATTAATAAATATCTGGATGTTTCCAAGCTTTATAATGGCAGTGAACAAGGCTTGAGTTTGAAGCTCAAAAAAGCACATCCATCCATCATAAACATACTCCATTAAGAAAAATATCTATATTTAAAAGAACACGCCGACTTTTTGGGAGCTTATTCACCGTATAAATTGTAACGCCTCTCGTAGTTTAAAACGCTTGCGCTACGTCCTACACCTACATCATCAGTTGCGCTTTTTCCGTAAGTTGAATACGGAAGATGGTCTGGTGGAAGCTAAATATTTTACTTCATAACATGTTAAATATAGATATTTTTCTTACACAAATGCATCGATTCGCTTCAGAAGGCCTTTATTAACCCCCAGAGCCATGTGGAGTATGTTTATAATGAATGGATGCACTTTTTTGAGCTTCAAACTCATGGCCCCCGTTCATTTGAACTTTGGAAGCGTCAGGATATTTATTAATATAACTCTTCATCAGAAAGAAGAATGTCATATACACTTAGGATGTCTTGAAGGTGAGTAAATCATGAAGTCATTTTCATTTTAAAGTAAGTACTTTAAAATAAAAATCAAAAAAATCAAATGAGTAACACGATATTGTAACGCATCAATTTTAAAAGAAACATTTCCCAACACTAGCAATTCAAAGAGTCTAAGACCCTATCAGTAATTACTGCATTACAGATCTTATAGACGTGCAAGTAATATTTGGACACACACATACACGACAATGATGTCATTTACCTTCACATTGAGATGGTCTAGATAAAACTTCAGTAACTCTGCCATGGTCTTTACTGCTCTTTCCCGCTCATGGTCTTGTCCTGAGCTCAGCCAACTCTCAATATGCTGGGGAAAATACAAAAGCACTAAATACATGGGGTTCAGATAAAGAGACTACAAAACAGCAAGTAACTTTTATTGTTTCTACTTTACCTTGAAAACAGACTGCAGACCGTCAGGACTCAAATCTCTGGCTAACACATTCTTCAGCAATTCAAGAAGAGCGTTAAAAGTATCTGAATATAAGGCCTGAGGGAAAAAGCATTGTTGTGAAAAACTTTGTTTAAAGAATGCAGGAGACAAAAGAGACACTCTCCCAGGGATGTGTAGGCACTGCACATGCATATTTTATTCTGACCTCTCTTTGCTGGGGATCCAGGGCTTCTTCATCTTTAGCTTTGTCCAGAGTGTCCACAGTAGGAAGCCCATAAACACCATTCACACATGTTTTTAACAAGTCAAAGTTTTCATTTTCTGATAAAGGGGGATCCAAGTTTCTGAAGGCTTGAGTCAAGTTCTTTAATAGATTGTGGCACTGTTTCATTAAGCATCACAATGGTCAAAGATGTTTAGCATATATTTACAAAGACAAAACTTTTAAAAAATAGCTCAGATGAACACTAGAAGGATTTAAAATGGTAGGATACATGAGGTTGGCACATGTGGTCATAACAAGATAGCGAACAGGGGACCGCATGAAATCTGCTGGTTCAGCTTTGATGAAATCCTGCAGGAAAATAAAATACATAAATACCAAATAAGTCTGCATATCATTCTGAAACTTAGATTTACAAAATAACATTTCATTTCATGTCACATCTATCTCCTACATGTTGCCCAATTGAAATGTAATCTTTCTTACACTGCAAGTACATTGAAAACATATACTGTATATTAAAAACTAAAACTATCTTTAAATCAAACCTCTCACCATCATAACACCCATCAGCTCTTGTTTGCGGGAGAACAGGAAGCCCTGTTTACGGACACTGTTGTTAATGGCCTTGGCAATGAGTCCAACACTATGAATAAGACTGAGCTTCATAGTCAGGTCCTAAGAAGTGCCCATGTACATACACACACACACAGAAAAAGATGAAAACACATTCAAACTGTGATTTATGGAACAGAGCATGTCAATCAAACAGCACAGGCAAATCAAGACCTGGAATTAGAAAAGTATTTCCTGATCACAGTCGCACTCAAAATGCTCAATATAAATAAATATACATGTTTTATTTGTAACATTTATTTACTTGTACTCTAAACATAGGTGCAATAAGAGATGAAAATCACAATGTGCGACAATATAATTGTGATTCAATAGAAAAAGAGTTGAATTGATGAATCAAGCCACCTAAAACCCAGAAAAGCCAGAAAATATCTAGACACTGTGATGCTTTAGTAAGACAAAGGATATCAGGTTAGTGAGCATTTTTGACCTTCTCAAAAACCATTAATCTTTTACTTACAAGTGTAGTGTAAAGTGAGTTTAAAATGTTATCTTTATTCTATATTTAATTTATCAAAAGACCCTTTTAAAAGATTCAGAATAAATATGAAGAGCTTTATATGTAAACGCTGGACCGTAGCTGGGTTATACAAGCCCCCCTTGAAATCTCGTTCCGGGCCAGGTGTGCGGTTGAAATCGTGGGACCCCTGGTCACCAGCTTTCATCCCGCTAGCGACGGCCCTGCGTAAACGTTATTTAAAACATAGTCTCAGAGTTTCATAAAGAGATAGCTTTTTTGAGAAGGTCAAAGTGTTATACTGTAAAGGTTTTGATTGCATCATCAAGACTGAAGAGAAAGTAAGTTAAAGTTTAAAGGTCAGAGGTGAGAGAATGTCCTCATGATGGCTTCCCTTCACGGTACCTTGGTCTCTACTTTAATTCCCAGAACCTGTACAACAATAAAAGTAATGATCCGATGTAATTCACAAACATGAAAGATAATTCATTTTATTTCATAAGAATTTTATGATTGGACACACAATGGACTATAAGAATGATGAATTATGTGACCCTTCAGATACTGTATGTACATTGAGATATAAATTGAAATGCCTTTAGTAATTTGTATTTATATATAACATCTCAGTTTAGTGAATTCAGTGAATTAACAAAGCAAAATTCTCCAAAAATCCTCATAGAGACCAAGATGAACTCAACTTTGATATTCAAATTGGACTGGAGTGCAGAATGTTAAAACAAAATGAGTTACAAGGTACCCTAACCGTGACATTATTTTAAATTATATTATGAATATGGATGAGATATGATTCAGCACTCAAAAATAAATTAATGATCCTTGTCATTAAAAATCGTTTAGATCAAACTGTCATAACTGCAGCATCAAAAGCAACCAAGTGAATCTTGTCAACAATATACTAGGACATTCAGAGGACTTATTTAGCGAAACACCTCACAGCAGAAACACATTTTTCAGTTTTATGCCTCACTGCTGTAACAAACAATGAGAAATGATTAATGTATTAATTCTGATCAAATAAATGAGCTGTTCATCTAACATAACAGAACTACAGAGGCATTAAAACTTACATTTTTCCAAAAACCTCCAAACAAACAACCAATGCAAATGCAAGTTGAGTCATCAATATTTTTGGTCCATTTTCCCAGAAGTTAACTATGACTATAAAACTGGCTAAAACCCAAAAGTCACAAAACACTTAACATTTTAGAATTTAGAAATACCAGTTTAAAACTAAAATTGGCTACAAATACTCAGCAATACTACAAAATAAACTGCTGTATTTTACACTGCAGACAACCAAAATTATGGTGTTACAGTTGAGCCCCATGTGTTTTACCTTGGTGTTGAAGTTCTTGGAGATGTTTCGGAGAATGTCACTATCGATGCGAGTGAGGAGCTGATCTTCTGGGGCGTTCAACGCAACATAGCCGTAACACAAAATTAGAGTGCTTTTCATTTTCTCCACATCAACATCGTTTTTATCCTGAATGACAAGAAAAGTAACACAAGATACATGTGTGAAATACAGTTTCTGAAGTGCTTTATATAACTAATATAACTATACTTTTACTATTTAACCTTTGCACAATGGACCACTGTACACTGTTAAATTTCACAATTATTATTTATAAAATAGTATAGAAAAACATAATTTCAAACTAAATCTAATTATGATGTTACAGTTTTTAATGCCTGATTTGCGAAAAAAAAGAAAAGATATTTTAAATTTGCATTATGTAAGAAGCACAATGAAACTCGCCCTACTTTGAGAAGACCAAATATCCCTGAGGCTTTCCTGAAGGCGTCAGACTTCCCAAACTCCTCCAGTTTTTCCAGAGTGCCATCGAGATGGCTGCTGGCACACAGCCCGATCCCCATGGCAACACCCTGCAAACCAAAAAAACGCTAAACAATTACTCAGATATCCAAACTGTGGAAAATTTGAATCAATTCTATACCAATCTACAATTAGAAATGATATGGGATCTGTGTTCTCAAAGATAACTGATAGCACACAATAAACAGCATAAGAATGATCTCAATTTGCATACAGGTACGGGCCAAAGTGGTTGACTGATCAACCACCAACAGACTACTGTATGGACTACTGTATTTTACAGATTTCAGAATCATCTGAAACATGCTGCAGCTTATGGAATTAATGTCAAGCACGCAAAAACATTTGAAATTTGTTTAGGCTTAGCACTTATAAAAAGTGTTGTTTATAATGAGTGCCACTATAATTTATGTTTGTTTTATACTGTTCTGAATCCTGTTAAAAAGAAAGGATTTGTTGTGGAGTAGCACTAAAATACATATTTACAATATTTACAATGCTTGTAAATGTTTCGTTTTATTTACAGGTAGTCAATTAGCAACTAGCTTTAGACTTTTTTTTCTAATATTTGGATTAGCTTAAATATTATTTGTGACAGTGTGGTAAAAGTGATGAATTAAGATACATAATTCCCCAGTGAGGGTTTTAGTGTGCTGTCTGAACGTTGTGCTTGAGCAAGCAGTTTGACTGTCAGCACATATGCTCTCTCTTAATTCAGAAGTCAGAAGAGAACTGATAAGTATACCGTTCTTTCAATTGCATCATTGTGACGAGTGCTTATCAGGATCTCCTGCAGCTGTTTCTTGACCAACTCTTTATTATAGCACTGCTGGAGAATCACACCGACACACCTATACAAAAAACTCTGAAAAAGAGAGAAAAAGAAGAATGCAGGAAATAGTCAAATTTTGTTTGGGGGAACTGCATTCATTATGTAGGTGAAGGGGGTGAATTCTGGAATCCACTGCCGCTTCGATGTACCCTCACCTAAAGGATTATTAGGAACACCATACTATACTGTGTTTGACCCCCTTTCGCCTTCAGAACTGCCTTAATTCTACGTGGCATTGATTCAACAAGGTGCTGAAAGCATTCTTAAAAATGTTGGCCCATATTGATAGGATAGCATCTTGCAGTTGATGGAGATTTGTGGGATGCACATCCAGGGCACGAAGCTCCCATTCCACCACATCCCAAAGATGCTCTATTGGGTTGAGATCTGGTGACTGTGGAAGCCATTTTAGTACAGTGAACTCATTGTCATGTTCAAGAAACCAATTTGAAATGATTCAAGCTTTGTGACATGGTGCAATATCCTGCTGGAAGTAGCCATCAGAGGATGGGTACATGGTGGTAATAAAGGGATGGACATGGTCAGAAACAATGCTCAGGTAGGCGTGGCATTTAAATGATGCCCAATTGGCACTAAGGGGCCTAAAGTGTGCCAAGAAAACATCCCCCACACCATTACACCACCACCAGCCTGCACAGTGGTAACAAGGCATGATGGATCCATGTTCTCATTCTGTTTACGCCAAATTCTGACTCTATCATCTGAATGTCTCAACAGAAATCAAGACTCATCAGACCAGGCAACATTTTTCCAGTCTTCAACTGTCCAATTTTGGTGAGCTTGGTGTGCATATAGCCTCTTTTTCCTATTTGTAGTGGAGATGAGTGATACCCGGTGGGGTCTTCTGCTGTTGTAGCCCATCCGCCTCAAGGTTGTGCGTGTTGTGGCTTCACAAATGCTTTGCTGCATACCTCGGTTGTAACGAGTGGTTATTTTAGTCAAAGTTGCTCTTCTATCAGCTTGAATCAGTCGGCCCATTCTCCTCTGACCTCTAGCATCAACAAGGCATTTTCGCCCACAGGACTGCCGCATACTGGATGTTTTTCCCTTTTCACACCATTCTTTGTAAACCCTAGAAATGGTTGTGCGTGAAAATCCCAGTAACTGAGCAGATTGTGAAATACTCAGACCGGCCCGTCTGGCACCAACAACCATGCCACGCTCAAAATTGCTTAAATCAACTTTCTTTCCCATTCTGACATTCAGTTTGGAGTTCAGGAGATTGTCTTGACCAGGACCACACCCCTAAATGCATTGAAGCAACTGCCATGTGATTGGTTGATTAGATAATTGCATTAATGAGAAATTTAACAGGTATTCCTAATAATCCTTTAGGTGAGTGTATATCTAATGAGTGATTTATAAATCAACGTGTTAATCAATATTTATCCTTTTTCATATTAAATGATTTGAATGACTTCTTGAAGCTTACGTAGTTATATAATTGTATGTCTATTTAATGGAATTTGCTCTCTCCATGCATTTACTTATATTTAAACACTAGAGAATAATGGTGAATATTGTTTAGTTCCAAGGATGTGTGTACCTCTTACTGAGAGAAAGAACATGCTATTAGTGTTTTGGGAAAGAGCTAGAGCTAGAGCTCGACCAACTTCAAACCTTGAAGAAGCTGTGTATCTTTGTATGTGTGCTAGTATTCTGTGTTACAGATTAGTATTGGAAGTGGATAACTTGCATCCTAGGGAGATTGACTGACTTGTTGGTGCCTAGAAAGGTCATGTTGCCTAAATCCAGGGTCTGGGTGTCAGCCGCATAATCGATCGAGATATGCTTTTGTCTATATGTCCATGTGTGGAACATCTCTGTTTATCTATTTCTTAGCCAATCAGAATCATTCAACCTGAAGTGAGGACGCAGTTTAAGGTATAATTGCGTTGGAAAATTGTGTGTACACAAAGCGCTGCCTACAAACTCCTGGTGAGACCTGAAGCTGGCTTCTGCTGGAACTGCAAACTATTCTTCAGTAAAAATTTATTTTTTTAAATTACTCACACTTCTGACTCCTTGTCTTCATTCATCATATCTGGTCTTGGGTGCTAAACTGTTATTCCCAACATAGGCTATACAACCCCAAATCAGAAAAAGTTGGGACAGTATGGAAAATGTAAATAAAAAACAAAAGAAGTTATTTCTAAATTTACTTTGACTTGTATTTCATTGCAAACAATATGAACACAAAATATTTCATGTTTTGTCTGGTCAACTTCATGTCATTTGTAAATATGCATCCTTTCCTGTCATTCAGACCTGCAACACATTTAAAAAAAAGTTGGGACAGGAGCAATTTAGGGCTAGTAATGAGGTAAAATGGTTAAATAATGATGTGATTTGAAACAGGTGATGTCAACAGGTGATTGTAATTGGTACAAAAGCAGCATCCAAGAAAGGTCTAATCCTTTAGGAGCAAAGATGGGCCGAGGATCGCCAGTTTGCCAACAAATACGTGAGAAAATTATTGAAATGTTTAAAAACAACGTTCCTCAAAGAAAGATCGGAAGAGATTTGGATATTTCACATTCAACAGTGCATAACATAATTAAAAGATTCAAGGAATCTGGAGGAATTTCAGTGCGTAAAGGACAAGGGCGCAAGCCTAAGCTGAACAACCGTGATCTCCGATCCCTCAGGCGGCACTGCATCAAGAATCGTCATTCATCTATAAGCAATATCACCACATGGGCTCAGGGCTACTTTGGCAAACCTTTGTCAAGTACCACAATACGTAGTTACATCCACAAATGCCAGTTAAAACTGTACTGTGCCAAAAGGAAGCCCTATGTTAACAGTGTCCAGAAGCGCCGTCGACTTCTCTGGGCTCGGAGGCATCTGGGATGGACCATCACACAGTGGAAACGTGTACTGTGGTCAGATGAATAAGTATTTCAGGTATTTTTTGGGAGGAATGGACGCTGTGTGCTCCAGACCAAAGAAGAAAAGGATCATCCAGACTGTTACCAGCAACAAGTCCAAAAGCCAGGGTCTGTCATGGTATGGGGTTGTGTCAGTGCCCTTGGCAAAGGTAACTTGCACTTCTGTGAAGGCATCATTAATGCTGAAAAGTACATAGAGATTTTGGAGCATAATATGCTGCCTTCAAGAAGACATCTTTTCCAGGGACGTCCATGCATATTTCAACAAGACAATGCAAAACCACATTCTGCACACATTACAAAGTCCTGGCTGCGGAGGAAGAGGGTACGGGTACTTGACTGGCCTGCCTGCCTGCAGTCCTGACCTGTCTCCAATAGAGAATGTGTGGCGCATTTTGAAGCGCAAAATGCGACTACGAAGACCGCGCACTGTTGCCCACCTTAAGACTTGTTTTCAGGAAGAATGGGACAAAATTACAACTGAAACACTTCATCACTTGGTGTCTTCAGTCCCTAAACGTCTTTTAAGTGTTGTGAAAAGGAATGGCAACATTACAAAGTGGTAAATGCTTTACTGTCCCAACTTTTTTTTGCAGGTCTGAATGACAGGAAAGGATGCATATTTACAAATGACATGAAATTGACCAGACAAAACATGAAATATTTTGTGTTCATATTGTCTGCAATGAAATACAAGTCAAAGTAAATTTAGAAATCACTTCTTTTGTTTTTTATTTGCGTTTTCCATACTGTCCCAACTTTTTCTGATTTGGGGTTGTACATCCAAACAAGCTAAGAACTGTTTTGAATTGCTGTTTTATGTGTATTTATATTTATTCTTATTCTATTAAGTCATTCAGTGCATCAATACCAAGAAACCCATAGTTATTTCACAGAAGATCACTTAATAAGCAACAGCTGCAATCTCAATGATGCAGTTTTTATTTGCTTAATTATGCAAAATAATTAGAACAAAAAAATAAAATAATGGCAATAGAAATAGCTATTGGACTTGAACTGTTCCTTTTCTGTGATAAAAAAGTAAATAAAGCTTTATTGTTTTTATAATATAAAGAGGCACAGATGGATTTGTAAACTGACCTTCTCTTCCAGAGAGTTGTTGTAGGTGGGCAGGTATCGTGTGGCTTCTACTGCAAGCTGACCGGTCCACTGGCTGTCGTCAATGGCTGCCAGAGTTTTAGACAGGAGCTTCATCACAACCAGAAGGAAATGTCTGATTAATCACCATCAACAACTTTGGCCATTAGGATGTGTGCATGTTCTCTTCTCTTGTTACTTTATTCATATTAATTTCTTGATAAAAAATAAAATTTTCAATAGCAATTTATGAATTCATACACATTACCTTATATAAACTTTCTTCCCACTTCTTTTTGTCCAGAGATTCTTCTGTTGATTCTAGAAGAACACAAACTTTTGTCAGAGATCCATTCAAACCACACTCTGGAAAAATTCAAAGATAATGGGATACCCAATAGAAGTCTTTAAAGCTACACCATGTAACGATCTTGGAAGAGTCATGGAATGTGAAAAATTTAAATATAATTTTGGCTGTATATTGGAAACATCTGGTTGTCTTGTGAGCCTCTAAGGACAGGTGGTTTTGGGAGGCACTTGAGAGGTTTCACTGAAACTCATCATAGCAGATGATTCAAGAACCTCTCCTTCGACTAAAACCTGACAGAGACAGAGCGAACCTGTAAAGTTTCAGTTACTGGCATAGGCGTAATTAGAGTGTGGGGGATGTGTGGGACATGTCCCCACCACTTTTTAAAACATCTCGCAGCACAGATGTGTCTAATACAATGGAAGCATCTTTAGCTGACTAGCAGAGTTTTCATTTCATTCGTTTGAGTTAAATAAAAGACAACTGGCACTGGAATGCGTTGTTTTTTAAATCATGTTGAGTGTTCACTGCCGCTGTTATCAGTGTTCTCTTGTGGCTCGTGCACAGTCTTCACACAGACGATTGCTTCAATATATTGCTTAACACCGTAGCAGAGACACTCTATTCATTCCGGTGATGTGAAATCTATAAATAGCCTATTTTGGTGAGCAAGTTAAGCTATAATAAATATTTTTTGGTTTTTTTTACATCCTACAGTCAACCCTGGGCTTTTTTTCATTATTATTATTTTCGTTATTAATATATTATTTACAACATTTTCATACTATTAAAATATAGTTTTGTGGGGTTTAAATGTAAAAAAAACTATCTTTGAAAACTATCTTTGAAACACCTCACCTGAAATAAATTTGTCATACTGCTGGTAAGATTTTTCAAGAACCATTTATGCTGTTGCATTTTCTTTTTTGTAAAATATGCACAAAAAAAGTGGTCGGAGGACTCAAAAGGTAATGTTAGTCTACTACAAAAACGCATGGAAAACCCGGAGCGGATCGATGCTTCTGTTAGATATGACTTATGTGGAGCAGCTGTGGTGCAGTGAAAGGAGATTTGTTGAATTGTGCCAATTGGGTTTCCTGCGTTAATAACTCTTAAATAATTTAATCATTCATTCTCGCTCCATGAGAGACGCAACGCCCTGTTATAGCCTACTGCGTTTCTGTTTGATGGTTTCTATAGCCATGGCGTCATGATGATTTTATTAAGAGGTGAATTAATTCAGGTAGGATACCACTGAAGGCCTAGGTATGAAATGCACGGCCCGCCACTGGTACTAGCAATATATTGTATTATATAGATATAAGGATGAAACTATCACATTAAACGAGTTCTATGTCTATAAGTTAAACCTTTTTTCTGCAATTGCTATTGTAAATATCTGATATAGTAATGTATTAGCACATACTTCTGTCTCACCCACTTTTGAAAACGAAGTTACGCCACTGGTTATATTAAAGTAACAAGACCTGTAAATGGACCTACTTCATTAAAATATTGCAGCAGGATAGATTAGACAGAGCACTGCTTTCTTGCAAAAGCAATCAGACTAAATAGATTATTAGTGATCATAGATCACACCATTTCTAATAATGTCCATGACTTTTAAACACATGATGAAACATTGAAGAGTGCAGGTGGATGTTATGAACAGTAGGTGGCGTGGTCTGGTGGCCTTATGAGGAACAGCGCTGTACCTAATCCTCTACATAACTGGTGTATATTTGAACAAACCTTCGAGATAATTGAGCAGCTTTGGAATCTCATTTTCCCACAGTGTCTCTACTTTAGGGTGAATGTTAGGGCTGATAACGTTGAGCAGACTCAGGGAGGGAGCACCGTGTCCCCTGCATCGAAACGGGAACGAGGCATTCACCTGAGGAAAATGTAACATTTATTTTAGATGTTTAAGGTCAGCATTAAGCAGCGACTAAATTACATCATGATCCAAAAGAGTGTATCACGAGAAACAGAGACCCAAAAAATAGACATTGTTTGTTTGACAACAATATTATTTATAATAATATCAAATGTTTAGAAACACTACTGTTCAAAACTTTGGGGTCAGTACGATTTTTTAATGTTTTTGGACAAAGTCTTTTATGCTCACCAAGGCTGCATTTATTTGATCAAAACTATAGTAAAAACAGTAATACTGTGATATTACAATTGAAAAATAACCATTTTCTAATTCTATACAATTTAAAATGTAATATTTATATAATAATATACTATCTATTCGTGTGATGGCAAAGCTGTTTTCAGCATTATTACTCCAGTCTTCAGTATCACATGATCCTTCAGAAACCATTCTAATTTGGTGCTCATGAAACATTCCTTATTTTCACAGCTGAAAATGGTTGTGCTGCTATATTTTTGTGAAAATTGTGTGATAATTTTTTTCATGAATAGAAAGATAAAAAGAAAAGCATTTATTTAAATATAAGTTTTTTGTAACAATGGAAACGTCTTTATTGTCACTTTATTGTCAATTTAATGCATCCTTGCTGATTAAAAGTATGCAATTATTTCAATAATAAAAAACTTTTGGACAGTACTGTATGAAAGTAGCAGTGGTATGTTTCAATAAAATGATGAAATATCCAGTTTGATGGTCATTATACAAAAATAGGTAGCACTTTATTTTACGGCCCTGTTCATCATATACATTTCTATGTACTTAATATAGTAATTGCAATAACTAGGTAATGACCCAGAATCTACCCCAAAACCTAACCTTAACCAATGTAGATACCTTATATTACCCAGCTTCCATAGTTAAGTACACCAAGTATACGCAAGTGCATGTACTGCAAAATAAAGTAACCAAAAATATGCCACAATTGACCAGAATCAAGAATCATGCAGTCCAGAGAGGCACTTAAAAACCAAAAAATCACTGTTTAACTTACTTGTTGCCCAGCTGAAACTGATAATGATTGAATTGAAAAACCACTGGGAGTTCAACACTTACCAAGAGCCTTATCATCAGGACATATTGTGAGGGAAGACTATAGCCTGCGGGAAGAGGAAAGAAACAGAGCAAGACAGAGAGAGGGAGGGCAGACAAGAGTAACCCATTAGTAAAGCACATGATCCAAAAAGCATTACAATTAACGAAAAAATAATCACTGAACCTGGGACTTATTTGTCCTACTAGAGCTCAATTTAATCACTGTCAGCGTAAGAAACAATTACCCTCTGCCTAAAAAACTTTATTCAGTTGATAAATACCACTATTCATTTGACTAATTAGAAACAGACTCAACAGGCAAAGCAAACGACTTGCAATGAAAACAAAACGTCTGCAAGTGCAATTTAGTTTCAGTCCAGCAACGAAAAAAAAAGATTTAAAGGAGACTGCTGGATTTGCCACACTGCCAAAGAGACAGAAAGTGTGATTCAAGGGTTTCTTTAGGTCAGACATTGGAAAAGCTCTTAGTCTGAGACTAAGCTCATCAGTGACATCATGTTTGTATATATATGTGTGTGTGTGTCCACACCTTGTGCATTGAAGTCGATGATGAAGTTGGGTTCTTGTGCTGTTCGCTTCTTGTTAGCTAGGAGAATTAAACTCTTGCACAAGGGGGTGGTGGCGTTGGCATACTGATTTGGGGTCAGGTAGCAAAGCAACATCGGCCACAGAACCTACACAAGAATTAACATGCACTCAATTCAAGTGTACATACATTATATTCAGTAAATGAAAGAAAGTGTAGAGAGTTAAAGGGCAAAGTGTTAATATCTCGGCACGGTTCAACTTGAGATTTATAACGACTGAATAATGGATGTTTATTGTATATAATAAACAGTAATAAAACTTAACAAATATACAGTGAGGAAAATAAGTATTTGAACACCCTGCTATTTTGCAAGTTCTCCCACTTGGAAATCATGGAGGGGTCTGAAATTGTCATCGTAGGTGCATGTCCACTGTGAGAGACATAATCTAAAAAAAAAAAATCCAGAAATCACAATATATGATTTTTTAACTATTTATTTGTATGATACAGCTGCAAATAAGTATTTGAACACCTGTCTATCAGCTAGAATTCTGACCCTCAAAGACCTGTTAGTCTGCCTTTAAAATGTCCACCTCCACTCCATTTATCATCATAAATTAGATGCACCTGTTTGAGGTCGTTAGCTGCATAAAGACACCTGTCCACCCCATACAATCAGTAAGAATCCAACTACTAACATGGCCAAGACCAAAGAGCTGTCCAAAGACACTAGAGACAAAATTGTATACCTCCACAAGGCTGGAAATGGCTACGGGGAAATTGCCAAGCAGCTTGGTGAAAAAAGGTCCACTGTTGGAGCAATCATTAGAAAATGGAAGAAGCTAAACATGACTGTCAATCTCCCTCGGGCTGGGGCTCCATGCAAGATCTCACCTCGTGGGGTCTCAATGATCCTAAAAAAGGTGAGAAATCAGCCCAGAACTACACGGGAGGAGCTGGTCAATGACCTGAAAAGAGCTGGGACCACCGTTTCTAAGGTTACTGTTGGTAATACACTAAGACATCATGGTTTGAAATCATGCATGGCACGGAAGATTCCCCTGCTTAAACCAGCACATGTCAAGGCCCGTCTTAAGTTTGCCAATGACCATTTGGATGATCCAGAGGAGTCATGGGAGAAAGTCATGTGGTCAGATGAGACCAAAATAGAACTTTTTGGTCATAATTCCACTAAACTTGTTTGGAGGAAGAAGTATGATGAGTCCCATCCCAAGAACACCATCCCTACTGTGAAGCATGGGGGTGGTAGCATCATGCTTTGGGAGTGTTTTTCTGCACATGGGACAGGGCGACTGCACTGTCACCCTGAGAGGATGACCAGGGCCATGTATTGCGAGATTTTGGGGAACAACCTCCTTCCCTCAGTTAGAGCATTGAAGATGGGTAGAGGCTGGGTCTTCCAACATGACAATGACCTGAAGCACACAGCCAGGATAACCAAGGAGTGGCTCTGTAAAAAGCATATCAAGGTTCTGGCGTGGCCTAGCCAGTCTCCAGACCTAAACCCAATAGAGAATCTTTGGAGCGAGCTCAAACTCTGTGTTTCTCAGCGACAGGCCAAAAACCTGACTGATCTAGAGAAGATCTGTGTGGAGGAGTGGGCCAAAATCCCTCCTGCAGTGTGTGCAAACCTGGTGAAAAACTACAGGAAACGTTTGACCTCTGTAATTGCAAACAAAGGCTACTGTACCAAATATTAACATTGATTTTCTCACGTGTTCAAATACTTATTTGCAGCTGTATCATACAAATAAATAGTTTTTTAGATTATGTCTCTCACAGTAGACATGCACCTACGAGGACAATTTCAGACCCCTCCATGATTTCTAAGTGGGAGAACTTGCAAAATAGCAGTGTGTTCAAATACTTATTTTCCTCACTGTATCATGTTGTCATCTTTTTTGGGCACATAATGTTGCTGAACCTAGAACTGACAAACTAAAGCAACCCCAGACCGTAACACTGCCCCTCACAGGCTTGTATGGTAGGCACAAGACATGATTGGTGCATCACTTCTTCTGTCTCTCTCCTTACCCTGATGTCCCCATCACTCTGGAACAGGGTAACTCTGGACTCATCAGAGCACATGACCCTATTCCATTGCTCCAGAGTCCAAACTTTATGCTCCCTAGCAAACTGAAGCCTTTTTTCAGATTAGCCTCACTGACAAGTGATTTTCTTAAGGCTACACAGCTGTTTAGTCCCAATCCCTTGAGTTCGCTTTGCATTGGGCATGTGGAAATGCTCTTACTTTCACTATTAAATATAGTTGTGAGTTCTACATCATCAAATGTTTTAGTGATTTCAGATCACGATGATTAAAAGGTGATGGTTCACCTCTTTTAATAATTTACTTTACTAACTTTTAATAATGCGTTGGACCCAATTTGAGTAGTTTCAGCAATCTCCTTAGTTGTTTTCTTTGCTTAATGCAGGCCAATAATTTGACCCTACTGAAACAGAGTAACATATTTTCCATGACCACAGGATGTCTTGAGACATGGTTGTTTAAGTAATGAGAAGCTACTCACTGCATCAGTTAGGATTAAATAACTTCTTGCCAGCTAAAATATATTAATCTCTGCATTAAATATCCAGTGGAAAGCTCTAATCTATTTGCTTTATATATACGTATATATCACAAAGTAAGACCTCATGGAAATTTGTTAAAACAAATCAGTGTCTAGATTGATAAATAAATCCTCACAATAAATCTCCTAAAGAGTGTAAATTCAGCACTTTAAAACAACATGTTGACAAGTAAGACACAACAAAATTCTAAAAATAGTCTGGCTAGATGTACATCTCCTGACATTTTCCTGGTTATCATTCGAATGTGTTTTGGCAGAGTGAATGGAGACAGTCTCATCGGCACATAAACTGTCTTCGTCTGTCTGCTAAGGAGAGATCCCTGTCAACGGCCTGCTGTTGATGTTGGGAAGCTCACAGGAAAAAAAGATCTAATATTTCTCTAGACACTCTTTCTTACAAGCGGCAATGTGGGCTGAGGCTGCTGACTTTGGCTGTGAAGATGATGGACTGTGCTGAATGACTGCAAAGCCCATCTCTCACTATATGAGAGTTTCATTGAGTTGTCTTTAAGAATGTAAGACGCATTGCAGATGTGCATGTGTCTGATTTAGTGGCAGCAGGACTGTCACCACCACAGACATTGATGTTCCCCCTAATATTTTTAAATTACTACACTTGGTCCCCACAAATCCTGAAAATCAAGTCAAATTATTCAGGGGCAGCTCCTTGTCTTAAGAATGATGGCTGAGATATGACAGCTTTATGACATTTATCAATCATAATGTTAAACAAGTACCAACAAAAAAAACTGAACAAACATGAACATTGCACATTTTGAAACAAGAACCATGACTTCAAGCATTAAAGGAAACTATTTAAACTTGTTTGAGGAAGGTGTACAATTGTGTGTACTCACGTCAGTCAGGCGGCCCACTGTAGTAGTGAAAAGATGTAGTGTGTTATCGCACATGCTACGCAGAGCCTCATTGGTCACTTCCTCTGGGTCTGGTGGTCGCTGTCCTCGCTGTATGAATTTTAACACAATTTATTACCCATATTGTATTACACAACTGAGCATAAGTAGGGATGGGCTAAAGCTAATAACAGTTCAAAGCTGCCAAACAGAGGGAATCACCCAGCTAATGCAAATATTTAAAAACTAAGGTATGCACTGACATGACTCAACATGGACTATAGACTGAATACGCTTGCTAAATTAAATGCTAAAGAGGGCTGAAAGAATAGATCATTAATTTAATACATGGGAAATCAAGTGAGGAGATTTGTAGACTTATCAAAAAGAAGTTAAAATGTGGTCAGTGAGCAGAAAGTTCAGTTGCAGCTACAGTCATGTGACTGCTGATCTGCAGTAAGACAATGAAATGTGTAGCCAGTAAAGGTTTGTACATGATAAGTGTCTGGTAGAGCACAATGCTGGATGATGAAGCGGACGAGCAGGTCTCCTCCCTCCAGCTCCAGGTATCCATGATGAGCCATCGCACTGATCACCTGCACCACTCTCTTTTTCACCTGCACAGGTAAAACGAATCAAGACCTTTCTGAACACTCAGAATTAGCAGTATAACACAATTTCTGCACATTTACCCCTGAAAAAAAGTTCACCACTTAATTCCATTAAACACAATTACATAACTTGAGATGCAGTGACAATGACACTGCGGCATAAATGTTAATGACAGGTCAGAAAAAGACAAATCCTCTTATAATAAACTCAATTTTGTTCACCGTTGGACATGTACATTTTAAATAAACTAGTGTGACAAATGTATTCTGGGGATTTTATTTTCTAAAGGTCCACAGGGGCAAGACTGTCCAAAGTGGATGAAACACCCATGTTTTGTCACATATGACATTCAGAGGATATATTTATGTACCTTATTGCTGTGGTCAGCCAGAGGTTGCCTGATGCTGGCTAGAATTAGGAGCTTTTTGGTTTCCATAGTGGAGGCTTGAACAGACAAAGTAGAGATTTAAAAATACAGGTCTGTATGTGACTATCTCAGCAAAACATTCTGATCCTTTCATAACCACGTATGACAATCTGGATAAGAAAGAAATCATTGACTGCATTGACTATTTGATTGAATGCTTAAAACTCACTGGATGAGTTGATGAGGTGTCTGAGAACAGCCAGTGAGCCCATTCTGTTCCTCTCATTACTGTTCTCCAACCTCTGGAGGACAAACACCATCAGACGGTCCGGGAATGTGTTAGCTGGGACCAAAAACAGCCAAATACAAAATCTGTCAAGTTTACCCTCAGTTACCATCATAGAATTTGACAGTGTTCTGTGCCAATAAATGAACCACCAAAACCTGTGTTAAAATGTATACACTATAGTCAATGGTGTCTGGTTTTAATGTCTGGTAAATGATCCAATATAGAAATAGCCCATATAAAGTCTCTGCTGACATGTGAACAGCTACATTGTCTAGACCAGTGGTTCTTGACAGGTTTTTTATTTTAAGACCCAAGTTAAACATTAATTGGTTAAAAACATGGAAACTAAACTAAACTAAAATGTGCCTATTAGGGATGGGCGATATGGCGTAAAATCCATATTGCGATATACATTGCAGCCTCTTGCGATAACAATATATATTGCGATATAAAAATTATAATAGAACCATTTCAGAACGGGTTAGACCCTAAGGAAAGCCAAACTGCTAAATTAAAAAAAAATTTTAAAAGAAAGAAACGCATGTTGTTTTGAGAACATTTATTGTGCAAAACTGTAATTATAACATATTGTTGCAGATAAATAAAATTCAAGTTCACTAGCTGCAGACATTTTAACAAAAAAAAAGCAGAAAGTTTTAAAAACGTCCTGTACGCGCTTATCCATATAATGACAGTGAATAGCAACCAGGCTAAAACTTAAAAAAAAATTATCCAAAAGTATCACGCAATGATACAGATCTGTACCAATTTCGGTACCACCAAAAAAAAAAAAAAATATTTAAGTATTTAAAAAAATTAAATGCAATTCAATAAGTTTATTATTTATGATGATAATAATTATAAGTAAATAATACATAAACATTTAAAGGCTGTATGCTGTTTAAAAGTAAACATTGTTTATAAAAAAGATCAAGTGAAAAATAAGCAACCATCTAGGCATAATTTTTATTATTATTAGTTGAGACAAATTACCATTACTTAGAGACAAAGTTAAATCTACTGTAGGCTACAACAGTAGCCTAATATATTCTGAAACATTTCTCACGTTAAACCAAACTTTTATTTTGACGGGTTGCCGTGAACACCTTTGAGTGTCTGTTCATTTTATGATATGGCAGTTTCCTCAAATGAAATGGTAAATTCTCATGAAATGATGGTTTATGCATTCGTGTCCTCTATAACAGTGTTTCCCAACCTTTTTTCAGTCATGGCACCCTTTGAAAATGTTCTCCATTTTGTGGCACCCCTTCGCATACGTTACGCTAGGGGTGTAACGGTACAGATTGCTCACGGTTCGGTTTGTATCACGGATTTAGGTTCACGGTTTCGGTACGGTTCAGTATTTGCTATGTTCAGGGAAAAAAGGACTACTGTCAAATAAAAATAAAGAAAATAATAAGAACAAATAATTTAAATACAAGCAGCAGCACAAATAAGTAAATAATAAACAAATAAATAAATAAATAAATACTTTTTAAAATAAACTATGCTTTTCAGGTAGCCTACGTCTAACATTAGTTTTCAGGTACAGAAATTGATCAAATGTAAAATAACATTGCATATTTGACTGTATAAATTAAAGATTAATCCTATTAAACTTACAAAAGCTATTCAATCAAGAGCAGTGAGTGATGTCCTTGTCTTTTGTTGTTTGACATTAAACAGACAGCAGTAAAGGCTACTGCCCCTTTAAGACCTAATGCTCGGATATGCGTCGTCTTTCTCGACTGTATAAAGTTTTCTTAAGGCATATACAGACTATGTCTGCTAGAATACTCATCAAGATGGACATGTTGACATACTTTTTGTGTGAGTTTGTCCGTTCAAGAGCAAGACTGGAAAGAGAACTCAATATTTGCGTGCTGTGAGACGTGTGCGTGCTTTCGGGTGAGTGCACAGAGACAAATTCTCACAGCGCGCACAACTTCCCATTGGCGTCTTCTGGCACTACACCCGGGTGATGGCGGCGAAAATGACTGGTCATATTCAAACATACGGCAATACTCGCATGCATTTCACAAAGTTTACAAAGAGAGAATTATTTGAAAAATTTGAAAAAAATGGTTCCAGTTGGGAAACACTGCAGAGACTACAAAGACAGTGAGCGAGCAAGTGTGTGTGTGTGTGTGTGTGTGTGTGTGTGTGTGTGTGTGTGTGTGTGTGTGTGTGTGTGTGTGTGTGTGTGTGTGCGCACGCGCCCGCTCATCTGTGTGTCGGACGGCTTAAATCCGAACCAAGTCCAAACAATGGATGTTGCACCGGTCTTTTACCAGCTCCTCCGTTTCGCTTTCAGCTATGTTTACTCAAGATGACCAATACGATGTTGCATTGCTGCCAGTTGCAGCTCGTGGCTCTAAATTTCACGGGTAGATTCTGTCATGAACGTGCATTATCGGGATAGAGCAATAGACTTAAAATCTCTATCGTAGGCCAATTTTGTATCCTTTATAACGCATATAGTTTATATCGCCCATTACTAGTGCCCATGTAACCATTCATAAATGTAAGGAGTTCTTTTTCTAATTTGTGTACTGTTATGCTTCAGTAATGATCTAACACCTATTATTTTCTCAGTTGAATGACACACTCGTGATTAAAACATCATGATTGACATGCACTCACAGAAAACACTCAACTCCTGGACTCCTTGCATCTGCTTGACAAAACACAAACGCGCGAGAAAGAGAGAGATCCAGCTGGTGTATGTCACCTCAAATCAGCAACCAAGCTCACAACTGTACTATATCATCTCACTGATTGAAGGAGGCTGCTGGTCTGACACTTTAACTTAATCTCAGCTCAGACTCCATCAGCACATGACAAAGATATTGCAAACAGCAGTCAGCTGACTGAGAATACAACCTGCACTTGAGTTCATGACCACATTGCTAGTAAAAAAATGCCATGATATACATTTGCATACACATAAAAAAAAGGTTTAAACAAGACTTACCAAGGATACTGAAGCATCGCAGGACCTCATTGTGATTTTTCACAGTTGGAGGGTTGCTGAAGTCTACAGGTGAGCATATCTGAAAAAAAAAAAAAAAGTAAATCTACTGATAGTGAAGACTTAGTTGTGTAAACGAATTCAACCAAGCACTCTTTGGTGACGTAGATGATGACGTTACTGTTGATCATCTGTCCATCATCGTATAAAGCCTGCCCTGGCAATTTGATTGGTCCGAACAGCTCTGGTTCAAGCATAGTTGCTCCACAACGGACCAAGCCCAGACTCCAGACCGAACTTCCCGACCTCAAATGTTGTGGCATTCAGGCTAGTATTAGGTTACGTTTGCATACATTTTTCTCACATGGGCTGGGCTTGTTTTTTAATATATATATATATATATATATATATATATATATATATATATATATATATATATATATATATATATATATATATATATATATATATATATATATATATATATATATATATATATATATATATATATTTTGGCAAATGTAAAGGTCCTTTCCCACAAAAGTTAAATAAATCACCCCAGGCTGAAGAAAATGCATATTCACGCCTGTAGGACGCAGCAAAAACACACACAAAATCAAACACAAATGTGATGTTTAACTAATGTCAGTTTTGCTTATTATTGGTATGGTTGAATTCGATCATCAGAGGTCAGCCGCAAAGACATAAGCTAATAAAGTGAGATTAAATACATAAAGTATATTTGTGTTATTTAACATATTTAATTATTGCAGGTTATAATAATATAATATTTTGAGCTTGCATTTCACTGTTTTTATTCATTTTGAGGAATACTGAATCTGTTTTTGTGCAAGTGAAATGAGTTAATGCATGCTCACATTTCAGTCTAGAACTAATCATCATGTTCACAGAGAAGACACAACTCCTCTGCACTTACAGAACAGAAGAGGTGTCAGTCAATGGGAAAACAAAGTAACTTGCATTACTTTTTTTTAAAAAGTAACTTTTTACTTGAAAAAGTAACTCACATACCCCAACATTGCAAATGAGTATTTAATAACTTGGAAAGCTGGCTTTTTTTAATGCAAAGTAGTGATAAAGTATAAAGGCAATTCAAAAATCTAAATGAAAATGATCAAATTTAATTGGACTGTTTTTTTAATAAAAAAAGAGGGTGTAAAGATTCAAATAAATAATTTTAATAAAAATGCTAACATTTCAAAATAAATGGTGTAAACAAAACATAAGTCAATAAACAAGTTTTCTTCTAAATAAATCAAAACCAAAGCCAGAACACTTCCTATGTTAAACCATTAAATGGCCCTGGGCTGCTCCCTATATAACACTGTGGTTAGGCAACTTACAACTTGTTCTACCAGAATGAAAACACAATTACAAGAAGTTAAGCAAGCGATTTAGAAGAAGTCTGTAAAAGGTGGTGCACATAAAGAGAGAGTAAGAGAAACACTGACCTGCTGGTGCAGAGCAAGTAAAAGACCATCCATCTGTGTCTCCAACACTCTGCTGCCCATGTTCACAGAGGCCTCCAGGACCTGACACAAGCTCTGAACAAACACAAACAGCATTAGACTACATTAGGCAGTACAGAGACCTGGATCTCCTCATAGTTCAGTCACAAAATCTGGTCTGATTCGAAGTCATTAAATTACACAAACGTCTCGGTTACGGATGTAACCCTCGTTCCCTGAGGAGGGAACGGAGACGTACGTTAGTGACTAACGAATGGGGGTTTCGCCTAGAAGCCTATCATCTTCGAGCATAGAGAAAACGCTCAATGGCGTGCCAATGCCATGGGGCATGCGGAATTTGCATACCTAACTCCGCCTCACCGCGTGAGAATATAAGGAAGTACGTGGCAATATCACATTATGTTACCTGCTTAAGGAGCCAAGACTGAACTCCTGCGTTCCAGGTAGCACAGCTGAAGTGGCAACGGAACGTACTCCGTTCCCTCCTCAGGGAACGAGGGTTACATCCGTAACTGAGACGTTCCCTTTCGTTCAGTCACGAACGAAACGTAACTTTCGTAACGTACGACGTACGTTAGTGACTAACGAATGGGGGTTCAATATAATCTCGCCACTCAGCTCAGTCGTAAGACTAAAACGGACGAAGGACTCACGCTTAACACAGGAATACCAAGGTACACTGGGAAGCATATCCCAGTGAGGGAATGCCAAGATGCCTGCCCGTAGGGAGGATTTAAGAGTACACATATGACCCGCTAAGGGCTGCATATGGAAAACTCTAGGGTACCAGCCGCAGGTGGAATTTTTAACCCTAGAGTGGCAGGGGCTTGCCAAGGGAAAGACACCTGCTCGCAAGGGAGGCTAACGGTGGAAATACTCGTGTGGGGGTCGCCGGAGGGGAACAATGCACACGGGGCACCTGGCCGGACACGAGGGTCTGGGCTCGTGAGAGGGCAGACACACAGGTATCGGCGTACGCGGTGCTGGAGGAACTCAGGGCTCTCGGGGAACTCACCTGAGGAAAAATATCGCACGTATCCAGTCCGTGGAGTGGAATGGCGAGCAAGCGATGACACCTGAGCCTGGCCCAATACCGGCCCCTCGGGGGGGCGAGTACATAGTCGGATACTGGCTCCACTCGGAGATTGTAAAATCTGGCGAATGTGTTCGGTGTCGCCCAGCCTGCAGCTCTGCAGATGTCTGTTAGCGAGGCACCATGCGCTAAAGCCCAAGAGGAGGCCACACTCCGGGTGGAGTGTGCCCTAACCCCAAGGGGACATGGTCGACCTTGCTGCTGGTAAGCCAAAACAATGGTGTCCACTAACCAGTGAGACAGCCTTTGCTTTGAGAGAGCTCTTCCCTTCCGCTCTCCACCATAACAGACAAGAGCTGGTCTGAGGTCCTGAAACACTGCGCACTGTCTACGTAAGCACGGAGGGCGCGTACTGGACAGAGCAGTGCCAAGGCTGGGTCTGCCTCCTCCAAAGGCAGCGCTTGCAGGTTCACCACCTGGTCTCTGAACGGAGTGGTGGGAACCTTGGGCACATATCCAGACCGGGGTCTCAGGATCACGTGAGAGATAGCCGGCCCGAATTCCAGGCACGCTTCGTCAACAGAAAATGCCTGCAGGTCCCCGACCCTCTAAAGAGAGGCCAATGCGGTCAGCAGAGCCGTCTACATCGACAGACCTTAATATCAACTGACCGCAAAGGCTCAAAGGGAGGCCTCTGCAGAGCACTTAGAACTACTGCGAGGTCCCAAGGAGGAACGAGAGGAGGGCGAGGAGGATTCAGTCTCCTCGCTCCCCTCAGGAACCTGATGATCAGGTCGTGCTGACTTACCTTTTTGTCCCCCAAGAGATCGTGGTAGGCAGATATTGCAGCCACATAAACTTTAAGGTGGAGGGAGTCAGCCTTCGCTCCAACCCCCTCCTGGAGGAACGATAGCACAGACCCAATCGGGCATTTCCAGGGGTCTTCTTGGCGGGAAGAGCACCAGGTGACGAAGAGGTTCCACCTCAACGCATAGGCATGCCGAGTGGACTCTGCCCTAGCGGAAGTGATGGTGGCGACCACCGGAAGTGGCAGGCCACGCAAACCTGCCGCGTCCCATCCAGGAGCCACACGTGGAGGCTCCAAGATCGGGACGTGAGTGCCATAGGGTGCCCCGTCTCTGAGTGTCTCAGAGGAATAGGCCAGGGAGGGGCTGACGCAAGGAGTAAGAGTTCGGGGAACCAGGTCCGGCCGTGCCAGTACGGGGCGACCAAAAGGACCTGCTCCTTGTCCTCCCTGATCCTGCACAGGAGCTGTGCGAGTAGGCTCACTGGGGGGAACGCATATTGCGCAGGCCCCGCGGCCAGCTGTGCGCCAGTGCATCCGTGGCGAGCGTGCCCTCGGTCAGGGAATAGAACAGGCTGCAGTGGGAAGAGTCGTGGGAGGCAAACAGGTCTACCTGCGCGTCCCGAACTGTTCCCAATCAGCTGGTCGTCAGGGGATGGAGTCACCATTCTCCCGGGAGTGGCTGAAACCGTGAGCTCGTCGGCAGGGCTCCTGGAATATGGACAGCACGAAGGGACCTCAGGCGCTTCTGACTCCATAAAACGAGGTGGCGGGCGAGTTGAGACATACGGCGGGAGCGTAGACCTCCCTGGTGGTTGATGTACACTACTACGGCCGTGTTGTCTGTCCTGACAAGCACATGTTGACCCCTCAGTAACGCCCGGAGGCGGTGCAGGGCGAACCGTACTGCCAGTAACTCGAGGCAATAGACATGCAGAAGGCGCTGGGGTCCTGATTCCAGGAGCCAGCGGCTGCTTGTCCATTGCACATGGCACCCCAACCCGTGGCAGAGGCATCCGTCGATACGACAACATGCCTGGAAACTCGTTCTAAGGGCACACCGGCCCGTAGAAAACTGAGGTTCGACCACGGGGTGAGTGTCTGAAGGCAGGCCCGAGTCACTTGTACCTGGAGCGTGCCAGACTGCCATGCCCACCTCGGGACTCGATCGCGAAGCCAATGCTGAAGCGGCCTCATATGAAGCAATCCAAGCGGCGTCACCGCTTCTGCAGATGCCATATGCCCCAGGAGCCTCTGAAAAGTTCAGTGGAATCGCACTCTTGCCCTCGAATTGACGGAGGCAAGTCAGCAGAGACTGCGTGCGCGCTCGCTGGTAAGCAGCACGCACCTGTGCGACCGAGTCGGAAAACATACTGAGAATAGAGATCCTCTGCACGGGGCAGAGTCGCTCTTCTCCCAGTCGACCTGAAGGCCCAGACGGGCTAAGTGCCGGAGCACTTGGACTCTGTGTCCGCAGATCTGCAGATGAAAGTAAGCGTCCTTCAGGTCGCTCGCTGTAACCAATCTACCGGACGAACGCGTCCGAGGAGGCGTTCACTACCGACATCCTGAACGGAAGCCTGTGAAGGGATCGGTTCAGGACGGGCAGGTCCAGGACTGGCCGTAACCCACCGGTTTCCTAGGGTACAATGAAGTAAGGGCTAAGGAAGCCCGACTTCATTTCGGCTGGAGGGACAGGCTCGATTGCACCCTTCGCCAGTAGGGTGGCAACCTCCGCACGTGTGATGGGGGCGTTGGCCCCGATCATGGTACAGCGAACTCCCCAGAGCGGGGAGGAGCCTGCGCAAACTGAATCGCATAGCCGAACCTGATGGCCTTCACGACCCAGCGGACAGCCCGTTCAAAGGACGCACGTTCCACTGGGGTCTGCTCTGAGAGGAGGCTGGCGACAGAGAGGGACGAGAGCGGCGCGGCCCGGGGGGCGGCACACACTGCCATCACCGGTCTCTGTGACCTCAGAGATGAGACACCAGTTCTTTCCAAGTGCTGCCAGCCCGGGGGCCAGCAGCAAAAGGATTTTCCCCCGGCCCTCCACCGGGGGAAGGAGAGGCCCTGCTACCATCCCCTGGAAAGAACTGGGACCCATCTCTGGGTTGTCCGCCTCCAGCCCGGCGTTTAACCAGGCTGGGGAGCAGACTGGGCGACATCCTGCAACCACCTCCACGGCACGGCCCGGAAAAGGCTGCTGCTGGGGCCGGACGAGAGGAGGGAGGGCGCCCTCGGCGGCGAGCGGACTGAGCCGGCGGCTGGGTGCAGCAGCTAGCCGCCGGGGCAGTACGTGTTACAGCCTCAGTCTGCACTGGGGCGGCCGAGAACCGTTGGGCGCAGTTCTCAACCGCGCCACCGAAGAGGCCAGCCTGGGATATGGGCGAGTTGAGGAGGCGGGCTCACTCAACCCCCCCATATCAGCAGGTAAGGCCAGGAAATTCTCTCGGACCACAGCTGTGGACATCGCCCGACCGAGGGAGCGTGTGGCCACCTTCACCACCCAGAGGGCGGGATCAGTGGCGGCACGCAGCTCATGGAAGAGCCCTGGGTCGGCTCCACCCTTGTGCATGTGCAAAGGGGCGGCGGCCTGCCCCGTAGCGCTGCAGGACCACGCCACCGAAGTAGACGAGCCCACAGGCTTAGGGAGGGTGCTTAGGACAGCCACACCACGTCAAAGCCCTTTGTGGACACCGTAGTGCGCAACAGAGTGTTCAACAGTGGGGGGGCCCCAGCGTACCCTAGGCCACGGCCCCATCAAGGGCAGAGAAGGCGGAGGAGGCCACCAAACGGTCACGGGAAGCACGGGGACTTCCGCAACCGCGTGATCTCCTCATGCACCTCGGGAGCGAAAGGCATTGGGGGCGGGGCCCAACAGCTGTCGGGTGCCGCCCACAAAAACCGATCGGGGAACCACGAGCACTCGCGACTGGGCGGAGTTCCACACCAGCACGAGGCTCGCGGCTGCCCGAGATAACATGGCTATCAACTCTAGGTCAGATCAGGCAGTGCTGACACACCCGGAGGCGGAGCACAACCTAATCGTCATCCCCAAAGGATCTAGCCCACCTTGGGATGCGGCGATCGACATCTCGCCGCTATCTGGAGTGTGAACGAAACGAACGAGGCGTCAGAGACGGGCCGCTGTTTCAGTCCAGCACTCGCGGGAAGCGATGTGCGAGAGGGGGGCGTGGCCCGAGGAATGATCGTCGGGGTTCTTATACCACGCACCACCCTCAGGTCACCCTGGCCACCAGCCAAAGTACCACCTCTCTCAGAGACGGTAGAATGGGGTGTGGCAGAGGGGACTCTCTCTCCTCGCGAAGATCACAGAGTCTCGACCGCGACATCGCGATGGTCACGTTCCCGCAGTGGGAACATGACACATCCACAATCACTGCCCGAACGTGCTGAAGCCCAAACACGTCGAGCAGTGAATGTGCCCATAGACAGCAACGGAGATCGATCGCACCCGGAAGTGCACGGGCGAACCGTCTTGAAAAAGACGTGCCACGCGCAAGCTCTTTTTGTGAGAGGAAACCTCGCAGTCGATGCCGAAGCGCCCAGGGAAACACACACCAGCTGTCTAGCAGACCACTGCGCAGATCAGCAGGCAAGAAGTATGCGATCACTGGAACGCGCCGTGACACCAACACCGACTGGAAAGCTGCTCGTCTCGAAGAAGCTGACAGCGTCTCAGAAGGCTTGTGAGGAGTGAAGAGGTAGGTACTCTTGGCTCCGAAAGCAGAAAACATAATGCGATATTGCCACGTACTTCCTTATATACTCACGCGGTGAGGTGGAGTTACGTATGCAAATTCCGCATGCCCCATGGCATTGGCACGCCATTGGGCGTTTTCTCTATGCTCGAAGATGATAGGCTTCTAGGCGAAACCCCCATTCGTTAGTCACTAACATACGTCGTAGTGACTGAACGAAAGGGAACAATAATACGTTTTTGTGTCTTTATTGAACACACTGTAGCAACATTCACAGTCCAGAGTGGAAAAAGTATGTGAACTTGGATTGAATAACTGGTTGACTCATTAACCTCCACCAAACATTTCCTGTAATAGTGAATCAGATATAACGGTGAGGAGGACTTTACCTTGCTGATGATGTAGTGTTCTGCATTCTTCTTGTAGAGGCCCAATATGGTGGGAAGGAGTTTGGGAAGCTGTTCTTCCAGTTTATCATGTGCCATCAGATGACTCATTGACCCGAGAGCCTCAGCAACAGTCAGACGCAGCTGCCGAATGATACACAAGAGAAAATTCAGGTACGAACATGTACAGGAACACGCTCGCACTAGACAAATCAAAGGGGGAAAAAAACAACCAAACCAGACTGAAAAGGTAAAAAATGGATGTGGAAATTATTAGGTTTTTATAAAGTTAATTATTAGGTTTATGGTAATTAGACTGAAAAAAAGCCAAAACATTATTTTAGATTCACTTTATGACTATTTAAAATTATTTTAGAAGTTATTTTGATTATCAGTGACAGTCTTGAAGCATGATTTGTAATTTTTAAAATATACTTTACTGTGCTACAAAAATGAACTGTGTAAAGGTGAACAAACTACACTACAATACAATCTTCGGCAATTACAAAGAAATCTACCTCTCAGAAAGCAGCAGATTTAGTTTACAGGCTCACATGTTTTTTTCCCCTTCTTCAATTCCAAAGAAAACTGAAATGAACCCAGATGGCACAAGTTCATGTCCCTCTTTAGTCTCAAAAGCGAGTTAGCTGTAATTGGATGTGTGCTCCGTCTCATTGAGTGTACCTTGGACTCTCTGCTCTGGATCCAGCTGTTGAACAGGATGTCGTAGGCTGAGAAAATCTCACTGGAGAAGGTGTCTTTACGCACAGTGGGGTCTGGAGCCTTGTCCAGGTTGGCCAGATATTCTAGAATGCTCTCGCTAAAGTGGCTGAGAGCTAAGAGGAAACGTTAACAGATGAGAAGCCACATCACAACAAACGCTGCTGAAAATTCAGCTTTGCCTTTACAGGAATAAACTGCATTTGAAAATATAGTAAAATAGAAAGATTCTGATCAAATAAATGGAGCCTTAAAAGAGCATAAAATACTTATTTTTAAAAGATTTTTTGAAAAGTAGTGTATACATTTGTTCACATTTATTAATTAGCTGACACAGAAAATGAAACACTTTACGCAGACCTGTAATTGAGCTTACCTGAAGAGAAGACCCATTTCATGTTGTCTTGTTTGGTTATTGCTAGCATAGGCAACATTGTGCCCATTATAGCACTGAGAAAAGGCACCATTCCATATACTGTGGGACAGAGGTCAAACATATCAAAACAGGTCAACAACTTAATCATACAAGAACACAAGACTTAAACAAAATATTTTAAATATACATCTTTAACATAATGTATAGGAAGTGAAAATAATAAGTATGCGTGATAGTATAAATAATAAACAAGGTTCAGTAAAAAGAGGATCTGAAAAAATAATGATCAACTGTCAAATGCAATAAAGCATGACCTAACATAATGTGCACTAAATCCTGACTAAAGCAGGCCAAACAGTATCTTCTTTCATTTTTCTAGTTTAAAACTCAAATAAAAATTTGAAAAATCCACTTATACTGAAAATTCAGTAAAATTATCTAATTCAATTAGAGATCCAGAAAAGAAAGACATCACTGGAGAAAACTTTTAATGAATTTCATGAGTTTTGATTAAGTTACTGTACCGTTTGAGTCCGAGAGATTGGCTAGTGTTTGGACCACAAAGAAGTGAGGCAAAACTCCCGGCTGGAACTTCCCGAGTATCTCCTCCATGATGTCATTAATATATTTGTTTCCCACAGCAACCAGTATATTACTGGCTGCTTGCTGCCAGTCCGGGACAACCTCCTGTACAGAAGAAGACAATTTGTTTAATTTGTTTAAAAATAAAAATCCCAATTTCATCATTTGTGTTGCACATTATAATATACAAACAATGAGTAAATAGAAATAATGCTATTAAATACAAAATTCTGCTTTTTTGGATTAACCTGTCACATTTTCCTAAATGTCAGTGAAAGGTTTAAGACGCTTCCATTTTTAAGTCATAAATGCCACTACTTTTCAAACTTTTGGGGTTTTTGAAAGAAGTCTCTTATACAGAGGCTGCATTCATTTGATCCAAAACCTAGTGAACAGTAAATATTACAATTTAAAATATCTATTTGAAAATATTTTAAAACGCATTTGATTCCAGTGATGGCAAAACTGAATTGTCAGCATCATTACTCATACATTAATGTCACATGCTCCTCTAGAAATCATTGTAATATGCTGATTTGGTGCACAATAAACATTTCTTCTTCTTCTTCTCATTATTATTATTATTATTATCAATGTTAAAAACAATTGTTCTGATAAATATTTGTGTGGAAACCGTGACATTTTTTTCTTCGATTAATAGAAAGAACAAAATAAGAGCATTTATTTAAAATATTTTTGTAACATTATAAATGTCTTCTTAACTGTCACTTTTGATCAATGTAATGCATACTTGCTGAACAAAAGTATTCATTTATTTAAAAAAAAAAAAATCTTACTGATCCCAAACTTTTGAACAGTAGTGTAAATCAGTTGTCTCACCTTTGATTTAGTCATCTCATCTGATGCCAGATGTATGACACTCTTGATTTTGGGGTAACTGATGACGTCAATCCTGCTCTTCACCACCAGCTCAATGGTTTGCAAGACCACCATTCTGTGCACGACCACCAGCTACATAAGACAAAGATGACTTGAAAGTAAGTTCACGCACATGTACTAATGCAGTGTACTATAAAAGACATGCCATCATCTCAATTTTAACAAACTCATACATCCTACATTCATATCTGACAAAGCTGGTCAACTATTAAAACAGACATGAGCCAAATCAGAGGCAGGCAACAGCAACATGTCTGTAAGCAGTGGGTCTGCCTTGCAAACCTAGGCATTACAAATCAATAAAAAGAAGAGATCTGGTTACAGATAAAAGGTTTAATACAGATTGCATTAATGTGTGTTTCCTTTTTAAAGAAACGTGCACTGCATTCTTTTCATTTTCTTTTCTGTCTGGGGAAATACTTTCAAAAGGTGGTCTTGGCCTTAAAATGTTCCCTGGGTAGGGATGCTCAAAACGGTAAATTTTCCATTAAAAAGACACTTTTTTCCACAGGTTTATTTTGCTGTGCAAACCGCAGCATACAGATCAACAACAACATCAGAACCTGGATTCACATAATCAAATGTTCACGCACATGCAGCGTTTCTGACAACAGAGAAAAACTGAATAAAATATTTTTAAAAAGCATAAAGTAAATAGGCCTACACTAAATATTTTTCACTTAAATAATTAACAAATTAAGATGACAAAACGAAAACACTGAATCCATTTGAAGCTTTAAAGAACCGGAATAGTTTTTTTCCGTGTCAAACTACGTTTTTTTCATCATATAAAAATAGCAGGCATACCTCAATCCACAGGAAGTGGGGGTGCTGCAAAGGATTGCAAATTTTTGTTCATTTTATTCATTTTTAAAATGTAATAATTTATTTGTAATAAACATTTTAGGTGGCCCATTAAAAAGTATTATTTATTTGTTGAATTATGTTTTTAAAACGGTTCCGCTCATTTCTGAAGCTCATTCCGCTCAGCACCGCGCGCTCAACCCAGAACTCCCTTTGTGACATGCTGGATAAAATATAGGCCTATCTGAAATAAATAGTAAGGGCTACCCCTGACTAAAGATTTTTTTCTTTTCTAGTAGTTAATTTAAGCCGTTGGTCACGCTGTGCCGCCGCCTCCTCCATGTCATTGTCTGTTATAGGCTATTTGCTTATTATTTATTAAATCCGGCAAATTTGGTTGATTAAACATAGATTAAAATTAAGATACAATTTATACAAAAACGAAATTCACTTTAAAGAAAAGTTTTGTTTTGTTGAAAGCCTATTGAAGTTTTATTGAACGTATTGAAGACCCCCGTCTTCTGACATTATGCCTCTTATGTGTCCTGTTCACTTTTCAACGTAAATGAAATTAAAAAATAACATTATAATATTTAAACTGAAACTAATTACGTGTTTTGGCTACAAGCATAGTAGGCTACAGTACAGAGAAATGTCATGTCTGAGCGGGATTTGAGTGCACGTCATTTTACCGCTGAGCAGTTCATGAGTGAAGCTCCGCTTTGCTCGCATGCTCTGGTAAGGTAGGCAGGTTTTATGCGTTAATTTTTATTTCCTGACGCTGTGCAAGCTCGTTTATTGTATATGACTGTGTAAACCTTTTATTTAAAGGTTTAATGTAGGCCACAGTCCATTGCATTACGATTGCAAGAAGAATCAATATTGGGAAAATTGTGATATGCAGTCAAATACAGTCCCGGTGTATGTAGGCTGTTACAACGAGTGTTCTTACCGATATATTTGTTGTTCTTTCGTGTTTTATAGACTCAATATTGTTTCTTATAAAAATGTGGTGACCATACAGCAAAAAAAAAAAAAGTTTTTTAAACCGTTTAACTGATAGTATTAATCGGTCAAAATTCATCGGTTACCGGTTAAACGGTCAATATGAGCATCCCTATCCCTGGGCACATATAAAATTCACCATACAAACAGAGAAATAATGAAAACAAGTCATGAGACTGTCATATTATCGGTCAAATGATTATCTGTCACATCATCAGAAACAACGAAGACTTTCTGCTTCCTGTTAGCAGGAAGTGTAGCTGTTAAGTGTGCTTGAAAGTCAAAATAGCCCGTCTATTACAAACATCTGCACAAGAAATATAGACTATGCTAAAATAGACTAAAATAGAAAGTTTAGTGTCATTTTACAGGAAACCCTTTCAAGTTTCATAAACCACTGCTAAAAGTGATAAACAAGTAAGTATATGTTGTCTAAGCTGTAATAACTCCCTCAAAAAAGAGATATGCTTTTTGATTTTTTTTTTCTTATAAATTCAGTTTTGAAAGGGTGTAATTCTGGTAATTCAGGAAAATGTTGGCGTTATTTTGTCACTTATCGAGCAGTAGGCTAGCTGGAGCCGTTTACCTCCAGTCTTTGTGCTAAGCTAGGCTAGCGGTGGGTGCGTCAGACAGAGTTATGGCACGCACAGAGATGAGAATGTTATGTATGGATTTATCTAACTCTGGGGGATACGGTGAATAAGCTAAAGTCCCAAAAAGTCAGCGTGTTCCTTTAAAAGAAATCTTACTGACCCCAAATCTTTGAATATTAGTGTATATAAAGCAACAGAGACAAGACTGAATCAATGATGACTTACGATGTTAGATGCTTTTTAGATCATATAAAACCCACAACATTCAGCATTGATCTATATAACCCATTCTAATAGACTTCACAGAGGAAACCATATGCAAACACAAGAGACAGGCATATGAAAATTTGAAGAGAGAACAGGTTTAGATGTTTAAAGGAAAATCTTTGGCTGACCTTGGGGTGTTTGAGCAGGTAGTCCTGACACATGGACAGGACTTTATCAGGCTGCTGGTTCCCCAGTGTCAAGATGGATTTCCTGACCTGTTCCTGCACCACCGGATCCCTGTCATTGGCAGAATCCAAAAGAGCCAGGGTCACCTCTGATAGGATAAAAACATACACATCAATATGTGCATAGAACAGGATGGACAATTTCTGAAATGTGTGTACTGGTACACAAACACAGTGGCTCTATCCGACATTCATATGGATATTTATATAGTAGGGAAATAGTTCAAAGATATGTGACAAAAGAAGCATGCCAAGTACAAATTCACAATACTCATAAGGCAAAAAGTCCCTGGATGACCTACTACTTCAGACGAGATTCTGAATTGTGCACACTTTACTTTCCCATGAGGCCACGGGAGAGGATTTGTGAATGACGATGAAACTACGCAACTAACGCTGGTACTGTAGAATAATGACAACATGGCGCATGTAGGTCCGAATTTCATTCATACTAACTACACACATTCATACTATATAAAACATACTTTTTTAGTCGCGAAGTAATCAATTATTCAAAATACCTACTCAAGAGAGTATGTAATGTCATATTTTATTTTTCATAGTCAATTATATACTATAGTTCAAAAGTTTGGGGTTATTAAGATTTTTTTTATGTTTTTGAAAAAACATGCTCACCAAGGCTACATTTATTTGATCTACAGTAAAACAGTAAAAAAAAAAAAAAAAAAAAAACCCATCTCCAATTCATATAATCTGATTCTGAATTTTCAGCAGCCATAACTCCAGTCTTCAGTCTCACATGATCCTCCAGAAATCATTCTAATATGCTGATTTGGTGCTCAAGAAACATTATTATCAATGTTAAAAAAGTATGGACTTTTTGTGAAAACTGGGATTCATTATTTTCAGGATTCTACTAAATAAAAAGTTTAAAATAATAGCATTTATTTGTAAAATAAATTAATAGAGAATGTTTTGTAACATTTGAAATCTATTTCACTTTTGATCATACTAATTCATTCTTGTTTAATGAAAGTATTAATTTCTATCAAAAAACAAAACAATTAATCTTACTGACCCCAAACTTTTGAATAGTAGTGCATACAAGTACATATTTTCACTTGCTGAAAATAACCTGACAAAATTTGCCGCTATGCCTGTTTGTTTTTCAAAGGACAAACTGACCTTAAATCATTTATATCAGTCTTACTATCTCAGAGGGTAAATCCAGATACAAAAGTCCTACACAAACATATTCTTGTGAGTGGGTGATCAATTAATCATTGGGATTAGTGTAATTAACTCGTGCACTAGTAGGTCACAAGCACTGCATTGAGGACATGATGGATGCCTCATGATATGACTCACTCCTGCTCCTAAACTCACAGTACAGAGAGTACAACGTAAGGGGGAAGATCTGCAATGCAGAACATCTTGACACAAACGTTGCAACATCTGGACATTTTAACCATACTTAATCTTCACATACAGTCCCATCTGATTAGATTCTTCTAATCTACCTACAGCGCACAGAGTAAATGAGTTGCCTAAACATTCTCATTGGGCAATTAGCTTCAAATCCAACCTAAAGAATTCAGTGTTGAAAGACACTAATGGGATAAGAGAAACTCGTGACTGGATTTATGTGGGAGTTAATTTTAAATGAAAAACAGGTGCTTTTGACATTAATATAGACATCTATCACTCTGCCTCTCCATTTGAGCAAATATGTGAATAATCATGATATACAGCAATATTCAAAAGTTTAGGGGTTAGTAAGATTGTTTTGTTTTTAAAGAAATTAATACCTTTATTCAGCAAGATGCACTAAGTCACAGTTAAGACATTTATAATGTTACAATTTTTATTTTAATGTTACAACTATTTCACCAAAGAATCTTTCCACAACAATATAACTTATTTTTTCATGTGACACTGAAAACTGGAGTAATGGCTGCTGAAAATCTGGCCTGGCCATCATAGGAATAAATTACATTACATTACATTACTATTTAAATTATAATCATACATCACATATATATATATATATATATATATATATATATATATATATATATATATATATATATATATATAAAATAAATGCTGAGATTTGGTCAGCAGCCATAAGCACTACAAGTAACAATGGAGATGAAAGTCAAAGCAATGTATAACATAAAAAACATATTCAGCATATAACTATAGACAAGTGTGACATGATCATGCTCACAAGTGCTTGTGTGTAGGTGTGGACTGTTAAATTATTTGACATTAAGTATATTGTGGGAAAAGTGGACAAGAGTGTTACTCACGCTCTACGTCAGTCTCCTCAATGACACCCATAATGTGGATAGTAGCAGAGATTTAGGAATACATCTGATGGTCCAGTATCCCTCAAAAGAGCCCACTCTACAGATACAGAGCAACAACAGAGATTAACCAATAATAAGTGTACTACTTTTTTTTTAGGTATTCACATTTTGTAATATCAGGCCTACCGATAAATGGTAAATTTGAGTTTGGACATCCATAATATACTTTATTCATCGACAATATTATTTTTATTATTAGATGTATTGTCATCATTGTTGTTGTTGTAAGAATATTCACAATGAATATTTAATTGTTGTAGTATAAAGATTGAATATTCCTCGCACTGTCATACACCAAACATTTAAAACAATGTGTTGTAGGCTACATCTAGGTACAATCATAGAAAATATATACACAGCACAAAGTCTCAAAACCAAGTCAGCGGACTAGACAGAACATTTTTGGCAGCACGTGTAACATTTCTTGTTATCGTAAGTGCACCTATGATTCCTAAAAGTGCTGTCTAGGTAGGCAGCTCATTCGGTTGAGACACAGCATTCCATGTGTTTATGCAATATATGGAATAGAAAAAGCAAAGATCATGTAACATGCAGTGAAAACAGGACGTATGAAGATATTGACTAATAATCTAACTAACACTGTAGGTCACTTCCACAGTCGTTAGTATTTTCTCGCTCAATGTCAACTTCCTCAAAGCCATATCGACCTATTAAACTACAATAACAGCGTTTGCATTACACTTACATTGGCTGCCATGCGCTCAAGGCAACTGAAATACAATTAAAAACGTTTAAAATGCATTTAAAACAACGTAAAATGTCTAAAAATGAACAATATGTCAATCGTGTGTTACCTTTGCTCTCGTCTGTCTGTCTGTCTGTCTGCTTGACTTGCTCGCCCTCAGGCTACACACTCCGATTCCCTTTTGTCAGATGCATCGAGCAGTTATTTGTCAGCGAAGACCCCGATGTAACCCCGATAACTGATTCTGATCCTGAACGTATCCGTGTAATTGATTGATTATTCGGCTGAGGTTGATGGTCTCATAGACGCTACATTGTATCATAGGTAAACACGCCTAATCACGTGCTTCTGCTCAGGAGGAACGCATCAGAGTGGGCGTGGCCTGTCGCGTAGTCCTCTAAACACCAACGAAGAAGCGTCGCTGCATGCAAATCGACCTACTTAATTATTCATGTGTTGCATATGTGAGGAAAATTTGCTATTTGGGACGACTGAATGTCCATTTATCAACCACGTTGATCTACCATGCTTAAAAATAACGATTTAATGTTTGTTAATGTACATTTTCCATTTTGTCCTACTGGAACAAGGCCAAGAGATCATTTTTGCAGGATAACTTAAAATGATTACTATTATTATTAATATATTAAAAACAACAGCAACAACAGACAATATCAAGACAGCAAATCAAATGGCTATCCTACCCCTCAAGAAGTTATAGCTATAATATTGTTTTTTATTGAAGAACATATAGAACATACAATCTTGGAAGTTCTGGAAGTTAAAAATTGAATTGGTTACAAATTGATTAATTCAAATAATATAGGGTAGAGTGGGGGAAAACGCCCCCCTGGGGTAAAACGCCCCCCCCCCCCCCCCACCTGTTTTTCCCAAAATAACCACTAGAGGGAGTCAAGATACATTTTCACTGTTGCTATGCACTTCGTTGACAACGGGGATAAACAAATCTCCTTGGAGAAGCTGACACCAGCGACATATTTGAAGAGAAGAGGATTACATTGCAAGCACTATAATTTTCAGATATTAGTAAACAAGTGTTTAAGAGAATATTGGTCTGCAGGATATCACAGTGATGTATGATAGATGAATAGTGAAGTCTGTAGTTTGAGAGGAAATGTCATTTAAAAGGAATATAATTATATTTTAAAAATTAAACATTTTTAAAAAAAGTCATTGCTTGTGGGGTAAAACGCCCCCTACGCTGAGGGGTAAAACGCCCCCCAAAGGGCATAGTTTCTCTCTATCATAATTACTATAATAACATATTTCTGTCTATCAAAACCTTTGTTTTACACTTAATGCAGTATAACTAGGTGGTAAAATCAAAATATTTGAACAAAAAAAATAATAATTACCTCAAGTGAGCATTAGGCTAGCTTGATAGCACAGTTAGCTCACTGATGGAAGGTGGTTAGGTGACCCAATGATAAAACATAGTGGCTTTTAATGCATTTATTGAATATATTTCTCTACATAAATAGTGATATTAAATAAATATTAATTTATATACATGTTGATACATTACTTGCCTTTTACTTTGAGAGATCAAAAACTATAGTCTGCTCATTTTGCTGTTGATCTATCAAGCAAACTGGTTGGTAAGAAAGGGGGCATTTTACCCCACCTTGGGGGGCGTTTTACCCCACCGCTGGGGCAAAACGCCCCCTTTGTACAAAAATATTTTCAGTCAAAATACTAATTAATTATGAAGGCTGCGCAATTTTAATATTTGGTGAATAACTCCTGCCATAGTCACTCAAAACCGGGATGGCAATTCAAGTCACATTTATGTTTTGTTTCACTGTAATGTCACATTTTCCTTAAGGGGGGCGTTTTCCCCCACTCTACCCTACATCAATACAACTAATTTCTGTTAACAACAACAATAACAAAAAGCTTGAAAACAAACCAACTTTGTTATAATTACACCAGAAATACTGTAAATGTTAATATATCCTATATGATCAAATATTGTGCTGGACAAAGAGGGGTCTTCGGGTCGCAAAAAGTTAAGACCCACTCGCATTTTTCACAGAATATATTATCACAGGTTGAGCATGACAAAAGGAAAGTGTTGTCATCTTCCATATTCTTTCTGTTAGTAGATTTGCCGTGTCCAGACCAGACGAATACCGAATACCAAAATCTTGAACATTTCTAGTGAACCTGACTCAAAGGGTTTACATGTTAGCAAGTGTTTTTCCTCAGTTCACACAACACACACTAGGGGGCGCTGGTGAGCTCTTTAGACTTGTTGAAATGTGTCAGTAACCCCTTTGGGACAAGAAAATTCCCATGTGGGTCTAAAAAACACATTTGTATAATTTGACTTTTGATTCAAAACCTATCACTGAGATATATCCCTTGCTAAAACAAGTTGCCTGTGTGACAACTATCCTGGCCGTTCCCCCTACAAGATCTGAATCTTAAAGCCACAATGAAATGGAAGCAGCAACCAATATTTTCTTCCGTATATTGTGACGTACATCCGAATGTAATGGATTATTGAAAAATAAAAATGTACTTGGGTTCTATGCATCGATTGTTTACTGGATGTTGAGATGTGGGCGTTGCACTCAAAAGTAAAGGCAGATGAACGTGAGCTTTAAGCAGACTACCTGTATATGCCGCCAGAGAGAAGCTGTTTTCACCAGAAGGTCCAGTTAGAAGGTTAAAATTTTCTTTTAAAAAAGTATGCATGGATAAATTGTGCACAATAAGATCTAAAACATGCATAGATAAGGAGTATTTTCAATTTATGCTGAATGTAAAGATAACACTGCAGTGTTATTTTAATATCATTGAGATACTAGTTTTTATAAAAATTCTGAATTAGTTTTTTTTTATCTTTTCAGTTTTTTATTTGTTGTGTTTTTGGTGCTTTTATTATTATTATTATTATTTATATGTCTATCTAGATTATCTTTATATATATATATATATATATATATATATATATATATATATATATATATATATATATATATATATATATATATATATATATATATATATATATATATATATATATATATTCAGTACATATCCATGTCCTTCACTTATTCATCCATTGTATAATCAAATCAAATCAAAATCAAATCAAATCACTTTATTGTCACTCTACCATATGCACAAGTGCAACAGTAGGTGAAATTCTTAGGTGCAGTCCGAGCAACATAGTAGTCATGACATGACATGTACAACATTTAAGCAACAACAGATTACACATCTGATGCGCACACAATTACTCACAGCACAGTATACACTACAATAAACAATAAATAATTTACACAATGTGAGTGTAGTTCTCACAGCTTTAAACAATATACACATACTTACAATATACATATACTTTAAACAATATACACTAAACATACACTAAACAATATAAATTTTCTCCATTTTAGTATCTGAATTAAAGTACTATACACATACACATACCGTTTAGGTTTTTTTTTTACCTTGTCTGTTTTTTATTTGTTGTGTTTTTGGTGCTTTTATTATTTAATTTTCTTTGTCAATCTCTAGATTATCTTTTATATATATAAATATATATTTATATATATAAATATAAAACATATAAATTGTGATGGCTAGATGACTGGGTCAGAGCATCTCCAAAACTGCAGCTCTTGTGGGATGTACCCGGTCTGCAGTGGTCAGTATCTATCAAAAGTGGTCCAAGGAAGGAACAGTGGTGAACAGCGACAGGGTCATGGCGACCAAGGTTCATTGATGCACATGGGGAGTGAAGGCTGGCCCGTGTGGTTTGATCAAACAGAAAAGCTAGCTCAAATTGCTCAAGAAGTTAATGCTGGTTCTGATAGAAAGGTGTCAGAATGAATGGTCTGATGAATCACGTTTTCTTTTACATCACGTGGATGACCGAGTACACGTACGTTACTTACCTGGGGAACACATAGCACCAGGATGCTCCATGGGAGAAGGCAAGCCGGCGAAGGCAGTGTGATGCTTTGGGCAATGTTCTGCTGGGAAACCTTGGGTCCTGCCATTCATGTGGATGTTACTTTGATACGTACCACCTACCTAAGCTTTGTTGCAGACCATGTACACCCTTTCATGGAAACGGTATTCCTTGGTGGCTGTGGCCTCTTTCAGCAGGATAATGTGCCCTGCCACAAAGCAAAAATGGTCCAGGAATGGTTTGAGGAGCACGAGTTTGAGGTGTTGACTTGGCCTCCCAATTCCCCAGATCTCAATCCAATCGAGCATCTGTGGGATGTGCTGAACAAACAAGTCTGATCCATGCAGGCCCCACCTTGCAACTCACAGGATTTAAAGGATATGCTGCTAACATCTTGATACCAGATACCACAGCACACCTCCAGGGGTCTAGTGGAGTCCATGCCTTGACAGGTCAGAGCTGTTTAGGCAGCAAAAGGGGAACCAACACAATATTAGGAAGGTGGTCATAATGGCCTGATCGTATATACACTCACCTAAAGGATTATTAGGAACACCTGTTCAATTTCTCATTAATGCAATTATCTAATCAACCAATCACATGGCAGTTGCTTCAATGCATTTAGGGGTGTGGTCCTGGTCAAGACAATCTCCTGAACTCCAAACTGAATGTCAGAATGGGAAAGAAAGGTGATTTAAGCAATTTTGAGCGTGGTATGGTTGGTGCCAGACGGGCTGGTCTGAGTATTTCACAATCTGCTCAGTTACTGGGATTTTCACGCACAACCATTTCTAGGGTTTACAAAGAATGGTGTGAAAAGGGAAAAACATCCAGTATGCGGCAGTCCTGTGGGCGAAAATGCCTTGTTGATGCTAGAGGTCAGAGGAGAATGGGCCGACTGATTCAAGCTGATAGAAGAGCAACTTTGACTGAAATAACCACTCGTTACTACCGAGGTATGCAGCAAAGCATTTGTGAAGCCACAACACACACAACCTTGAGGCGGGTGGGCTACAACAGCAGAAGACCCCACCGGGTACCACTCATCTCCACTACAAATAGGAAAAAGAGGCTACAATTTGCACAAGCTCACCAAAATTGGACAGTTGAAGACTGGAAAAATGTTGCCTGGTCTGATGAGTCTCGATTTCTGTTGAGACATTCAGATGGTAGAGTCAGAATTTGGTGTAAACAGAATGAGAACATGGATCCATCATGCCTTGTTACCACTGTGCAGGCTGGTGGTGGTGTAATGGTGTGGGGGATGTTTTCTTGGCACACTTTAGGCACCTTAGTGCCAATTGGGCATCGTTTAAATGCCACGGCCTACCTGAGCATTGTTTCTGACCATGTCCATCCCTTTATGACCACCATGTACCCATCCTCTGATGGCTACTTCCAGCAGGATAATGCACCATGTCACAAAGCTCGAATCATTTCAAATTGGTTTCTTGAACATGACAATGAGTTCACTGTACTAAAATGGCCCCCACAGTCACCAGATCTCAACCCGATAGAGCATCTTTGGGATGTGGTGGAACGGGAGCTTCGTGCCCTGGATGTGCATCCCACAAATCTCCATCAACTGCAAGATGCTATCCTATCAATATGGGCCAACATTTCTAAAGAATGCTTTCAGCACCTTGTTGAATCAATGCCACGTAGAATTAAGGCAGTTCTGACAATATTAACCAACTGCAGAAGAGCAGAACCCATATACGGTATGTCACTCACAACAGTCTGAGGACAACAGCGCCACGCCACAGTCTCATGCCGGAAGTGGGTGGAGTAGCAGCCTCAGATCGGAAGTGGGCGGAGTTAACGAAAACTAAATAATCGGCGGAAGAAGAGAACATGGTAAACAGTTGTTTTTGTGTTGTGGTTTTAATCTATAAAGTTTATTTGTGTTGTGTATTTGATCCATCGTTGTTGTATTAACACTTTATACAGCACGTGGCTCTAATCTTTTTTTAAACGAGCTTTATGATGTCTCTATCGCGTCTGTTGATATGGTCTTGCTTTAAAGCTATGGTCTACGATTTCAAAGATTGTTAATTATTAATAACCTCGTTTAGATGCTGGTTATAGTTCTACAGTACAATCCTAACAATATGAAAAGAAAAAAGAATGAAAAAAATCCATTCACTCTATTGGGTGTACACCCGCAGAGAAATTGACCAATGTAAGCTGTCCGGCCGGACAGCTTACATTGGTTAACTGCTCTCATCCAATCCCCTGCTCCACTCACGTCTCCACCCATCGCACCCCACCCCGCCCCTTCTGCGACATGAAATTTCGCGGGCAAGTAGGCAGCATCAACTCAGCAATGGAGAAAAACCAACAAACAGACAGCAGCAAGCGGCCCCTGCTCGCCCCAACAGTCAAGGTTGGAAGAAAGAGAAAGTCAATTGAGGAAAGAGCAGAGATAAAAAATTTTTTGTGAAGAACGCCGGACTCAAAGCCGAATCAATATAGTGTCCACCATTGCCCGTTGGAGGAAGCTTCAGAGAAACCTTGGACTTAAAACCGACGTTGACATAGCTGACTTTTTGTTGAGCAGGTAAGCATTTATTTATACTTTTATGGTGTGGTGTATTACATAAATAGCTTTTTATCAGTCTGACAACATGATCAAGCTGCCGGTCGGCATTGGAATGTTAGCCGTTTAGCATTGCCTTGAAGTGCGTGACTATTTCAATAGGCCTAACGTTAGCGGTTTTCTGTTCGAGCCGATAGAACATTGCATGTGTTGCTAATCTTGCGTGGGCGTGAACTCAAACGTGTGCCTCTGAGCTATTTTGTTACGACAATGGTGACATTGAATTGTTGATGAAGCAACTAAGTTCAAGTGTCGAAAGTCAACTTTACATATGATGTGTCATTAGCGAGGTCATTAGATTGAAGCGACTAAGCAATGTTGTGAAAGTAAATGAGGTCAATCAGTCATAATTGTAAGTGTTCATTACTTCAAGGCTTTATGTGGTACACATGGTACATCTCTGTTCCGATGTTTACTCCTGCTTGACTGAGTGACGTTGTTCAGGTCGTTTCCCGGTGGGAGGGATCAGGTAGCACAGAGGGGAGGGGTGTGCGTGTGGAGGGGCGGGATGAGTTTTTTAAAACTTCAGGCTTTCTCGACTGATTTTCAACATCGTAGAATACAGCTTTAAGTTACATATTCATTGTTTGTGATTTTACTTTGTTGTTGGCGCTGTATTTTTTATTGAATTACCCTTTTCTGATACTGACCAATGTGTTTTATGTGGATTTTTTTCTGATTTATAGAGGCATATTGCGATTTGGAGAGGCTCAGCTTTACTTCATTTTCATCAATGCAAGACATTCTGCAACAGTTTTCACTGCCCAGTGTTTTTAACTGACCAGATGGCATTAGTTGAATGCACACCTTCAAATTCACTTCAAAAACAGCTGTCTATGAAGGTATGAATGTTTTGAGTTATTTGTTTATATACAGTGGCAAGAAATAGTATTTATTTGTTATCCTTTTGGAATTAGTTGGTTTTTTGCATGATTTGGTCAAAATGTCATCTCATCTTCAAAGTTTCAAGTATATATATTTATAAATAAGCACAATGTGCTTAAGCTAACAAAATACAAACAATATTTCATGTGTTTAAATGTGTCCTATTAAATCAAATACACAAGCAAACAAGTGATATGTATTGCCAAATATAGATATTGTTCATTTGGATGATGTTCTGAAAGTTTCTTTTATATTCTAAATTTAAACTTTTGTTTTTGCAATGCAGTAAGTGGTAATTTTTGCTTTAGAACAATGAAACTTGGCTCTCTTGTACAATGTTTATGGTTACATTATTTATATATATAATATATTTCTGTTTGATTTTGTTGCAGTAAATTGACAAGCAGACTCACCCCAGGACAGGACAATGGAAGCTGATCAAATACAAGGTTAGTTTTAAAAGGTTCTCATAAAGACATAAGCTACTTATACTGATGGTGTGTTGTTATATGTCACATCTTTTCCAGGAATACTATTGTTTTAGACTGTTCCACAACAGTTGGTCGGCTCTATTAACTGTGGTATATTCATGTTAATGGTAAGAAATGTAAAAATAAAATAAAATAAGAGCTTCTCTTCATTAGGATGAAAAACATTAGGGCTTTTCACACTTGAAATAGTAAACCCCGGGTATACAGAATCCTGGGTTATCTTGCTTCACGTTTCACACTGATCATTATTTACCTGAGATTAACAATTCATATACTGTCAACTCTCCTACCTCACATCTGCCTTCACTTGTTATTTGCACTACTGGAAAAACTGTTTACTTATGCATCTTGCACTACCATACCTTAACTGGATTATGCTCATTTGCACTGCTGACTGTATTCACAGTACCAACTGTTTACATTTGCATTTTGCCCCGTACTTCTAACTGTAATATGCAATCACTTCCACTGTACTTTACACTTTTTCGGATAGCTTCTGTCCATACTTCATTGCACTACCTTAATCCACTGCTATATTCCTCATCTTAGCCTAACATATTGTATACCTCTATCTGTAAAATTATGTTTATAGTAATAGCCATCTGCATATTATATTATACTCATAGTACATATTCACCAGTAAATTCTGTTTATAGTAATAGCCATCTGTATATTTATTAATTGTACATAATCACCTGTAAATTCTGTTTATAGTAATAACCATCTCTCTCTCTCTTTCTCTCTCTCTCTCTCTCTCTCTCTCTCTCTCTCTCTCTCTCTCTCTCTCTCTCTCTCTCTCTCTATATATATATATATATATATATATATATATATATATATATATATATATTCAGTACATATCCATGTCCTTCACTTATTCATCCATTGTATAATCAAATCAAATCAAAATCAAATCAAATCACTTTATTGTCACTCTACCATATGCACAAGTGCAACAGTAGGTGAAATTCTTAGGTGCAGTCCGAGCAACATAGCAGTCATGACATGACATGTACAACATTTAAGCAACAACAGATTACACATCTGATGCGCACACAATTACTCACAGCACAGTATACACTACAATAAACAATAAATAATTTACACAATGTGAGTGTAGTTCTCACAGCTTTAAACAATATACACATACTTACAATATACATATACTTTAAACAATATACACTAAACAATATACATTACGCTATAATAATAATAATAATAATAATATACAATGTATAGTATACAATATTATTCACAAATTGAAATCCAAAGTGCAATAGATGCTGTATGATAAATAAATGTGTATATAATGTGTGTGTATCTACAGTGGGTTGTGCTGAGAGATATTCTGTCCAGTGTGTGTTATGATACTGATGGATCAGGAGTTAAGTAGTCTAATTGCTTGTGGGAAGAAGCTGTTCTGGAGTCGGCTGGTGCGTGTTCTGATGCTGCGGTACCGTCTGCCTGATGGCAGCAGTGAGAGCAGCCCATGGTTCGGGTGGCTAGAGTCTCTGATGATCCTCTGAGCTCTCTTCACACACCGCCTGGCGTAAATGTCCTGGAGGGAGGGAAGCTCACCTCCGATGATGCAGCTGGCCGTGCGCACTACCCTTTGCAGGGCTTTACGGCTGCGGGCGGTACTGTTGCCGTACCAGGTGGTGATGCAGCCAGTCAGCAGGCTCTCTATGGTGCTGCTGTAGAAGCGTGTGAGGATGTGGCGGTTCATTCCAAACCTCCTCAGCCGTCGCAGGAAGAAAAGGCGCTGATGAGCCTTCTTCACAACGGCCTCCAACGGCAACTTGAAGCTGCTGACTCTCTCCACCGGTGCTCCATCGATGGTAATGGGGCGGTGTTCTCTCTCATTCCTCCTGAAGTCGACCACCAGCTCCTTGGTCTTGCTGACGTTGAGGAAGAGGTTGTGCTCCTGACACCACCGTGTCAGAGTATGCACCTCCTCTCTGTAGGCCGTTTCATCATTGTCAGTGATGAGACCTACCACCGTCGTATCGTCAGCAAACTTGATGATGGTATTGGAGCTGTAGGTTGCCACACAGTCATGTGTGTACAAGGAGTACAGGAGTGGGCTGAGAACACAGCCCTGAGGGGCTCCAGTGTTGAGAGTCAGTGATGAGGAGATATTACTGCCCATTCTGACCACCTGGCGTCTGTTTGACAGGAAGTCCAGGATCCAGCTGCATAACAAGCTGTTTAAGCCTAGAGCCCGGAGTTTCACGTCAAGTATGGAGGGCACAATGGTGTTGAATGCTGAGCTGTAGTCTACAAACAGCATTCTCACATATGTGTTCCTCTTTTCCAGGTGGGAGAGAGCAGTGTGAATTGTAGATGAAATGGCATCATCAGTGGAGCGGTTTGTGCGATATGCAAACTGCAGTGGGTCCAGTGAGGGGGGGAGAACAGAGCAGATGTGGTTTCTGATTAGTCTCTCAAAGCATTTACTGATGATGGGGGTCAGAGCAACAGGACGCCAGTCGTTTAAGCAGAGTGTTTTTGATTGCTTCGGTACAGGAACAATGGTGGACGTTTTGAAGCATGTGGGGACCACGGACAGGGAGAGGGACAGGTTAAAAATGTCCGTGAAAACTCCAGCCAGTTGGTGCGCGCACGCTCTGATGACGCGGCCCGGAATGCCGTCTGGACCCGCGGCTTTACGGACGTTCACCCGCCGGAAGGATCGGGTTACATCCGCTACAGATACGGAGAGTGAACTAACCTCTGTATCTTCAGCCACGAGCTCTCTCTCCGCGAGGGCGGTGTTAGTTCCCTCAAAGCGAGCATAGAAGGTGTTGAGCTCGTCCGGGAGAGAGGCAGCGGTGTTCACGGTGGAGTTTGTGTTCCCTTTGTAGTCTGTGATGGTGTGAATTCCCCGCCACACAATCTTGTCCCTGTACTGGCGTTTTGCTGCTCTGATGGTTTTCCGGAGGGCATAACTTGCTTGTTTATGCTCCTCCGCATTACCGGAGTTAAAAGTGAAGGTCAGCGCATTGAGTGCCACGCGAACATCCCCATTTAGCCATGGCTTCTGGTTTGGGTACAGCCGAATTGTTTTGGTCGGAACAACGTCTTCTACGCACTTCCTGACAGTGTTAATTTCGTTAACGAAGACGATGACGAAAAATATTCGTTAACGGCCACTTTTTCTGTGACTAAAACGAGACGTTGACAAGCTAAACTAATATCTGATGATAAAAACTATGACGAAACGTATGCCGTTTATTTGTTGACGAGACGAGACGAGACTAGAAAGTTATTTGAGGAATATCGGACATTAAAAATACATGATCTCTCCCTATGCCGTCAAAAATGCGTGTCCGTCAAAGAAGGCGTCTCCAACAGTATCCAGCCAGCTGCAGGCACGCAGCAGCAGCTGACGTCACATGTACTGGTAGTCTAGGCTACCAAATTTGAACTAGAGTAGCAAGCTCGCTGCAACTATGGCGTCAGCGGCACCTGCATTTTTAGGAAGGAAAAGACAGAGCTGCCAACTTTTCAAAAAAGCTTAGAGTGAGATTTGGTGGGGCCAAGCAAAATTTTGCCGCGTACAAAGCAAAAATTGCAACAACAAAAAATGAAATAGATAATAATATTATATATATATATATATATATATATATATATATATATATATATATATATATATATATATATATATAATATACAAAATGCATCTATATGCATCTATATATATATATATATATATATATATACAAAATGCATCTATATGTTGTAGGCTATATCCTATAGACACACACACACAATTTTAAAGGTCCCGTTCTTCGTGATCCCATTGTTCAAACTTTAGTTAGTGTGTAATGTTGCTGTTAGAGCATAAATAATACCTGTAAAATTATAAAGCTCAAAGTTCAATGCCAAGGGAGATATTTTATTTAACAGAAGTTCCCTTTCAAAGCCTACAGCGAACGGCCGGCTTGGACTACATCCTGGTACTTCCTTCATTAATGACGTCAGTAGAACAGTAGAACAGACTAACCTCCGCCCACAAGAATACGCGCAAATAGGGGGCGTGGTCTTGTTGCTGTCCCACGTGGAGAAGAGGAAGTGTCGCGTGGAGAAGAGGAAGTGTTGCGTTTGAGTGTGTTTGTCGCCATGTCGTCGAGACGCTGTTATTTTCATCCCGGAGTCAAATCACCTTTGTTTGGCTTTCCCAGGGACGCTGTAGAGATCATTAAGCGCATACATCTCCCGTTAAGAGGCGTGACCTTTCCACGTGCGCTAAGCTGCTGTCGAATCACAACACAGGAACCGTGCCACGTTCGCTAAGCTGCGGTCAAATCACAACACAGGAACCGCTGGCACAATCAGAACTCGTTACGTATTTCTGAAGGAGGGACTTCATAGAATAAAGGAACTCATCAGCCGTTTTTAGGACAGTGTAAACAGCGGTGTACAGATGAGTAAATTGTGTTAAAAAATACTGTGTTTTTTACACGCGAAACATGAACACATGTTATATTGCACACTGAAAACACAATCAAAGCTTCAAAAAAACACGAAGAACGGGACCTTAAAGCACTAGGCCTAGAGGCAAGGTTTTGTCTAAATAGAACAAATTGATTATACATCAACCTACAGCATACTTTTACAGGGAAGAAAAAGGAAAAAAAAACTGTCTGTCCTGTCTGTTGCTCTTCTCTCTGTTGTGTGGTTCTTTTTTTGCTGTGGTTGATCTAAAAAAAACAGTGTTGTAGTAAAAACTACTTTGAGTAGTTAAGTTACATTCAAGCTACCCTTTTGAAAAAGTAGCTACACTACAAGTTACTATCAAAAAGGAGCTGGCTACACTTTTTTCTGTTTCTTTTTTTTTTTACAATGAGATTGTTACAAATAACTGAATAATTGTTAATGAAGAATGTTATAATATTTGGGGGTTTAAGCTTCATAGTGCAATGTAATTATGATTTCAAAGAGGGTGAATTCAGGGTTATTGGGACATTTTTCCCCAGTCATTTATATATAAAAAAAACTGTCAGAATCATTACACACAATACTCAAATATAGCCTATATCTCAAACTGGCTGCCAAAGTGCAAAATGGCTACACATTTAACATCAGTGCAAGAACAAAATGTATGCAAATCAACTTTGCGATGCTGTTTGCGAACGTTCGTTGGAACTATGAACTATGGAAACACGACTCGTTGAACTATGCTTATAATGACGGAACTTGTGACCATAGTTAGCGAACAACGCTTTCGGGAAACGCACCCCTGAGCGTCAGCGCTCCACTTCGCTCATTACAGGCTCGTTCTCGTCAGAACCCAAAACGGAATGTAGCTTTAGGTCGCGCAACAACACCGTATTTATTTGCCCATTTATCTTGAACCCCCTCACCGAGAGCATAATCGATCAACATGATCGGCTCTACATGTAGATCTATAGATAAACTCATCTTTCAGGCATTTGACTGACCGGGTTGACACTTCAGCGTGAGAAATCGGGTGTGTGGCGTGTGTGCGTGTGAAACCAATCAAATGCGTGTGTCTCACGGCCAATGCGTGAGAGTTGGCAGCTCTGAAAAGAAGAGATGATATCTGGAAGCATTTCACTTATATGTTATCTGAAGGGAAAACAGTGTGTAATGTCACAGAATCTCACGACGACGGAGAGAAGCCCTGTGGCTATAAACTGTGCGGAAAAAACACGACGAATCTTAAAAGACATCTGAAGTCACATCACCCCAGTGTTTATGCGGCCACCCTCACGGTAAGTAAGCTGACTAAAGTATTTTTCCCAAAGGGAAAAACAAAGTTTGTTTTGATTCTTAAACTATAATACAATTTTATCTATCCTTCATATATGATCCTATACCTTAGAAATTAGCGGACGACACAGCATACAGGCTATCAGTGGCGGCTACTGGTCTGTCAGAGAGGGGAAGCTCATTGATGAACTCATGAATGAATGAATGAATGAACGATCAAAAAAAAAAAAATTAAACTCTGTAAAACTGAAACAAGGAATGTGGTGTATAATTGTGTGAAATGTATGATGAAAATCAAGCAATTTCGCCAAGCAAATATCAAAGAAATAGGTTGCAGCAGTTTTGATTTCGACTGAACTTGAGAAATCCGCGATGGGACTGAGCGCGAATAGCTTCAGTGATTCCTTATAGTACAGAATCGCTGTCAGTCAAAGGGAGATGCAGTCTTTCGACAGACCCTCCAATCATCACGCAGAAGCTCGGAGTCCGGGCCAGCCCACTCCCCATTCACCCCCAGAGACGCTGAGCGTCCGTGGGCGGGACATAATCGCAGCGTTTATCCAATGACCGTCTAGTTTCGAAGCGCTGAAAAAAAAAACGTTCAAAGCAGTCCCATTGAAGTCAATGGACGCTGGGCTTCAATAGGGAAATGCATTGTGACGCTGCGGGAATGTATGAGAAGGAAATCGAGTCAGCCGACCTGCTATATGTAACTGATTCTGAACGAACTCGTCTTTGAGATGAACGTTTTCTAACGCATTTTTAGTCAATAAAATGTTAATACAATAGTACATATTTGACCATTAATTTTGTGACATTATAAGGGAAGCCGAGCTTCCCTTGCAGTCTTAAAAAAATCGCCACTGCTTCCAACTAAGGAAAAGGGATATGTAGCATTGCACAAGTGCTACTACTAAGAGTGTGATGTCAATACAGCCTAGATTACCTAGATTAAAAACTGAATTGGTCTAAATAGAGACATTATAATGAACATTTTTGTCTAAAGACTATATATTAAATTGAAAATAAAATTAATGCTGGTAACGGCAGTTTGACTAAAATTAATGACTAAAACTTAACAAAAATACAATGACTTTTCGTCGACTAAAACTAGACTAAAACTATGAAAGAAAAAATGACTAAAATGTGACTAAGACTTATAAGCATTTTCGTCTGAAGACGAAGACTAAGACTAAATCAAAAATGGCTGCCAAAATTAACACTGCTTCCTGATGAAACACGTTACGCTATCAGCGTAGACCTCGATGTCGTCATCAGAGGCCGACCGGAACATCTCCCAGTCCGCGTGATCAAAACAGTCCTGTAGCATAGAGTCTGATTGGTCCGACCAGCACTGGATGGTTCTGAGGGCGGGTGCTTCCTGTTTCAGCCTCTGCCTGTAAGCGGGCAAAAGGAGGATGGAAGCGTGATCTGATTTGCCAAATGGTGGGCGCGGGAGGGACTTGTAACCATCCTTGAAGGGAGAGTAGCAGTGGTCCAGAACTCGGTTCCCTCGCGTGTTGAAGCTAACATGTTGGTGGTATTTAGGTGCAATGCGTTTGAAGTTGGCTTTGTTAAAGTCCCCAGTCACAATAAACGCAGCCTCAGGATGCGCAGTTTCCTGCTCACTCACTGTCCTATACAGTTCCTTTAGTGCCCGGTCTGTGTCGGCTTGTGGGGGAATATACACAGCTGTGATGATGACCGCTGTGAATTCCCTCGGTAGCCATAATGGTCGGCACAGAACCATGAGAAGTTCCAGATCAGGAGAACAGAAAGACTTGATAGAATGTACGTTCCTCTGATCACACCAGGATCTGTTGATCATAAAACACACCCCCGCCTTTGCTTTTCCCTGAGAGATCTTTTTCTCTGTCCATTCGGTGCACGGAGAACCCCGCGGTTTCGATGGCCGAATCTGGAATCTCAGCGGACATCCAAGTTTCTGTAAGGCAGATAATGCAGCAGTCCCTCGTCTCTCGTTGGAAAGAGATCCGTGCTCTCAGCTCGCAGAGTTTATTGTCCAGAGACTGAACATTAGCCAGTAAAATACTGGGAAGCGGGGGTCGGTTTGTGCGGCGTCTTACTCTGATGAGCACGCCGGCTCTCTTCCCCCTTCTCCGGCCGCGTTTCCGCGCACACAAAAGGTTCCACTGCCGTGTTTGTAAACAGCGTGTCGTCGTTGAAGAATTTAAAGTCCGGTTTTCGGTGTGCGATTGCCGAACCAATGTCCAAAAGTGTCTGTCTGTTGTACGTAGTAAGGCAGACAACATCCAAGACAAAAAACACAAAAACTGTAAACAGAACAAACAAAAAACTACAATGATTCATCGGAGCTCGCGACGCAGCGGCCATCCTCGGCGCCATCTTGAGGCCATCATGCACTTATGCAACCATTGTATATCCTGCACTTGCTGCGATTGCACTTCTGGTTAGACATAAACTGCATTTCGTTGCCTTGTACCTGTACTTGTGTAATGACAATAAAGTTGAATCTAATCTAATCTAATCTAATCTAATATTCTCTTTGGTTTTTAAAGCAAACCACAGCTAGTATATGATGCCTTTGGGGAAGTACATTTATTAAAATTTTATAATTTTTGTGTGTTGTTTTGGGAATTTATTAATCTGAATCTGCTTGAATTGCATTCTAGTGTAAAATTGTGTAATGTGTATTATGTACTAAGAAAAAAGGTTCATTCTGAAATGCCTGAGTAAAAAATATTTAGTGTCATATAAATAAATGTTCAAATGCTCAATCTTTGTTTTCATTTTTAGTGTTTTAAGCTTTATGTTCAATTGATCTAATATAATCTTTTAAGACATATTATAAATAGCAACTTTTTACTTTAAAAATCCTTAACAAAATGTTGCAATGGGGTTATATATATTCACTTACATTTTATATATTTTCAAAGTGTAATGTGTGATTTTTATGATTTAACTATCTACTATTAATGAAAAGTGAGTATATCTATCTTTCTATCTAGCTATATCTCTCTTCAATTAGAACGTATTAAAGGGTTAGTTCACCCAAAATTGAAAATAAAGTCAGTAATTATACTCACCCTCATGTTGTTCCAACCATGTAAGACCTTCGTTCATCTTCGGAACATAATTTAGTATATTTTTGATGAAATCTGAGAGCTGTCTCACTCCTCCATAGGCTTTCAGAGGGACTGAAACTTGATGGCCCAGAATAGTAAGTAAAAACGTCATTTAAGGAGTCCAAATGACTACAGTGGCTCTGTATTAAGTCTATCATGCGACGAAAATACTTTTTGAGCGGAAAAACAACAAAAATAACGACTTTATCCCACTATTTATCCCACTATATACTCTCTGACGAGAGTTCGCGGGAGTGCCACGACGCATGCGCGAGAACGGCACTCCCGCGAACTCTCGTCAGAGGCTCAAATTGAACAATAATAGTGGGATAAAGTCGTTATTTTTGTTGTTTTTCCGCTCAAAAAGTATTTTCGTCGCATGATAGACTTAATACAGAGCCACTGTAGTCATTTGGACTCCTTAAATTACGTTTTTACTTACTATTCTGGGCCATCAAGTTTCAGTCCCTCTGAAAGCCTATGGAGGAGTGAGACAGCTCTCAGATTTCATCAAAAATATACTAAATTATGTTCCGAAGATGAACGAAGGTCTTACATGGTTAGAACAACATGAGGGTGAGTAATTACTGACTTTATTTTCAATTTTGGGTGAACTAACCCTTTAATAAAATATTTGACAATATTAACATGGTTTTAAACTTGAGTTTGAAACACTCCAAATGGAGCAATGTATACGAAGATTCTGAAGGCGAAAGGGGGTCAAACACAGTATTAGTATGGTGTTCCTAATAATCCTTTAGGTGAGTGCAGGGGCGTAGCAAGCTTTTCAAAAGTGCGGGGGATGGATGTGGTTTGTTTGTTAACAATAAAAACGACGAAAACAATGTCTAAGTCGTGGAAACACTGGTACTGTTTTATTTTTGTAATGCATTGATGTTTTTTTTATTTATTATTTATTTATTTTTAATATTTTGTTTTATATGATGTTCAGTCCCATTCTACCCCGTCATTATGTTCATAATATAATTAAATGTTTTCTTTTTTAAAAGGCTGATGATAGTTAAGCTATACAAAAATAGCACCAACACCACAATACAGCCAAAACACAAAGAACAGGAGTAACTGCATCTAGCATTCATGCACAAACTATTGAGAACTAGCAAAAGTGTTTGTTTTCCAGTAGATGGCAGCAAACTTCCACTATATGCACATTCATGTTTTCACCATGAATTAAACTGAGATATTTAATGTGAATTTTACATAGAATGTTGCTATTTTAAATAAACCTGTATATAAATATCATTAATAACTTTGGCAAATACATTTTAAAATTGCCATTTGTCCCCTTAAAACTGCACAACTGCAAAGTAAAAACATTAGGCTATTAAAAAAGTGATATTACATGCATTTAAAAAACGGATATGATTTTTAAATCAAAATCACACTGTCTGTGGCCTCTGGAGAACCCAGAACAGTTGATTGTATAAAGTTTAAGGTAAAAAATAGCTGGAATTAATTAGCGAACATTAGTATTTTACTACTATGCAATCAGATAAACTGTTCATTCATTACATCACTTTACCTCTGTCTTTATATCACTTATCTTCCCTGCATCAGAGGCTTCTGTCTTTTTTGACACTACAATTCGGCCATCCGTTACTTTATACATTGCATGCCACATACATAACCAAATTTTGCTAGCTGCTGAACAATATCCCAATTAGCATTAGTCTAAAAAACGAAATATAATACCGAAAACACTCAACATGTCAACAAAACATGAACAGAACATCTTCCCAAACACATATCAAGCTTATTTAAAGCTACACTGTGTGATATTTTCCCCCATCTAGCGGTGAAAAGGTATATGACCGAATGCAAGCTAATCTTAGTAAAGTAACTTTTATCAGTGCTATCGTTATTCTGTATATTGTACGACATCACTAGCGTAAGGCCTCTTCACATTCGACACGGTGCCATCGAGTGTTAAAACCTTGAAAGCATAAACACTCATTCAAAGTACCTGGAAAAGGGAGATAACCATAACCATAAATTCCCGCCTCCTCAACACGAGCTGACCGATAAATCTATTGGTGCATTGGTGCGTTCAGTAACACACCAAGAGAGGCGGGACTTAAGGCAGAACAGCCAATCATCAGCCGGTCACACTCAAAGCCGGTGTCATGTTTGAGAGGGAGGAGAGAGGAGGCAGCCGCTGCAAGCGCAGAGCCGCAGACACAGCGCGGCCATAGAAACGGAGGAGTGACTGCTGTAAGGTGTTTGTGCAAAACTGCAGAAAAAGTGTGGGTGTTGAACCCTCTTACTGGGAAAAGTGTGGGTGTTAAAACACCCACATCCCCCACGGATGCGACGCCCCTGGGTGAGTGTGTATATATATATATATATATATATATTAGGGCTGTCAAACGATTAATCGTGATTAATCGCATCCAAAATAAATGTTTGTGTTTACATAAAATGTATGTGTACTGTATTTAATTATTATGTATATTTAAATACACACACATGCATGTATAAGAAACGTCTCGGTTACGGATGTAACCCTCGTTCCCTGAGGAGGGAATGGAGATGTACGTTAGTGACTAACGAATGGGGGTTTCGCTTAGAAGCCTATCATCTTCGAGCATATAGAAAACGCCCAATGGCGTGCCAATACCATGGGGCATGCGGAATTTGCATACGTAACTCCGCCTCACCGCGTGAGTATATAATGAAGTACGTGGCAATATTGCATATGTTACCTGCTTGAGGAGCCAAGACTGAACTTCTGCGTTCCAGGTAGCACAGCTGATGTGGCAACGGAACGTACGTCTCCGTTCCCTCCTCAGGGAACGAGGGTTACATCCGTAACCGAGACGTTCCCTTTCATTCAGTGGCCTCTTAAGAGAGGCCAATGCGGTCAGCAGAGCCATCTTCATCGACAGAAACTTAATATCAACCGACCGCAAAGGCTCAAAGGGAGGCCTCTGCAGAGCACTTAGAACTACTGCGAGGTCCCAAGAGGGTACGAGAGGAGAGCGAGGAGGATTCAGTCTCCTCGCCCCCCTCAGGAACCTGATGATCAGGTCGTGCTGACTTACCTTTTTGTCCCCCAAGAGATCGTGGTAGGCAGATATTGCGGCCACATAAACTTTAAGGGTGGAGGGAGACAGCCTTCGCTCCAACCCCTCTTGGAGGAACGATAGCAAGGACCCGATTGGGCATTTCCAGGGGTCTTCTTGGCGGGAAGAGCACCAGGTGACGAAGAGGTTCCACTTCAACGCATAGGCATGCCGAGTGGACTCTGCCCTAGCGGAAGTTATGGTGGCGACCACCGGAGGTGGTAGGCCACTCAAACCTGCCGCGTCCCATCCAGGAGCCACACGTGGAGGTTCCAAAGATCGGGACGCGGGTGCCATAGGGTGCCCCGTCTCTGAGTGAGGAGGTCCGGTCTCAGAGGAATTGGCCAGGGAGGGGCTGTCGCAAGGAGTAGGAGTTCGGGGAACCAGGTCCGGCCGTGCCAGTACGGGGCGACCAGAAGGACCTGCTCCTTGTCCTCCCTGATCCTGCACAGGAGCTGTGCGAGTAGGCTCACTGGGGGGAACGCATATTTGCGTAGGCCCCGCGGCCAGCTGTGTGCCAGTGCAACCGTGCCGAGCGTGCCCTCGGTCAGGGAATAGAACAGGCTGTAGTGGGAAGAGTCGTGGGAGGCAAACAGATCTACCTGCGCGTCCCCGAACTGTTCCCAAATCAGCTGGACCGTCTGGGGATGGAGTCTCCATTCTCCCGGGAGTGGCTGAAGCCGCGAGAGCTCGTCGGCTGCACGGTTGAGGGCTCCTGGAATATGGACAGCACGAAGGGACCTCAGGCACTTCTGACTCCTAAAACGAGGTGGCGGGCGAGTTGAGACATACGGCGGGAGCGTAGACCGCCCTGGTGGTTGATGTACGCTACTACGGCCGTGTTGTCTGTCCTGACAAGCACATGTTGACCCCTCAGCAACGCCCGGAAGCGGTGCAGGGCGAACCGTACTGCCAGTAACTCGAGGCAATTGACATGCAGGAGGCGCTGGGGTCCTGTCCAGGAGCCCGCTGCTGCTTGTCCATTGCACATGGCACCCCAACCCGTGGCAGAGGCATCCATCGATACGACAACATGCCTGGAAACTCGTTCTAAGGGCACACCAGCCCGTAGAAAACTGAGGTTCGACCACGGGGTGAGTGTCTGTAGGCAGGCCTGAGTCACTTGTACCCGGAGCGTGCCAGACTGCCATGCCCACCTCGGGACTCGATCGCGAAGCCAGTGCTGAAGCGGTCTCATATGTGGCAATCCGAGCGGCATCACCGCGGCTGCAGATGCCATATGCCCTAGGAGCCTCTGAAAGAGTTTCGGTGGAACCGCACTCTTGATTTGATGGAGGCAAGTCAGCAGAGACTGTGCGCGCTCGCTCGAAGGCTGCGCGCACATGGCGACCGAGTCGATGTCCATACCGAGAAGAGCAGAGTTTGCTCTTCTCCCAGTTGACCTGAGGGCCCAGACGGGCTAGGTGATGGAGCACCCGATCTCTGTGTCCGCAAACCTGCTCCCGAGAGTGGCCCAGTATGAGCCAGTCGTCGAGGTAATTCAGGATGCGAACCCCGTGCTGCCGAAGGGGCGCAAGGGCTGCCTCGGCAATCTTCGTGAAGACGCGAGGGGACAGAGATAGCCCGAATGGGAGGACCGCATACTGATATGCCCGCCCCTCGAAAGCAAACCGTAGGAACGGTCTGTGTCGAGGAAGGATGGAGACATGGAAGTAGGCGTCCTTCAGGTCGATCGCTGCAAACCAATCGTCCGGATGAATGCATTCGAAAAGGCGTTTCGCAGTCAACATCTTGAACGGAAGCCTGTGAAGGGTTCGGTTCAAGATGCGAAGGTCCAGGATTGGCCATAACCCACCGGTTTTCTTGGGTACAATGAAGTAGGGGCTGTAGAACCCCGACTTCATTTCGGCTGGAGGGACAGGCTCGATCGCACCCTTCGCCAGCAGGGTGGCAATCTCCGCACGCATAACGGGGGCGTCGGCCCCGATCTCGGTATAGCGGACTCCCCTGAAGCGGGGAGGAGCCTGCACGAACTGAATCGCGTAGCCCAGCCTGATGGTCCACACGACCCAGCGGGACAGTCCCGGAAGCTGAAGCCAGGCTCCCAAGGACTGCACCAGCGGGGTCATACGGAGCACAGACGTACCCAGGGTGGGCCAGCGAGGCAGCGTTACCGGCCCGGACAAGGGAGGCTGTTGGACGTCCCGGTGTGGGGGCACGGTTAACTGCTGCGTCCCGACAGAGGACAACAAAAACCTACAGGCCTTGGAGGGGTGCTTAGGATCACCGTGCCAGGTCGAAGCACTCTGCGGACACAGTTGCATCGCAACAGAGCATTCGACCTGGGGGGACCCCAGTGTACCCTTTAGCCACAGCTCCATCAAGGGGGGAGAAGGAGGAAGAGCTCGCCAAACGGTCGCGGGAAGACAACGGGTTCTTCCAGGACCGCGCAATCTCTTCATGTACCTCGGGGAAGAAAGGTATTGGAGGAGTGGCCGAACGGGTGTCCGGACGCTCCCCCAAAAACCAATCATCCAATCGCGAACGCTCAGGTCGGGGCGGAGGGTTCCACTCCAACCCAAGCGCTGTGGTGGCCCGAGATAGCATGGCTATCAATTCCGGGTCTGACTCGGGCAATGCTACAACGCCCGAAGGCGGCAGCACAGTCGAATCATCATCCTCGGATGACTCCAGCCCACCTTGTGATGCGGCGATGGACATTTCTTCATCCTCCGCCGCGCCAAACGCCACAATCGGGACAGCATGAGCCAGCCCCGATGTAGACGCCTGAACACGGGGCGGGTCAGGTACTTGAGAGGGGGGTGTGGGCCGAGGCATGAGCACATCATTCCACACCATCACCCTCAGATCACCCTGGCCACCAGCCAAAGTGCAGCCTCGCTTGGAGGCCGTAGATTGGGGTGTGGCAGAGGGGACTCTCGCTCCGGCATCAGCGCGAAGCTCACGGAGTCTCGATCGTAACACAGAGATGGCCATGTTCCCGCAGTGGGAACATGAGTCACCCACAAGCGCTGCCTGAGCGTGCTGAAAGCCCAAACACGTCATGCAGCGCTCGTGCCCATCAGAGGATGAGAGAAATCCACCGCACCCAGAAGTGCACGGACGAGACATCCTGAAAACGACGCGTCACGTGCAAGCTCTTTTGTGAGAGGAAGCCTCGCAGTCGATGCCGAAGCGCCCAGGGAAGCACACACCAGCTGTCAGACGGACCACTGCGCAGATCAGCAGGCAGGAAGTATGTGATCACTGGAACGCGCCGTAACACCAACACCGACTGGAAAGCTGCTCGTCTCGAAGAAGCTGACAGAGTCTCAGAAGGCTGTGAGGAGTGAAGAGAAGGTACTCTTGGCTTCGAAAGCAGAAACATATGCGATATTGCCACGTAATTCCTTATATACTCATGCGGTGAGGCAGAGTTACGTATGCAAATTCCGCATGCCCCATGGCATTGGTACGCCATTGGGCGTTTTCTATATGCTCGAAGATGATAGGCTTCTATGTGAAACCCCCATTCGTTAGTCACTAACGTACGTCGTAGTGACTGAACGAAAGGGAACATTTGTTATATACTGTATATATAAAATATTTATATAATATCAATTATATAAATATATACAGTACATGCATGCAAATATTTCTTAAATATATACAAGAATGAGTGTGTATTCAAATATACATTAAATACAGATATACATCACGATTAATAATTTGACAGCCCTAATATATATTTATATTTTATTTTATTCCAGTTAACATTATAAGTAATACATAATGTTTTATAATAACTTTGCAAAGAAATAAATAAAAAAGCATTACATTTCAGTGATAATTTCTGTCCGACTGATAGTTGTAAGTTTGCAAACATTTACAATTACATTGCATATTTTGTGCAATTGCAATGTGTTCTGCATCTGTCATCTGGCCAACATAAAAGAAACAATAATCATGCATGCACATTTTTATAAGAATGATTTATGGTTCTTACAAATCTGTTCTCTATAATATTCAGCTGTGATGAATTTAGCTAAATATAATCCAAACTGATTAACTTTAATAACGTCCTTTTCATTTTAACGTTTTATTTTTTTTTACATTTTTTAAAAGTGCTAATATTCAAACACAGAACTTTGACTGCAACGTCTTAAAATGTATTGCATAAGTTGATTTGTGTGCTTGCTGTTCAGGCACTGCTGTAATTACACAGCTTTTATTTGCACAGCATGTTCCATATTTTTCGCTCTTTATATTCTTGGCCTTGTCAGAGAGTTTAATGAAAGTTTTACTGCAATTGATGAGACACAACAGGGATTTTCAGTCTTATTGTACAAAAATCCAAAGTGCACTAGACTGTTTGGCATTTTTAATTAGGAATGCAAAACTACTGAGACATTTTCTCATCTGTTAATGCATAGAGAAAATTGGAAGCCAATACATTTCACCCCAGTAGGGACTCTAGGTCTGAGAGAGAATTACGGAGTCAGTCTCATAAACAGAGCTCGGGATGAATCACTCACAAAAACCTGCTGCTTTTTTTTGAGAGAAACCTAATGTGTGACAGACACATGTGTGCGCTATGCAGCCAAATAAGCAGATTAAATATTTTCAGTCATGAAAAATGTGACATTTTAGAACAGCTTTGAATATATTTTAATATACGTTTGTTTAAACAGCCAGTTATAATGGAAAAGATTCTTTTTCGGCTTTCATGTTGAAACAAATACGCAAAAACCACCTTTAATATAGATCAATAATTCATATAACATTTACACACTCAATTAATCTGGCACATGTCTAGCAATCAGATTCACATATGGGTCTGACTTTATTTCAGCACAAGAATTTCTACGTTTGAAATGTACGTAAATAACTGAGGATTAAAAGCCCCTCACAGTATCTGTAATGCACTCAGTGCCTTTCATGGCATGACAAATTTTAGAACCCCTGCAGCTCTGTCATTACTTCCAGAATTAATATTTTCACATTTGGTGAAACGAGAGGTGAATCGAAGTAATATAAGGTTAAGTCCACGCCAAAGCTCTAAATCTATACCCTTTACGTTCAGCCTAAACACAGAGAAATCAGGACCACATGTGGAGGGGAACAAAAATTCCAAACGGCAGCACTATACGTCAGGGTCAGTTTTGCCGTTAGCACAGGGTGGGATCAGTATGGACAGGAGCGTAATCTGATCTGGGCACAGATCTCTGACGTGGTGTTTGAGAACAGTTCATGACTGTGTGTTTAGACCTAGACCAGTGGACTGGCATTAAGCATGTCTTCACTTTATCTTCTCACTTTCTTTACCTGTGTGTCTTTCAAGTACAGTAAAAAAAAACCTGGTTGGATGTTTGTTGATTCAAGGTCAGTTTTTAGTATTTTTCATTTTAATCTTTTTTTTTTTTTTTTTAAAGGGAGGGGTGGTGAATTGACTCTCAGGGGCATAGTAATCATATTAAAGAAATTTATAAAGAAATATTACTCAAACAACAGACTAATGACAGCAACCAAAGAGAAAAAAAAAGAGTCCAAAATGACACTATACACTATGCACTTATGCACTATACTTATGCACTATGTACTGAACCGTATAGTGTTTGAAGGTTAGTTTGTCATTCAACATTGGAGTCTGATAGCCCCTCCCCCTCTGCTATAAGTAATAGAGTGCAAAAGTTGGGTTCCTGAAGTAAAAACGTATCAGTTACGTATGTAACCCACATTCCCTGAAGGAGGGAACGGAGACGTACGTCGGAACTGACCGACAAATTGGGATCTGATCTCAGAGACCAATCTACTTCGAGTGTGTTAAAAACGAGCCAATGGAGACTGGCATGCGATCCACGCATTCCACGCTCCGCCCCGCGGTGCGGGTATAAATAAGGAAGTGGAATGTTAGATCATTGCTTTTTTTCTGCTGAGGAGCCGAACTAGTGACTCGGCCCCCTAGCGGAAGCGCAGCACCTGGCGACGGGATGTACATCTCCATTCCCTCCTTCAGTGAATGAGGGTTACATACGTAACGAGACTTTGCCTTTCAGTCTGTCACGTTCGACGTACGTCGGAACTGACCGAGGAATTGGGATCCCTACCAAAACGCCAGGGCGCTGGCCCTTCCAGCGCCCTGCTTGAGCGCACTGGACCGTCTTAGATGGTACGGAAGTCAGGGCTCCAAGCAGGGAGGTCAGTCACTGCTGTTTCTGCAAGACCCACCTAGTGTGACTATTGGATAATGCTGGGAAGCGTGCCCGTCTCGGGAGATGATACGCTGCAAAGCCACGTCCTTCAGTGGAAGGATTGGTGGCGGAATACACATAAGGACAAACCTGGCAGGGTAGTGCAACATATGGCAGTCTCTGGGGTGGTTCCAGCCTGGTTCCAGGGGGGAAGAACACGCCCAGAGACGACAGAACGGGCTCTGTCAAGGGAAAGACACGGGGCTAGCCAAGTAGGGTAGCAGGTACTGTGGAAGAATACACATATGGGGTTGCCGTGAGGGAACCGCTACATATGGAACCCAGCCTACACACACGTTTCACAAGCATACGGGTGCAGGCCTGGCGTCAGACGGCCGCAATGTCTGGCACCGCAGGGGTGACGGAGGAACTCGACAGGGTTAGCCGTTTCCGGGGAACACAACTGGAGACAATAGACGCACTTAGCGCTATTGGCCCCTGGGGGCGAGGATGCGGGAAGATACCGGCTCTACACGGAGGCTATAGAATCTAGCGAACGTGTTAGGTGTCGCCCAGCCCGCAGCTCTACATATATCTGTCAGCGAGGCGCCTTGAGCTAGCACCCAGGAGGATGCAACACTCCTTGTTGAGTGTGCTCGCAACCCGAATGGGCAAGGCATGTCTTGGGACTGGTAAGCCAAGACGATAGCATCCAAAATCCAGTGGGCTAACCTCTGCTTGGAGACAGCCTTTCCCTTCTGCTGGCCTCTGTAACAGACGAAGAGTTGCTCTGAGGTCCGAAAGCTTTGAGTCCGGTCAACGTAAGCGCGAAGAGCGCGGACGGGACATAACAAAGCCAGGGCTGGGTCTGCCTCCTCCAAGGCGGCACTTGCAGGTTCACTACCTGGTCCCGGAAGGGAGTGGTAGGAACCTTCGGCACGTATCCAGGCCGGGGTCTCAGGACAACATGAGAGTTGTCCGGCCCGAATTCTAGGCACGATTCGTTGACCGAAAGTGCATGCATGTCCCCTACCCTCTTGATGGAGGTCAATGCCGTCAGAAGCACTGTCTTCATTGACAGGATTTTAAGCTCCACAGACTGCAAAGGCTCAAAGGGAGGGCTCTGAAGTGCTCTGAGCACTAGAGCCAAGTCCCAAGAGGGTAACAAGTTTGGACGAGGAGGATTTAGCCTCCTTGCACCTCTGAGGAACCTGACGATTACGTTGTGCTTCCCCAAGGACTTACCTTTGACTGCGTTGTGATATGCCACTATTGCTGCGACGTATACTTTGAGGGTGGAGGGAGACAGCCCATCTTGCAGGAAATAAAGCACGACACTAAACGAACACCTTCGGGGGTCTTCCCGGTGGGAAGAGCACCATTCAACGAACAGGTTCCACTTCAAAGCGTAGAGGCGCCTCGTAGAGGGGGCTCTAGCAGAAGAGATGGTGTCTACCACTGCCTGTGGTAGACCACCTAGAACCTCTGCGTCCCATCCAGGGACCAGACATGGAGTTTCCAGAGGTCTGGACGCGGATGCCATAGAGTGCCCCATCCCTGAGAAAGAAGGTCTCTCCTCAGGGGAATCGGCCAAGGAGGGGCTGTCGCGAGGAGAGTTAGTTCTGGGAACCAGGTCCGGTTGGGCCAGTAGGGTGCAACTAACAAGGCCTGCTCCTCATCCTCCCTGACCTTGCACAGGGTCTGTGCAAGAAGGCTCACTGGGGGAAACGCATATTTGCGCAGGTCCCGGGGCCAGCTGTGCGGCAGTGCATCCGTGCCGAGGGTGCCCCCGGTCAGGGAATAGTACCACTGGCAATGGGTTGAGTCCGGAGAGGCAAACAGGTCTACCTGTGCGGCTCCGAAGAGGTCCCATATCAGCTGGACCGCCTGGGGATGGATTCGCCACTCTCCCGGAGGTGTCAGCTGCCTCATCGGCTGTCCGGTTGAGCGCACCTGGGATATAAAGGGCACGAAGCGACCTCAGATGCTTCTGACTCCAAAGGAGTAGGTGGCGGGCGAGTTGGAACATACAACGGGAGCCATGGCAACCACCCTGGCGGTTGATGTACGCAACGGCCGCAGTGTTGTCCGTATGGACCAGTACATGCTTGCCACGTAGCCGCCCCTTGAGGTGGCACAGTGCCAAGTGTACTGCTAACAACTCGTGGCAATTGATATGCCAATGCAATTGAGGTCCCGTCCAGACCTGAAACTGCATGCCCATTGTACGTGGCCCCCCAGCCCGTGGAGGAGGCATCCGTGAAGAGCACAGCATGCCTGAACACTTGTTCTAAGGGCACCCCGGCCCGAAGAAACGAAGCGTTGGACCACGGGCTGAAAGTTTGGCGGCAGTAAGGAGTCACTGGGACCCGGTACTGGCCGCTCTGCCACGCCCACCTCGGGACTCTGCCATGAAGCCAGTGTTGAAGCGGTCTCATATGAAGCAATCCGAGCGGCGTTACCGCGACTGCAGATGCCATATGCTCCAGGAGCCTCTGAAAAAATTTCTGTGGGACCGCTGTCCTGACTTTGAATGAATTCAAGCAGTTCAACACCGACCGGACCCACTCTTCTGTGAGGCGTGCAGTCTGGCTGACCGAAACCAGCTCCATACCGAGATAAGAGATCCTCTGTGTGGGACAGAGTTTGCTCTTCTCTCGGTTGACCCGAAGGCCCAACAGGCTGAGGTGACTGAGCACCATGCTCCCGAGACTGGGCGAGTATGAGCCAGTCGTCGAGATAGTTGAGGATGCGATCGCCGCATTCTCTGAGCGGAACAATGGCTGCTTCTGCAACTTTCGTGAAGACACGAGGCAACAGGGACAGCCCGAAGGGCAGGACTTTGTACTGATATGCCTTCCCCTCGAACGCAAAGCGTAGGAACGGTCTGTGTCAAGGAAGGATAGAGACATGAAAGTAAGTATCCTTCAGGTCGATCGCTGCGAACAAATCTTGGGGACGGATGCAATCGAAAATGCGTTTCTGCGTTAGCATCCAGAACGGGAACTTGTGTAGGGCCAGATTCAGGATACGCAGGTCCAAGATTGGCTGTAACCCACCCCCTTTCTTGGGTACAATGAAGTAGGGGCTGTAGAACCCTGCCTTCATATCGGCTGGAGGAACCGGCTCGACCGCGTCCTTCGCCAGTAGGACATCGATCTCTGACCGCAAGACCTGAGCATCACTGCTTCGCACGGAGGTGAAGAGGATGCCCTTGTACTTGGGAGGCCGGTGAGCGAACTGAATCGCATAGCCGAGTCTGATGGTACGGATGAGCCAGCGAGACGGTCTGGGAAGCTGTAGCCAAGCCACCAGAGACCGCACAAGCAGGACCAACACAGACGTACCCAGGGTGGGGCAGTGAGGTGGAATAGACAGACCCAACTCCGGAGGCCCGGAGGCGGCCCAGAGTGTTGTCTGAGTATTCCAGGGTGGGGCAGAGTGTGGGTGAGAAGGCCCGGGGGCGTTCTCGGTGCCCACACTGCTGCCCCCTGGCGAGGGGAGGGGAGGAAAGAAGTGACAAGGCCCGGAGGCGTCGCACACGGCCAACCTGGCCCTCTTGGGGCCCATGGAGAGAGGAAACTGCTCTTTTATTGAAAATGTGGGTACCGCTGGACTCCGGAGAGTCAGCGGCAGAGATGTTACTGTACCAGTCAGGGCCCCCCGGTCCTCCTCCGGGGGGTGGGGGAGGGGTGCGGACACCATCTCCCTGAGAGCAGCTCCTGTTCTCCCTGGGCTGCCCATCTCAGGGCCGCTTGCCCTTGCGCTTGCCTGCCGACTTAGCTGGGCCCTGAGTGGGTTGGGTGCCACCCTTACGTCCGGCACCCTGCTTCACCGATGGAGGCTGCTGCTTGGGTTTCGCAGGGGCGGAGGCGGACGCAGGGTGACGCCCTCGGCGACGAGCAGGCGGAGGTGCTGCCGGCGATGATTGGGTCGAGGCAGCAGCAGAAGCTCTCGATGGCGGCGTTGAGAAACCGGACCTTGTCGGAATCACGCATGTCTGCCAGGTTCAGCCACAGGTGGCGTTCCTGGACCACTAAGGTGGGCATCGCCCGACCCAGGGAGCGTGCAGTGACTTTCGTCGCCTGGAGAGCGAGGTCCGTCGCCGCACGCAGTTCCTGCATAACGCCTTGGTCGGAACTACCCTCATGCAATTCCTTTAGTGCCTTGGCCTGGTGGACATGCAGGAGCGCCATGGCATGCAGAGATGATGTGGCTTCCCCACAGGCGGTGTAAGCCTTGCCCATTAGTGCGGACGAGAACTTACACGCCCGGGAGGGGAAACGCGGGGCACCCCACCAGTCCGCAGCGGTCTTGGGACACAGCTGCATCACCACAGACCGCACGACTGGGGGGGATTCCCACGTAACCCTTTGCCGCACCATCATCGAGGGTAGTGAGGATGGAGGAGTCAGTCGATCGGTTTCGAGCATTATAAGGCGCTGTCCAAGATTTCGTGATCTCCTGATGCACTTCCAGGAAGAAGGGCACTGGGGCGGGGCGCTGACAACCAGCACGGGCCGTCCCGAGATACCAATCATCCAACCGCGAGGGTTCGGGACACGGTGGAGGGCTCTGGGTCAGACTCGGGCAACACTGTCACACCCGAAGGGGGCAGCGCAGCCGAATCTTCATCCTCAGAGCCCATTAGCTCATCCCCTGATGCTGCAACCGACATCATATCCTCAGCCGGAGCCCCGGAACCCCTCGAAAGGGGCTAGCGCACTCTTCCGGAAACTCCACCAGCGCAGCGGAGGGGGGAGGGGCCCGAGGAGCCGTTTGACCCGTCGAGGATGACCTCACAGTAACCCTCAGGTCGCCACCAAAGTTATCAGCCAAAGTAGCAGCCCTCTGCTTTGCAGCGGGAGGGCCACTAGATCAGGGGATACGCAATGGCACTCCACCCCTTTCGAGGTATTGGAGTCTGGACCATAAAACTGCGATGGTCATGTTCCCGCAGTGGGAACATGAGTCATTCACGAACGCTGCCTCAGCGTGCTGAACGCCCAAACACGTGAGACAACAAACGTGACCGTCAACTGGGGACAGAAATCGACCGCATCCAGAAACACACGGTTTGAATGACATCTTGAAAAAGACGCAGGGTCAAATCGTGTTGCTCTTTTAGAAAGGAAAACTGCTCTTTTTATGTGCTGAAGCACTCAGGGAGATGACCGCAGCACCACACAGTACAAAAGTGCAAGCCTGTGTGTGCACTCAAAAACGGAAACGCCCAGCGAACCAACTCTTTGATCTCTGTTGAAGCGGCCACCCGCTGAGACACGCCGTCACACCCGCACTGGAAGCAGCAGTCGTTCCTCTCACAAGACTCGTCGTTTATACTCTTCGTAGAAACAGGAAACATTCACTGTTCGGCTCCGAAGTAGAAAGCAATGATCTAGCATTCCACTTCCTTATTTATATCCGCACCGCGGGGCGGAGCATGGAATGCGTGAATCGCATACCAATCTCCATTGGCTCGTTTTTAACACACTCGAAGTAGATTGGTCTCTGAGATCAGATCCCAATTCGACTGAAAGGGAACTCAATTTTCTCTACAAGGAAATTGATTTTGAAAGATAACTTATAAGACAGACCTATTGCAAGCTATACAAGGTTGTTTATCCATGGTATTGCTTCAACTGTCATCAGCCCCCATTATTTCATCTTATTTTTTTTAAATAGTATTTAACAGTGGAATTCCTGGTGGACAAACTACAATACCCATTATGCTGTACAGAAAATTACACCATTGCTTCAACTGTCATCAGCCCACATTATTTAATCTTATTTTTTTAAATAGTATTTAACAGTGGGATTCCTGGTGGACAAACTACATTACCCATGATGCTGTACAGAAAATTACACCAATCAGAGAAAAATAGCTCTTTAGCTCCTCCCACTCCCATGAATGATATAATGGAGTCGGTCTCTCAATTCTTAAAATACTGAAATGTTTGTATATTTATGCATATTTTTCAATAACCATACAATATATTGTTTTTATACATATAATCAATATTTGTAAATGAGTTTTATATTTCTCCATCATTTTTTATTTGTTTATGCTGCTCGTAGTGCTTCATGGGATTGTAGTTCTTTCCCTTACTAAAACTGTTATACACAGTCTTGTACCTTTGTCTTTTTGTACCTTTCAATTTTCAAAAACTTTTTTACTTCAAATCAAAGTATGTAATGTGATTCACCTCATAGCTGATTGGCTTGCATGGTTCATGGCTTAGAACTCTTTAAAGAAGACTATTTTAAAATCCCTAATGGGAAAAATGTATGGAAAAAAAACAACTTCCGGAACCAGTTCCACTGAAAAGGGGGGCGGGCACTGTTGCATTCTATTAAAGCTGACAGTTGAGTGCATGAAGTGTCCAACATTCCACACTTCCTTTTTTCGGTCAATTAAGTGCATTAATTAAAGTGTACTTTTTCTATTTGTTATTTTTCAGTGTGAACACACTACTCTATTTAATAACTATTTATACGACAATACCTTCTTTCCTGTAATTTTTGGTTGAACTGAAATTTTTAACAAACTAAGGCCTAAAAAAGAAACTCAACTATATGAAAATCCTTTTTAATTTACAGACCTTAAAAGTTCATTAATAGCCTATATAAAAAAAAATATTGAATAGAAAATTAAGGAATTAATATACACCGGCTAGTGAAGCCATTACGCGATGACATCATGAAAGAACTGCTGAATCACTTTCTTAACTGATTAATTGAAATAAATGGCTCAGAAATAAATCAGACTTCTCATAATTAAAAATGCCATAGTGAATGCTGTGGCATGATTAAAGTTTCTGTGATTTGTATTTACATATATATACGCCTAGATAATTTCCATATGAAACACACAGCATAAACATACAGTATTTGCCTAATGTACAGGAGAATTTTAGCTTTATTAAAAGTGACATGTCCCCCTGAGGACTCTGAAAGCAGGTCTCGGTCATTTCAGCTGATGAATTTGATGACAGTTGGTTTAAAAACTGTATTTTAATGCTGTTTTATACTAGACAGATTTGACATAGTTATTGCTAACAAAAAACATGTAAGCCCAGAGGTCTGAAATCTAGAGTCCAATATAACTGGTTTTAAGACACATATCTACAGCTGGAGATTACCTGTGATGATGTCATATAGTTGTTATCACTCTAACTGACAGGAGGTTGGAAGTGGAGGAAATTATCTTATTAATGGTATTAAACTGTCTGAAAGGTCTGGAGCCAGGCTTCTCATTGGTCCTCTCTTTGTGTGCGGCTGGTAAAGTAATCCATATGATGAGGGCCCTGTGGCTGAAGCCAGTGTGAAAACCGATACAGCATCTACCTGTCAAGAGTCTGGCAACAAACGTGTCTTGGATCAGATCATGTAAATCACACATAAATATGAGATACAATTTTTCTGTATGCCTGTGCGTTTGTCTGCTAGGTTTTAAAACTGTACTTTCAACCCACCAACCCACCTAGAATTTTTTCTTGCGGTTTATGGTCTTGCCTTTCTCGACTTTTAAAATTTGGCTCAGGTGTTCTTGACATTAATACAATCCACAAACACAGGAGAGATCTGAAAGATCCCGGCTGGCTCAAACTTTCTGTTCCACAGGCCAGATTTATCACACCAAACCTGCCCCAAACAACACACTCTCCATGATCTAATCGTGTCGTCACTGTCATTGATTTAAAATATGTGAATATAGCTGTGTGTAAAATATCCCAGTGAGAAATTTTGCAGGTGGAATTTGGCTCCGAAGGAAACAGTGAAGTCATGATAATGAGGTCATTAGTGACCTATGGGATGAGTGTCTGAATTCTTTTATTTCCCCAATGAATACCTTTGTTATCCTTCACTGTGACATTCGTAGAGATATTTCAACCCAATCTCACGGCAATTCGTACGTGTTTTACGAGGTGGCTAATTCGTATGAATTCGTACAAATGACCTACCTCCCCTTAACCCAACCCCTAAACCTACCCGTCATTAGAGTTTAGACAAATCACACAAATTTGTACAAAGTGAGGTCGTACAAATTCGTACGAATTAGCCACCTCGTAAAATACGTACAAATTGGACGTGAGATAGCGTTAAATATATTGATATTAAATCAGGCACACTTTAAGACCTCGCTGAGTTAGGCCAGTAAGATGTGTTATTTTTACTATTTTATTAATTACATTTTTTAAAGAAATTAATACTTTTATTCAGCAAGGATGCATTAATTTGATCAAACGTGATAGTAGAGCATTTATAATGTTACAAAATTATATTTCAAATAAACACTGTTCTTTTGAAAATAAGTATCACAGTTTCCACATAAATATTAAGAAGCACAACTGTTTCTAACGTTGATAATAATAAGAAATGTTTCTTGAGCAGAACATCAGAATAATTTCTGAGGATTTATAAAGGTCATGAAGACTGGAGTAATGGCTTCTGAAAATTCAGCTTTGCCATCAATGCACTGTAAAAAAAAATCAGGTCTCCAATTGAAAATTTTCTAGTGAATTTTTTAGTTGGCCAAATTGAATTTCTGTGAATTAAATTGCATTAATTCACAGAAATAAAATTTGACCAACTGAAAAATTTAGATGTGATCGGTCACTACAAAAGACCTGATTTTTTTTTTTACAGTGTGGATGCTATGGATTTCGTTGTGGTTTCTAGGGTGTTGCTAGGCAGTTACTAAAATGTTACTTAGTTGCCCAAGTTATTCTTTCATCCAGGCAAGAATCAGAAGGCTGATTACTTAGAAAAGTAAAAACACACCTTTCCTCAAACACCAGCACAGTTTAAGTATGTAGCAGAGACAGTATGGGACAAGTTACATGATTTGTCCCAATAGTGATGCTTTTCTTCACACGTACAAATAATTGAGGGGGAAAACACCCAAAAATAAGCTGTTATGTTAATAGGATTTTAAAATAATTTAAATATTCTTATCCGTTGCCGGCAGTGGAAGAAGGTTATCCAAGCTTATCAGAATTAATGGACACAGTGTAGTGTTAGGATCTTTGCCACTCTCCACATACACAGCTTTTTATTACACAATATTTTACAGCCCTTGTGGCTTTTTCTTATTAAGCACGCTGAAATAGCTTTGTGTTTGAACAGCTGTGAACTACAATTTTACTTCTCCTGAGGACACTCAACACTTGCAAAAATATGAGTTCACCCCTCTCCTGTCTTTCGTCCTGGACACTGACACCGGCTTGTAAATCGGTAAATCTCTGTGAATAAAGTTTTATTCGGGGCTTTGAGTGATTGGCCACCTCAGGCTGGTCTTCACATGCCAGCACTGAGCTCATATGTGTGTGTGTGCTCTGGGCCATTCTCAGAAAGGTGTCAGATGATACGTGATCACGTTGGAATAGTGAATCCTTTAATTGCAGGTTTAATCTACGAAAGAGCTAAGAGCAACTTGTACCTGCTGACCCAAATAACAACTCAGAGACTCACACGGGTGCATTGTGGTACTGTGCCGATCTCAGAATTCTTTTACAGTTTATTTTTGAATGTAAATGGTATTAATCAAAAATATGAAGTGGGCACTTTTGGAGTTTGAATTGTGTTGACCTGGAGGATGTGAATTACAAAGGAACAGTTGTATGAAAATAACCAATGAATAAATCATTTAAACTAGAACTCTATACTCCCATCACATCCAAGGGACATAAACAAGTGTGATGGTCCATTTGAGTTAAATAGTCAATACTTGCTCAAATAATACCTGATTTTAAAATTAAACATCTAACATAAACATTGTATTTCACCTAAATTAAAGGTAGGGTTCTGTTTAGAAAGACATGGCAGGATTAGCTTTTAATTCTCTCAAGCAAGAGAATTAAGGTATTAAGGTAGTAAAACAATAATCATGTTGTTCCAGCTTTCTTTGAACAAAGTCTCCATTCCATGAAATGAAAAAAACATCCATTGACCATCTGAATGGAGTTAGTTTACTTGTACTTTGTTAGTGCTTACATTTCAAAATGCAAAAATAAGACAAATTTGCAATAAAATGAATGGTGAATAATAACAATAAATGGGAAAATGTGGGATTAAAATAAGGGGAACAAGAAAATGAGCTCTTAAAGTAATTGAAGTGTATATGTCAAACTGTTCATGTTGTTCATAAACTGGAACATATTAAGTAGACGAACGTCATTTAACAGTCTTCTGGGAGGTCCTCAAAATACGGTGAATAGCAGCAACTGTGAAAAGTTTTTCATCTTTCGTTGTGTAGCTTTGAGAAAAGTTTCAGTGTCATGGCACACATATTGATGCTTTACAAGTCCAATCGTTTTTTTATGAGAATGAAAGTCAAAAAGCATGAAAAGAATTTTTAACACACTATACCCTGAAATAAAAATGCCCCTGCATATCAATATTTCTCTTTAACCACCATGCACAGTATATTCTTCGTGTTCAATGAATTAAATCACCGTGGCTGAGACTGGACAGTCAGAGAAATCTGAGAAAGAGAGAAACATTCTGTCCTTTGTATACATTTTGGCACTACCAGATACTTTATTACAAAGCAGACGTATGAATTTATGCTTTATGCGTGTTTGGATAAAATATATTTAGGATAGAAAACCTGAACCGTTAAAGATCCACTAAGGACATGTTCAGACTCCATATAAGACCTGGGAGTAACACCAAGGCCCTAAATCATTCTAGCCAATGAGAGATGTTTCTGTGAAGAATATTTAACATTTCAAGTCATTTTAATCTTAAACTAGTTTATATCTAGGGCTGTCAATCTGTTATCATTTTACTTGAAGGGATGGTCAAGGTAAAAAAATCTGTCATCATTTACTCAGGTTGTTCCAAACCTGTATGAATTTCTTTCTTCAGCTGAAAACAAAAGAAGGTATTTTGAAGAATATGGGTAACCAAACAGTTGATTGGCCCCATTGACTTCCATAGTATGTGTTACGAACCCCAGCTAGAGTGGCCAGGATGTCCACAATAGGGCACTCCTCCCTAGACCATTGTCATTTCACCATGAACTACATTTCCCAGAATCCTTTCAGCTGTTTCTCATTACCCTTGTTAAATCTGTCTATGTGTGCTTCTCAGTTCTTATTTGTGCATTTTTACTTGGTTGTGGTATCCAATTGCATCACACAGCAAATCACTGTCTGTACTCTCATTGGTAGTTACCACATCTTGATGCTGTTCATTTGCATAAAGTTGCATAATGTTTCTATTTTTGGTCAACAATAGTCCATGTCACTCAAATTTCACAGAATTAATCACCAGCTCTTAATGAAAATGAATGACATCCAGTAGCTTTTTTTTAACAAAACCCAGCCAATGGGAACACAACTGCTGCTGTGGTCCTCATTGCTTTAATAAATTTAAAACAGGTACGATTTCTGCACAAAAAAATAAATCATGGCATAGTTTGCTTTAACTATTTGTTTATATTTAAATCATACACTCATATTTGTTCATTGTGAAAACAAGACATTTATTCAGTTAAAAATTATGAATATGCTTTTTATGAGATTGAAAGAAATTGGATTTATTGATGATAAATATATAAACCTGGATATTGTGCATTTAAAATACATTCAGATTATTCAAATTTACAGAAAGCTTACCTGTTTCTTACCGGTTTTATTTATGCACGACTGACTGACAAATATGCACCACATTAAGTTTGTTTATGTTAAATCTGTGTCCAATGGATGGAAATTTTATATGCACTTCAAAAATATACATTTTAAATTTAGACCTAAAGGATGTTGCATAAACTATGTTGAGTAGATGGACAACTTTGGCCACTGTATTTTCTGCCTCATATTTAAGAGGCTATGTCAAGTTAAAAACAGATTATTTTAAAATGCACCCCAAAAGTTCCTGCATTCTTTTCCATTCAGTTGTGCTTCATCTAGTAGAAGCGAACGGGTCAGGGAGCACAATTTTTTTATTTTTTTTATTGGCTCCACTAATATAAACCACAGAATTAAACAAGCTTTAGCTTGTGTAAGTTCATCTAGTCACATTTCAAATATTATTGAATTATTACTCCTTTTTCTTATTCCAACCAGGTATCAGTTTCTGCTTGCTAAATTCTTGATGTTTGGAAGCAAGCCTAGTCCAATGCCATCTGTTGGTAACTTGTCAAGCATGTGTTTTATTCTAAGAAGACCAGAGATTAATTTCACGGTGATTCTGTGCATCCCAAGAGTGTTAAACGGCCTGGTTAGCTCTTAAGTTCATAATTTACTGCGGTGCAGGCCATCATTCCAGTGTCCATGCAAACTACGACAACAAACATGAACACGTGCGAACGTACATATGCAACATGAGGGGACATCACGATAAATTACTGGGTAGCAGTGGGGAGAACAAGTATTTGATGCACTGCCGATTTTTCAGGTTTACCCACTTACAAAGCATGTAGAAGTCTGTAATTTTTATCATAGTACTCTTCAACTGTGAGTGACGGAATCTAAAACAAAAATCCAGAAAATCACATTGTATGATTTTTAAGTAATTAATTTGCATTTTATTGCATGACATAAGTATTTGATACATCAGAAAAGCAGAACTTAAAGGTCCCGTTCTTCGTGGTTTTTGAAGATTTGATTGTGTTTACAGTGTGCAATATAACATGTGTTCATGTTTCGTGTGTAAAAAAAAACAGTATTTTTAACACAATTTACTTATCTGTACACCGCTGTTTTCACTGTCCTAAAAACGGCTGATGACTTCCTTTATTCTATGAAGTCCCTCCTTCAGAAATACGTAACGAGTTCTGATTGTGCCAGCGGTTCCCGTGTTGGGATTTGACCGCACCTTAGCGAACGTGTCACGGTTCCTGTGTTGTGATTCGACAGCAGCTTAGCGCACGTGGAAAGGTCACGCCTCTTAACGGGAGATATATGCGCTTAATGATCTCTACAGCGTCCCTGGGAAAGCCAAACAAAGGTGATTTGACTCCGGGATGAAAATAACAGCATCTCGACGACATGGAGACAAACACACTGAAACGCAACACTTCCTTTTCTCCACGCGACACGTCCTCTTCTCCACGTGGGACAGCAACAAGACCACGCCCCCTTTTTGCGCGTATTCTTGTGGGCGGAGGTTAGTCTGTTCTACTGTTCTACTGATGTCATTTATGAAGGAAGTACCAGGATGTAGTCCAAGCCAGCCGTTCGCTGTAGGCTTTGAAAGGGAACTTCTGTTAAATAAAATATCTCGCTTGGCATTGAACTTTGAGCTTTATAATTTTACAGGTATTATTTATGCTCTAACAGCAACATTACACACTAACTAAAGTTTGAACAGTGGGATCACGAAGAACGGGACCTTTAATATTTGGTACAGTAACCTTTGTTTGCAGTTACAGAGATCATACATTTCCTGTAGTTCTTGACCAGGTTCGCACACACTGCAGCAGGGATTTTGGCCCACTTCTCCATACAGACCTTCTCCAGATCCTTCAGGTTTCGAGGCTGTCGCTAGGCAATACAGACTTTCAGCTCCCTCCAAAGATTTTCTATTGGGTTCAGGTCTGGAGATTGGCTAGGCCACTCCAGGACCTTGAGATGCTTCTTATGTAGCCACTCCTTAGTTGCCCTGGCTGTGTGTTTCGGGTCGTGGTCATGCTGGAAGACCCAGCCACGACCCACCTTCAATGCTCTTATTGAAGGAAAGAGGTTGTTGGCCAAGATCTTGCGATACATGGCCCCATCCATCCTCCCCTCAATACGGTGCAGTCGTCCTGTCCCCCTTTGCAGAAAAGCATCCCCAAAGAATGATGTTTCCACCTCCATGCTTCACGGTTAGGATGGTGTTCTTGGGGTTGTACTCATCATTCTTCTTCTTCCAAACACGGCGAGTGGAGTTTAGACCAAAAAGCTCTATTTTTGTCTCATCAGACCACATGACCTTCTCCCATTTCTCCTCTGGATCATCCAGATGGTCATTGGCAAACTTCAGACGGGCCTGGACATGCGCTGGCTTGAGCAGGGGGTCCTTGCGTGCACTGCAGGATTTTAATCCATGACGGCGTAGTGTGTTACTAATGGTTTTCTTTGAGACTGTGGTCCCAGCTCTGTGGACAGGTGTCTTTTATACAGGTAACGAGTTCAAACGGGTGCAGTTAATACAGATAATGAGTGGAGAACAGAAGGCTTCTTAAAGAAAAACTAACAGGTCTGTGAGAGCCAGAATTCTTACTGGTTGGTAGGTGATCAAATACTTATGTCATGCAATAAAATGCAAATTGATTTTATACAATATGATTTTCAGATTTTTTTGTTTTAGATTCCGTCACTCACAGTTTAAGTGTACGTATGATAAAAAATTACAAACCTCTACATGCTTTGTAGGAAAACCTGCAAAATCGGCAGTGTATCAAATACTTGTTCTCCCCACTGTAATTCTAGGCCTCATGTCTGAGGGACGGTTCAAATTGAAAAGTCTGTAATCATTTACTCATCCTCATGTCTTGTTATTTAAAACTAAATGTATTTCTTTCTTCTGTGGAACACAAAATAAGTTATGGTCACACTTTAGTTTAGGGTCCAATTTTCGCTATTTACTAAATATTAACTATGACTTTTGCCTCAATAAACTCCTAATTAAGGCCTTGTTAATAGTAAGGTAGCTGTTACGTTTAGGTATTGGGTAGGATTAAGGGATGTAGAATATGGTCATGCAGAATAAGTTACTATGTGCTTCATAAGTACAGCCAATATCCTAATAATATGAATGCTAATACGAAACTAGTTCATAGTGAGAATTGGACCCTAAACTAAAGCCATGTTTCCATCGCAATTACCCAGAACAATTTGTCCCAGAAACTTTTTTTCCCCCAGACCTGCTGTCTGCATTTTCACTATGGTCTAAAGTACCGTGAAGATTAGGCAAATTAGTCCGGTGAAGTTGGACTGTGCGGCGACTTTCCAGTTCCCGCTGAATTTCGTAGGATAAGCTTAATAAAGCCTGAATCTCATCGTTGTGCATATAATTTTAACTCCAATGTTGATTCGAATAGCAAAAATTGAAATAAAATGCTGCATGGAGTCAACCAATCAAAATGCTGCATGAACTCAACCAATCAGCATGTTCAGTCCCACCCCCGAAAGTTCCTCTTGCAAGCAGGGACTTTCAGATGGGGAACATTTTTACTCAGAACTTTCTTTAGACGTTGGTCCCTGCAGTCAATACACACAGCATACCACCTCAAAGGGAAAGTTCCTGCGGTGGAAACACAGCTTAAGTTATTTATAATTTGTCTTTTCCATACAAGAAAAGTAAATTATGATCATGGCTGTCAAACATGATTTTCTGACAATTCCAGTCTGACCACCAGACAAAACTATTATATGGTTTTAGAAGACTTAATGAGTCACATGGGCTACTTTTATGATGATTTTATGGTGCTTTTTTGCCCTTTTTTAGTCCCTTTAAGGCAAGTCATTTCACTCGGCAGCCATCTTTAAAACACCTCTCGCAGCTTCAGCGATGATTTTACTAATTAGCATTTGGCTAATTGTGTAGCACTTTCTCCTATTCATAAGAGATATGAGTACACTGTCTTTGTATATCAAGTCGTTGGTTTGCCTACCCTCAGAGGGGCCATATGGAAGAGTGCAGCTCAGATATTCTGCTAAACATCTCTTTTTGTTTTCCAAAGAAGAAAGAAAGCCATACGTGTTTGGTAAAACATGATGGTGAGTAAATAATGATAGAATTTTTCATTTAATTTTGGGGTAACTATCCCTTTATGTGCTTTCCAGCTGAGGACTCTGGCTTTCTGGTTTATGGCACTCTTGGGGTTTCCTGTTGTGCTGAAGGTCAATACACAGCTGACGCTTGAGAACGAGGGAGGGATAAATCAAAGTGTGGATATGAAGGGTAATCAAGGAAGGGAAGCAGGAAGAGCTGCTTTAGTACGGCTGCCATGATCGGTAGTATTTGACAGCTAAAGTGGCTTGAGTGGGTATCCTTATAAGAAAATGAATTACACAGGAAACATTACAGCACCTGCTCTTACAGTAGTGCTTTTACACTTTGACTTTGTAACAAATCTCTCCTTATATTTCTCCATGAGAAATCCATGTGAGAAATCACAGGTGCCTTGTCCACCATTACTCTAGTACATAAGGGAATTATTTTATTTATGTAAAATAAAAAAAATTCTTTGGACTTCCTTCCAAAGATATAGCGAGGGATATTCATCAGCTAAAAATCATATCAAGTCCAAAATAATTGATGTAATAATAAAACAAACCTTAAAAGAGGCCCATAATCCTTGCACAGTGGCAGTAGTTGAGAGCTCATCTGAGTATATCCGAAAAAAATCACTCATCTGAAAGAAAGGAAACAGAAGAAAAGCCATACCTCATCTAGAAAGGTTTCAATAAAAAAAGCAAATCAGGGAAAATGTAAGCTTTGTGATCCTCCACTTCATTAGCACACTTTATTTAAAAACAGAATATGCATCTCTGCATCCCGTCACAGTTAAATATCACTTCAAAATCACGTAACACTGATTAAACATGCACTTTTCTCAAGCAGAAGGTGTTACAGTGGACTTTTCTACTGTTCAAAGCCAAGTCAGATGTTACTATATCTACACCATACTTGAGTGAAAAATAAGATGGAAAACTGTCTTGGCTGAGAGTTTGCATTTTCATGCATCTAAATGATTCAGCATAATACATTTTGAGTGATATTAAACTTTGCTGACGTACAAACCACATGTATGTGTATGTGGGCTCCAACAGAACATTCTGTATCTTCAAATTCTCTGCATATATGTGCATAAAAACACCACAAATAATCAAACATCAGTTTTTAAAGATAACAATACTCTGTTGTAATTCTGGATATGACATTTGAACAGTAAACAGATTTTCAATGTATTTGAAGTATGTAAAAGAACTCTATTTTAATAATGTATTTTTGTGTGGTATTGGTTGCTAAAGATGCCATTACAACACCAACTCACATTAAATGAAATGGATCATATCAGACAAGTAAATCAGCAAAAAAGGGAGCATATCAGGTTCAGAGAGGGAAAGAGGTTAAACAAACTCCACAAACCCAACACATTATAATACACCACATTACGTTTCAGACACAAACCATGTGGAACTCAAAAATGATGGATCTGCCATGAAGAGAAGAATGTTCCTCAGGCTTGTGCACGCTTTTCTATCTACTTATGTTTCTCTTGGCAACGCTCAGCATGGCCATCTTGTTTTTCACAAGGAGCCTCTGTCCACGCATATATGGTTGAACTTTATAAGCACAGTAGACAAAAGTGGCAGAAGCACATTTCACCGGCTGGAAGACCCTCTATCCTCTGTCAGTTCTAGCTTTGGTGCAGTGAATGAAACTAAGCATATCCACAGTCACAGAACCGGAGCCTTGAAAGGCTCTGAGGCCACTTAGCTCATGACTTCAGAGTGAACTTGACGGCTGGAAATATATTCCAAACTTACAGTCTCTCTGCTCACCTACCAATTGTAGATAATGGGGAAACGTCAGTGGCTCAAGTCAAGGATTTCAGTTATGCACAGATAAACCAGCAGTGTTAATCTTATCAACGACAAAAAAGTTTTTAACAAAGGAGTTGTTTTAATCTAGGACGATGGAACCGGTTTCTGGTTTCAGTAGCTTGTGATTTTTGTCAAATGTTTATACATTTAAATTAATATTTAAAATGTTTCAATATATGGTTTAATTTTGCATTCATAAACTAAAACATTATTTAAATTTGCTAAAATTAGATACCATTTTAGTCAGAGTAAAACAAACTAAAATTGTGTTATGTCACGAAGAAATAATGACTAAATTTAAAGGATATTTGGTCAAAAAGTATGACTAAAACAAAAAACGTCTCAGATTACGTATGCAAGCCTGATGTATGGCAAAGGTATTGACACTATGGGGAACCAATACCCACTATGCCATGCTACAAATGCCTGCCCCACTAGGCTGTGAATATGCACAAACATAGCGGGCATAGCATAAATTGGCTCTACAAATTACTCAGCCGGAGTCAACACCATGGGCGCATCCCATGTGACTCATATGGTGGCGCAACTCCCTAAGCCTTACTTCCCAATTCTAATCTCCAAGATTCTCTACAGAAAGGGAAGTCCTGGCTGTTATGCCTTTCTCCCTCCCTTGCAGGAGAGGCCTCAGCCCTATAAAGGTCCCAAGAGAAAATCTCTATAGGTAAAATGCTCAACACGGCCTCAGCTATGTCAGGGTTGCCATGTCTGTGTCCACAAAAAATAGCCCAATGCGATTTTCTTCATCGGTCTGCCGAATTCTCCACTAAATTTGTATGGCTGGGTGGTGTTTTGGGGGTGTTGGAGCACTGAAATCAACCTGCAGACTTTTTTTTTAACCGGCAAAGATTGTTTACACTCGTCGTCTTCTTTTACTTCTTCCAGCGTGTGTGCAGTTGAGTTCTGTTGACAACTATACATCGCTCTGTTGCTCTGATTGGTTGTAGGTCTATCCAGTTGACCTATCGGTAAGCCCTTTCCCTCGAACGCAGATGAGCTAATAGCAGTTGAGTATCAGTTGCGCTGGGACCGGAACTCGGACATCTTTAGGTGTCAGCGCCATAGAGAAACATTGGAAAATCCGAAGCTCTCATCGATTTGATGGTGTTTATGTAACAAAAATGCTAAAATGTTGTGCCTGAGGTACTGTAACACTGATTCCAGGGACCCTGAGAGGATTTTCTGTTTGTTATACTCTCGTTAAGTTACGATTAAAGTCCCTGCTAACATACAAATCGAAATAACTAACTGTTCTCACGTCATGTAACACTGTAGGTAAAAAACACAAAGGTCTACATTTCAGTGCCTCTCCATATTAAACTGGTTATATGTAAATTAATTTAATTTTAGATATGTTTAAGGTCTACATTATCTGTCCTACCAAGGAGGACTCCTATTTTGATGGGTATTATAGTCTACGAGTAGTGAAAGGTAAAGCTCGCTTGCAGTTTATCGGAGTTGTTTTGCAGATACAAAGTTTACCAGCCTGTGTATATGTTTGTTTACTGTTAGTTGTATGAGTGTTTTTGTGTAATTTGCTGTGTATGTTAATGGTAATGCAACGGAGAGAGATAGTTTGTGAATAAGACGTTAATGCGCACTTCTTATGCTTTGTTTGTTCAGCTCTTACGATGATTTTTTGGAGTGAAAAAGGACATAATAAACTTGATAAACCATCAGTTAAGTTTGGCCATCATTCGGACGGGATATACGCTACATTCTGTGTCCAAAAACATCTCAGGATAAGGTTTTCACACTGACAGCTGTCATTGTAAGATATAGCAACTCCGTTTGTTTGTCCGAGTTAGCAATAGTAACTAAGGGGGGCGGGGCTTACCGATAGGTCAATTGAGTGCAGAGGCATTTTCTTTCCTAGTTCGGTTTAAACACGCCTCATAATCACAGCCCAATGGAGCAGTATCAGACTCATATTCTGACTAGAATTGAGTATGACGACGTCAGGCTAAATTATTATAGCCATTTTAGATGTGCTTCAGACACCAGTCATGATACCGTTCCCCACAGTGCCAATACCAAGACACAGCATCAAAGTTCCACTTCGAAAGGGAACTATGTAAAAACAAACACCTCACATTCCAGTGTTTCTCCAAAACCGGATGACTTGTTTTTCCCTTTGGTCCAACTGATACAGTGCATCAGTATGGCCACTGTTCTGGGAGAAAGCAGAAAAAACACTTATATTATGGTGCATGGCAGGCCCATAAAAATGCACTGTTGCTGTAAGTAAAACATCTTACTCCATGAAGCATATACCAAGCACAGAAATCACTCCTGAGGGCAGCATTGAAAGGTTTGGAAGAGGATTAATCAGTGCCTGAGTGGGTGTTGTAGAAAACACCCCAAAAGAATTGAAACATTCTCAGTTCAGTCCTAAAACTCCCCCTCTCCATTTAAAGATAGCCAGGCAGTGCTTAAATATAAAATAAGAACCTCACTTTTAGAAAAAAAAAAGAATAAAAATATTTTTCAAGTTCCAGCGCAGAGAAAAGCAGGGTTTTTCAGACATAATTTATTGTATTTCATCAAGCGTACAGAGGATTTGAGCTGTAAACTGCACTTTCCCTGCATTTATTTTCTATTTTACAGCCATTACAAACACATTTGTGTGATTTGTAATCTCTGCAGGCTGCCGTGAGGACATTTCAGCTGAACTTATTCATGGCGCTCTTGGAAGATGGTTTCAGGGCAAAGGTTGAATCAACAAGGCACCATTCCAACCCATCTTGAAGAAAAACTGCACATCTGATTAAGTGAGTTACATCTCAGTAGAGGAAGTGATGAAATGAAAACTTCCAAAATGAACAAGGATAATCGAAATGATATGAAATTTAGAATTATTATTATTTTTTGGAATGAGGTATCCAGATAAAGTGTGATAAGTAAGGATGTGAGAAATACATTTTCCATGCTCTCTGTCAATCACCTCTTTAAAAGACACCTCAGAAACAGTCCACTCTACAGCCATCTTGGGCAACTCCGGTCAGCTATTTCCAGTAATGCAAGTACAGCTCCCATTAACTTGAATGGGGAAAAGAACAAATCAATAAAACCAACAACCAACGCTACATTCAAATTCAAATTCAAAATCTGACAACAATAGGATCATAAATTGTGCTTCTTTACATCAAATTACGCCACAGCCTCAAATATGTATTTTTATGGCTGTTCCACCAAATTCACATGCACATTCAAGAGTAAACAAACAGGCGATGCCTCTATGAAAAATGAGATCTTGTAACGGCATCCTACAGGCGCCATACTGAGTGTTATGACATCTCTCATTCATATCATAACGACTCTGCCCACACTGTTCATCAAACACCTTAAAATTGTAACTGTCAGCTTTATCATTACAAATGACCAGTATAAAGTCCCTAACGTCAATCCATCAATTAACATCCCATGATGATGTATCCAGCAATGAAGAAACTCTTTTAAAGAAGTTTTCTTGTGGTGCTGATGAAGTGCTGATGTCCCCTCTCTGTCTCGGGCCGGATTCAGTCATAACTCAGCAACACAAATTCATCTGAAATGAGGCAGCATTAAGAGGGCAATTTGGCAATTCATTTCAGATGGCGGAGTGACCGCAATTATTTGTTTTTGGATGCTATCGAGGACGTACATTTTGAAAAAGGATGTGAGAGGGCAAATGTTCTGCCAGTACATGACTGATATATGCCTTGTGGATTTCCTTTACACTCATTCAGAGCTTTTCCTCAATAGATAATGACAAGCATATGTCCTAAGGATCCTTCGAACTGTGTGAACACACACACACAGGAATCAGTTTAAATTATGAATAGACCGCATGATCAAACATACTAAAGCACCATCATAAACGAACAGCAAAAACTTCCTGTAAGGTTTCAAAAAGTACATTTGAAAGTTCATACATTTTATTGACAATTGACTATAAGCTTCAACGCCAAATTTACTGAGGCCGTTTTGTAAATCATTTGAACATTTTATGGCCTGCATTAAGGGTTTTCATATTATTTCTGATCTGGCCACTACAGTCGAACAATTTTGCCAAACACTATAAAGAAAAGAAACAACCAAGCCAACGCTTGAGGATAAAGCAGACACAATTGTATATTATACTCAATTCCTGTTTTTTACGCCATACATAATGGAGTCCTGAGAGTTTCCAGCAAATATTTGTTCTAAAAATCCATCTGCATGTACTCACACACACCCAAAATGAATGACTTGTTTTTGGGCCCTAATCTACATTAACAGGACTGTACAGCCAAAAAAAATTAGCTCATTGCTCTCACTGCAAAAGATGATATAAGCAGCCAGTTAGCTACTGCTTACATTACAAATGGCCACAAGCAGCAAAGTGGGGCGTGCAATGTTGATGGAGATGAAACTGTGTTGGAAAAGGTCCATGATGAATGAACAGCAGAAGGAAAACTTCCAGTTTCCATTTAAGGTCCATTTCCGTTCAGATATGTTCGGGATGTCTGTGTTTCTGGCTGCTACTGAGCTGAGCAAAATTGTAAAAAGCAAGGTCATTCACTTTTGCACAAAATTATTTCAGCTACATTATATTATGCGTCTAATTGCAATATAATATAAATTAAAAACAAATGCTGAGGAAAGACATTCAAGGTTGCACACACTGTTACTCACGTACTGTATTCCTCAGAGATTTCTATGAAACACTGTTACGCGCCATTATGTAATGAACATATTTGTGTAATGTAATGAACATATTTCATGGATCATGCTGGTGAATGTTGTAATGAAAACATATGTGACCTTCTGCACTCTGACATTCTGCCTTGGTCAAACAGGAATCGGCAATGTCGCTGGGTAATCACCATTAATAAAAAATAATAGCTGCAAATTGCAAATTTCCTGCCAAGTTAGCCACCCCCTTGAGAAGCACTTGTGCCTGTAAATGTGTGATTTTTCTCTACTTACGTCTGAAAAATCTGACATTTTTATACATTATTGAAGTTTATTTTGAGAAAATTTCAAAACCACTACAGGGAGTGCAGAATTATTAGGCAAGTTGTATTTTTGAGGATTAATTTTACAACATTAATAATTAAACAACAACCATGTTGTCAATGAACACAAAAAACTCATTAATATCAAAGCTGAATATTTTTGGAAGTGGTTTTTAGTTTTAGCTATTTTAGGGGGATATCTGTGTGTGCAGGTGACTATTACTGTGCATAATTATTAGGCAACTTAACAAAAAACAAATTTATACCCATTTCAATTATTTATTTTTACCAGTGAAACCAATATAACATCTCAACATTCACAAATATACATTTCTGACATTCAAAAACAAATCAGTGACCAATATAGCCACCTTTCTTTGCAAGGACACTCAAAAGCCTGCCATCCATGGATTCTGTCAGTGTTTTGATCTGTTCACCATCAACATTGCGTGCAGCAGCAACCACAGCCTCCCAGACACTGTTCAGAGAGGTGTACTGTTTTCCCTCCTTGTAAATCGCACATTTGATGATGGACCACAGGTTCTCAATGGGGTTCAGATCAGGTGAACAAGGAGGCCATATCATTAGGTTTTCTTCTTTTATACCCTTCCTTGCCAGCCACGCTGTGGAGTACTTGGACGCGTGTGATGGAGCATTGTCCTGCATGAAAATCATGTTTTTCTTGAAGGATGCAGACTTCTTCCTGTACCACTGCTTGAAGAAGGTGTCTTCCAGAAACTGGCAGTAGGACTGGGAGTTGAGCTTGACTCCATCCTCAACCCGAAAAGGCCCCACAAGCTCATCTTTGATGATACCAGCCCAAACCAGTACTCCACCTCCACCTTGCTGGCGTCTGAGTCGGACTGGAGCTCTCTGCCCTTTACCAATCCAGCCACGGGCCCATCCATCTGGCCCATCAAGACTCACTCTCATTTCATCAGTCCATAAAACCTTAGAAAAATCAGTCTTGAGATATTTCTTGGCCCAGTCTTGACGTTTCAGCTTGTGTGTCTTGTTCAGTGGTGGTCGACTTTCTGCCTTTCTTACCTTGGCCATGTCTCTGAGTATTGCACACCTTGTGCTTTTGGGCACTCCAGTGATGTTGCAGCTCTGAAATATGGCCAAACTGGTGGCAAGTGGCATCTTGGCAGCTGCACGCTTGACTTTTCTCAGTTCACGGGCAGTTATTTTGCGCCTTGGTTTTTCCACACGCTTCTTGCGACCCTGTTGACTATTTTGAATGAAACGCTTGATTGTTCGATGATCACGCTTCAGAAGCTTGGCTATTTTAAGACTGCTGCATCCCTCTGCAATATATCTCACTATTTTTGACTTTTCTGAGCCTGTCAAGTCCTTCTTTTGACCCATTTTGCCAAAGGAAAGGAAGTTGCCTAATAATTATGCACACCTGATATAGGGTGTTGATGTCATTAGACCACACCCCTTCTCATTACAGAGATGCACACCACCTAATATGCTTAATTGGTAGTAGGCTTTCCAGCCTATACAGCTTGGAGTAAGACAACATGCATAACGAGGATGATGTGGTCAAAATACTCATTTGCCTAATAATTCTGTACTCCCTGTATATTAGGAAATAGAAGTTGAAAATAGTAAGCTATTTTCTGTGAATGTGCAAGACTTTTGATTCATTAGCCACATAAACAGTAAAACTATTTGCACCACAAACCGCAGTGTATCTGTAATTACGACAATGCATTCAAATATTATGATAATAAATATTACTAGAAGCATCATTTTATTTGTGTAATGAAAATGTCTGTCTAATGTTAATCAGTCTTATTAATTGAATGAATAATTATGAACATTTACTGTTTTTATTTATTCTATAGTTTAGGTGAGAGTTTATATCAAAACATTGTGTTTTTCTCTAAATATGTCATTGTCTTACAAAATAAATTATGGCCTACAGTAGTTATATAATAATTTAATCCTGACTCACTGCTTTCCATTTATCAGTAAAGTGTGTATTTTTTTTTTTTAAATGATATAGTTAACAAAAAAGGATGATTTACTAAAATAAGAACGTGTCAAGCTGCAAATGAGTGAAGTGATTAAATCCAAGATGATGAGCAGATGTTTTAAGATTTTGTTCTGGTGGTGGCACCTGGAGCAGATATATGAAGTGTTCCCACAATGAAGAGTGAACAAAGAGGAGAATGCTTTGAATTTAAAAGAGTCACTAAATTAGCAGTGAGCCATTGTTAGGGGGCCACAGGTTAGTCCCAGGGCTCCAGTTAGGAGGGGCGGAGGTGGATTTTACAAGCCCAGGCCGAAGAGCCGCAGTGGGATTGCCCTCACCAGCTGCCTGCTTTACAAGGCAAACTTCAAAGATAAGGCCTTGACTTACCCCCTCCAGTCCCTGCCACACCACCAACTACACGCCTTCTTTGGGTTACACAGTGTGAGTAAAGCAACATGTCTCATGGTTCATTTGTAATGACTTATTCTGAGTGACACACTCCAGTGTGTGAGGAAATGCCTGTTCACTAATGGGGTTTTAGGAAAGCCTGTCACACATGATGATGGTAGGGATCCACAGAGCCCCAAATATGATGATCCCCTTGCAAAGGACCCAATTCCTAATACTGTAAAGGCAGCCATATATTGTCATGCATAAAGACAGATTTGTACTGTGTGAGAAAAAGCCTGATGTAAAGACAAGTTGTTTGCCAAATTATATGGTTTTATATTATTACAATACTGAAGCCAAAGCAAAGTATTACAATATTACTAGAAGAATATTGACTTTGTATTAACTAATCTAATATTTTATGCTACTCACAATTACAGTAATGTTAGATGTATAAACATTAATTCAACTAAAATTTATTTATACACTGCTTTTTTATAATATTGTTCCAGAGCAGTTGTAAAGTACATAATTGCGGAATCATTTTCTTAATTTATATTATATTATACTCTATTATATTACATTATAGATACAGGTTCTATAGGATAAAATCAGTCAGAAAGGATCTGAAGGGCACAGAATTCCAGAAGTTTCTAAACGGTTCACTTTTTCCACCCCAAAACCCCACTGACCTGCTTTGCCGTCTGAATTCTTTGGCTTCCGAGGAACGGGACGATTACGGCATGGAATTTCAGTGAAGACTGACTTCATTTCTCCTCCTGAAATAGAGGGTTTGGAAGTCAGAGGCAAGGCCACAGAAAGGCAATTACCAGTCAGCAGTGGAGAGATGAGTTAGACGCCAAATTATGTCTTCCATTTCTACTGAGGGGTTGAGCTTATGTGACCTACTCTAAATAGCATTGCCCCACTTCAGAGAAACCACCCCAGTCTATACATCTGACTGATGAGATCACAATTCATTACTAATTAGACCTCTTGCGTGACACGTAAAGTGATATGCATGTTAAAATAAGACAGCTGATGGGGTCTCTCCTTCCTTCTTTCTCTCTCTCTCTCTCCCTCCACACCTAAATCCATCTCCTCTTACACTAAATGAGCCAGCTGTGGAGACCCTGTCCTGTCAGGCGTGGTTGCTGCTTGCTGGCCTGTCCCCAACTATGGCTAGACAGCGGAGTCCCCCGATAGTTGACTGGACGCATGTCCAGCAGACATCCATAACGACTGTCTGCAGTCCGGAGCAAAGGATTAGTGATGGATTTTGACAGATTCCCAACTCATGCCAGAAGAGTTCAACTACACAGGGCACCAGAAGAAGGGCACTTAATGCTAAGATGACGTTTTACCACAAATGTTTCAGGGAAAGTAATTATAATCAGATGTAGGGAAGAACAAACTACCGATCTGTTCTGATTTATAGACATTAAGTTTCAGCATACACAGCATTAATGCAATGGGCTTTTGCAAGTTTGTAAGTAGCTTTCATACTGAAGTCTGATAGTTATCATTTTATCTAAATAAGACATTCTTATGCAAATGTGTTCAGTACATTTTCTTCAAATATCCTCACTCATATCTTAATATACTGGATGAAATTTTTAAATTTTGAAACTTTAAAATAAATCATATAGCTTGTTTATATAATCACAATATTCAAAAATAATAATTTAAAAAAAGGGATGATTTTAATTTTAATTTAATTTTACAACTTTTGAAAAAAAAAATGATGTCCCCTTGTGTTTGAAACATTTTGGTTAGACAAACAAAATGGAAAAAATATCATCTTGAATATTTCTTGATAAATTGTGTTTCTCTTTCAGTCGGTCACTTCAACGTACGTCAGTTGTACCAACGAATTGGGATCACTTCAGAGAGCCCCTATCAGCTTCGAGATTTAGAGAAGTTTCTAAACGGAAACGGTTTCTTAAACGGTTTCTAAATGGGCCAATGGGCCCCGCGCCGCGGGTATAAATAGGAAGCGAGAGAAACGCACTGACGTCATTCACTTCGGAGCCGAACGGCGTTGATGAAGAGCTACAGACTGCTGCTTTCAGCTAAACAGAGAGAGAGAGAGAGAGAGAGAGAGAGAGAGAGAGAGAGAGAGAGAGAGAGAGAGAGAGAGAGAGAGAGAGAAGAGGATGCTTCTGCTGGCGTTAAGGCACACAACAGCGCGACCGCTCACCACCGGTGCATTTAAACAAACTGCTGTTCTCACAGCAACACTGTTGGTATCGTGAGGGCGTGGTTTCTCAGTGAGTGCAAACACAGGCTGCACTATTCCCTGTGTGTTGCCGCGATTGTCCCTGGGTGCTTCAGCTCTTTCCAAAAAGAGCGTTTCCTCACAAAAAGAGCAACACGGGTGTGACACTGCATCTTTTTCATTCCACCTGTGCATTTCTGGATGCGGTCGTTCCCTCTCGCCCACTGACGGTCACAATCGCTGTCTCACGTACCTGGGCGTACAGCATGCTGAGGCAGCGTTTGTGGATAGTTCATATTCTCACTGTGGGAACATGACTATCTCGGCACTTAGGTCGAGACTCTCCTACCTCCGGGAAGGTGGAGTCCCCCTCCCCATACCTCGATCTATAGCTATCCCCCAGGATAGACCTACTTCGACGGATGGTCGTGGTTACCTGAGGATCACATTCAGGGCAAACCCGCCAAGCATACCTCCGCAGGCCCCTGAACCCTCACAAGCGCCGCAGCCGGTAGTGCTTCCGGAGGAGGTCGCTGGTCCCTCCCACAGGCGGCCGGCGATTTCCTTCGGGGCACCCGCGGACGAGCAGATGTCGATCGCTGCATCGGAGGGGGAGTTCCAGTCCTCGGAGGATGATGATTCAGCTGCACTGCCTCCCTCTGGGAGAGTGGCTGTGGTTGAGTCGGACCCTGAGTTGACGGCTATGCTTTCCCGGGCCGCCAAAAAGGTCAGGCTTGCGTGGAACCTTCCACCACGTCCCGAACCTTCTAGGTTGGATGATTGGTTTCTGGGGGGGGGGGGTCACGCTGGTTCTCAGCGTCCCGTCCCAGTGCCATTCTTCCCAGAAGTGCATGAGGAGCTTACCAGGTCGTGGACGACACCCTTTAGTGCCAGAAACAGACCTGGTGGCTCCTCCCTCCTCACTACCCTTGACGGTGGGCAGGCCAAGGGATATGAGGGGATCCCACCAGTTGAGCGGGCCGTCGTGATGCAACTGTGCCTGGCGCGGTGACCCTCGTCTCCCGTCCAAAGCCTGTAGGTTTTCGTCCAGTCTGACTGCGAAGGCCTACAGGTCCTGCGAACAGGCCGCGTCCGCCTTGCATGCCATGGCGTTGCTTCAGGTGCACCAGGCCCAAGCACTCATGGACATGCACGAGGGTAGGCCTGACCCAGAGCTCCTCCGGGAGCTCCGGACGGCGACAGAACTCTCCCTCCGTGCGACGAAAGTCACCGCCCGTTCCGTTGGTCAGGCGATGTCCACCTTAGTGGTCCAGGAATGACATCTCTGGCTCAACCGGGCCGACATGAGGGAGACTGACAAGAACCGGTTCCTGGACTGCCCCGTCTCTTCCGCCAGCAGTTCCCGGCCGCCCAGAAGCAGACGGAGGCGATCAAACACATCTTGCCCCGGTGGTCCGCTGCTGCCTCCACCCTGCCGCCGGCTGCAGCACCTCCGTCTGCCCGTCGCCGAGGACGTCCGCCTGCCGCCGCCCCCGCCTCAGCCCAGCAGCAGCCTCCACCCAGGCGGAGGCGTGGAGCCGGCCGCGGGAAGGACGTCCAGCCCGTTCAGGCCGCTGCCAAGCCCGGTGGCAAGCGCCGTCGTAAGAGACCCTGAGATGGGCCACCCAGCGATGGAGGAAACTGCTCTTCAGGAGATGGCTGCAGCACCACTCCTTCCCCCGGAGGAAGGCCGGAGGAGAATTTTGTGTTCTGTTTTTTCTGTTCCGCCACTGGCCCCAGTGCCAGTGGTACCCAAATTATTAATAAAAGATAAAAGCAGAATAAAAGTGGATGCAGGTTTGTGTGTCTTTCACCCAGACCCCTCCACGGACCACTCCCATGTCGTCCACGGGTCCCTGCGTTCCGCTACGCTGCGGGTACGTCTGTGGTGCCGATGACCCCGCTTGTACGGTCGCTGGGGGCTGGCTAGCGCTCCCCAGCCCGTCTCGCTGGCTCATCCATACCATCAGACTCGGCTATGCGATTCAGGATGCCGTTCCGAATGTTGACGCAGAAACGCATCTTCAGGTGCGTCCGTCCCCAAGATTGGTTTGCAGCGATCGACCTGAAGGCCGCGTACTTTCATCTCGATTCTCCCTCAACACAGACCGTTTCTACGCTTTGCATTCGACGGATGAGCATATCAGTACAAAGTCCTGCCCTTCGGGCTGTCCCTATCGCCCTGTGTCTTTACGAAAGTCGCGGAGGTGGCCATCGCTCCCATGAGAGAGCGTGGTGTTCGCCTTCTCAACTACCTCGACGACTGGCTGATCCTTGCTCAGTCGCAGGGTCAGTTGTGCGAACACAGGGACATGGTGCTTCTGCACCTCAGCCAGTTGGGTCTTCGGGTCAACTGGGAGAAGAGCAAACTCTGTCCCGTACAGAGGATCGCTTTTCTTGGGATGGAGATCGACTCGGTCGCCATGACAGCGCGCCTCACAGAGGAGCGCGTCCAGTCAGTGTTGAACTGCTTGAATTCATTCAAACGTAGCACAGCGGTACCACTGAACCAGTTTCAGAGGCTCCTGGGGCATATGGCAGCAGCAGCCGCAGTAACGCCGCTAGGGCTGCTCCATATGAGACCGCATCAATGCTGACTACACGACCGAGTCCCGAGATGGGCGTGGCACAGCGGGTCCCTCCGTGTCCAAGTGACGCAGAGATGCCACCAAACCTTCAGCCCATGGTCAGACCCTTAATTTCTACGGGCAGGAGTGCCTCTAGAACAAGTGTCCAGGCATTCTGTTGTCTCCACAGATGCCTCATCCACCAGCTGGGGTGCCACGTACAACGTGTTTGCAGTTTCGGGTCTGTGGACGGGGCCCCAACTGCAATGGCATATCAATTGCCTGGAGTTGCTGGCAGTTTGTCTTGCTCTCATCCGCTTCAAAACGCCGCTCAAAGACAAGCACGTTCTGGTCCGGACGGACAGTACTGCGGCCGTTGCGCACATCAATAAACAGGGTGGTCTACGCTCTCGCCGCATGTCCCAACTCACCCACCATCTCCTCCTGTGGAGTCAGAAGCATCTGAGGTCCCTTCGTGCCATTCACATTCCGGGCCCGCTCAATCATGCGGCCGACTAGCTGTCACGGTTACCGGTGCTCCCCGGAGAGTGGAGACTCCACCCCCAGGTGATCTGGAGTCGCTTTGTGGCCGCACAGATCGACCTGTTTGCCGCCCCGACACGACCCACTGCCAGTTGTTTTATTCCCTGACCGAGGGAACCCTCGGCACGGATGCCCTGGCACACAGCTGGCCCTGGGGCCTACGCAAATATGCGTTTCCCCCAGTGAGCCTTCTTGCACAGACACTGTGCAAGGTCAGGGAGGACGAGGAGCAGCTCCTCTTGGTAGCTCCGTATTGGCCCAGCAGGACTTAGTTCCCGGAACTAGTGCTCCTCGCGACAGCACCTCCCTGGCCCATTCCTCTGAGGAAGGACCTCCTAACTCAGAGACGGGGCACCCTGTGGCACCCGCGTCTGGACCTCTGGAAACTTCATGTCTGGTCCCTGGACGGGTCGCGGAGGTTCTAGGTGACCTACCACAAGCGGTAGTTGACACCATCACTTCCGCCAGAGCCCCCTCTACGAGACGGCTGTATGCGTTGAAGTGGAACCTGTTCGTCGATTGGTGCTCTTCTCACCGAGAAGACCCCCGAAAGTGTTCGGTCAGATCTGTGCTCTCTTTTCTTCAAGACGGGTTGGAGCGAAGGCTGTCTCCCTCCACCCTCAAGGTATATGTTGCCGCTATTGCCGCAAATCATGGCCTGGTAAATGTTGAGTCCTTAGGCAAGCACGATCTGATCGTCAGGTTCCTGAGGGGGGGTCGAGGAGACTAAATCCGCCTCGTCCTCCCTCTATACCCTCTTGGGACTTGACTCTGGTGCTAACCGCATTGCAGAGGGCGCCCTTCGAGCCTTTGCAGTCAGCTGAGCTGAAAATCCTGTCTTTAAAGACAATACTCCTGGTTGCATTGGCCTCGGTTAAGAGGGTAGGGGACCTGCAGGCATTTTCGGTCGATGAATCGTGCCTGGAATTCGGGCCAGGTAACTCTCAGGTAACCCTGAGACCCCGACCTGGATATGTGCCCAAGGTTCCCACTACTCCCTTTCGGGATCAAGTGGTGAGCCTGCAAGCGCTGCCTTCGGAAGAGGCAGACCCAGCCCTGGCTTTTCTCTGTCCAGTTTGCACCCTGCACATCTATGTTGATAGAACGCAAAGCTTTAGGACCTCAGAGCAGCTCTTCGTCTGTTACGGAGGACAGCAGAAGGGAAAGGCTGTCTCCAAGCAGAGGATGGCCCACTGGATAGTGGATGCCATCGTCTTGGCGTATGAATCCCAAGACGTGCCCTGCCCGCTCGGGGTTAGAGCTCACTCCACCAGGGGTGTAGCTTCTTCCTGGGCGCTGGCTCGTGGCGCCTCGCTGACAGACATTTGTAGAGCTGCGGGCTGGGCGACACCAAGCACGTTCGCTAGGTTTTATAGCCTACGTGTGGAACCGGTTGCTTCTCGTGTGCTCGCTTCCCATAGTCAGCAACACTGAAGTGCCCGTTCTAGTGTCGGCTTGCTGCGCCACTCCCTTCCCCATCGAACGGATATGTACGCTTATATTCTCCAGTCGAGTTCCCCAGGAATTGGCGAACCCTGTTGAGTCCTCCGCAACCCGCAGCAGTCGGATGTGGCGGAGCATCCGCCAAGTCTGGAACTTGTATGCATTGGTGGAACTTGTGTCAGGCTGGGTTCCGTATGTTGTGACCCCTACGGCGGTCCCATATGTGTATTCTCCACGGTACAGCTCCTTACGGCGAGCTTGTGTCTTTCCCTCTGCAGAGTTCCTCTGCCGTCTCAGTACGGTGTCGTTCCCCCGCCTGCAACAGGCCGGGGCCACCCCTGGGACTTCCGTATGTTGCACTGCCCAAGGCCAGTCCATACGTGTATTCTCCACATGGTAACTCCTCCGGGCATGATGTGGCTTCTACAGCGTCCCTCCGGGCACGCTTTCCCAGCATTATCCAATAAGTCTGCTGAGTGGGTCTTGCGGAACAGCAGTGTGACTCTCCCTGCGTGAATTTCCCCGCCCGCATCAGAACGGGGTCTGTGGGGCTCTTGCTGGCCGCTGGAAGTGGTAGTAACTGTGGCGTTTTCCAAAGGGATCCCAATTTGTCGGTACAACCGACGTACGTCGAAGTGACCGACTGAAAGGGAACGTCTCGGTTACGTATGGTAACCCTCGTTCCCTGAAGGAGGGAACGGAGACGTACGTCCCGTCGCCACAGTTCCTTACCATCACTGCATGGCCGAGTCACTAGTTCAGCTCCTCAGTGAAAAACGTCAGTGCGTTGCTCTCGCTTCCTATTTATACCCGCGGCGCGGGGCGGAGCGCGAGATGCATGTTATGATAAATGCTGTTTCAACTACGTTAATGACCATTTATGTCTGTATTCGTTAGCTTATATACTAGCATAGAGAAAAGCGATTAGCCTGATAGCTCAGTTTATACACACATTTGCACTTACCCTACATATATTCTCAATCATCTTTAATGTAATTATGTGTTAAATTAAGTGTTAAATGCCCAAATATAGTTATAAAGATCAGGTATAAATAAAAATAAAAATTATGTTCAATGATTCACTTAATAGTAAATTATTATTTTTTATTAATTACCAGTTAATCACATGTAAGAAATTGCATTAAATTGGTTTTATTATGCACTGTGTTTTCATACACATTATATAATAAGCATATTTTAAATTAATATAATTCATATATATTTAGGATAGTAAGCATTAACTGACAGTTTGGGAAGACCCGATTTGTCATGACAACGGTTCTGGTCTACTGTATGTGCTTCGTAAAATATAGAGCTGTTTTACTTAAGATACTTTAAAAGAAGGGAGCAAAGATGAGCATAACCTATGTCCATCGCATATGCAGATTGATATCTAAACGTTGTTTTATTTTTCTTCTTCTCATTAACATTTAGATATTTAAATCAAATAAAAACGTAAACAATAAAACAGATTTGAGATTGAAGTCCATAGATATCGTCGTCAGTTCATACTGCCATTAACCCTTTTACCGACAAGCAAATGTGATGAGACCTGTTTTCCTGTTTGTTCATGTGACGTTCGGCACATGGATTTTATGAATCATCTTATATTATGAAGTCTTAGTTGGTTTGTCTCTTTCTAAAACATTCCATCTGGTTTGCAGAAGTCAGTGTGATAATATCAAAATTTCAAAAGATCAAAATCAAAGGCAGTGTATGTGATTTGTTCCAGAAACATTTTTCTTGTTATGACGGTTGAAAGTCTCTTCACATCCTGATGATAGCAATCACCAAGTTAAGTGGTCTAAATGTATTTATATGTATATATATATATATATATATATATATATATATATATATATATATATATATCGTCTGTACAATATATTGTTTGTACAATGTCCCACCTGCCTGTCAGTGTATGTATTTTCATACCTCCACGCACCCTGCTCACACAGACATCACACGTCATCAGCGCGGTTCATGCTATGCAGAGTTAGACATACGTCAGTCACCGAGCACCGCAACCAAAACAGTAACCATGCACCTTCAGTTCCTCCTGAACCAAAACAACAAGCTTATGCTGTGTTCGCGCCATAACTGTAATTTGCAAGAGATGGAAATGGAAGATGGAAGTGACGTTATACTCGGAGCGGTTCATGACTCAGATTTATGCGTTTCAATGTCAACACTATCAGCGCCAAAATGAATCTGCAGCAGTCAGGTGGTACAGGTCAGTGCTCTTTAAGTTGTTTACATACATTATTATTGTAATGTTCTTTGAGACATGAGGTAGTTTAACACGGTCTCTTCTGATGCTTTTGTATGCTCCTTGCTGTGTGTGTTCCTGTGTTTTGAAGGCGGCCTGGCTTTGAAGAGCACTCTGAAGGGAGGGTGGGATCTTATGCTTTCAAAGCTAGCTCGCTATTGCTAGCCTCTCCGGAAATGACCTACTCGACCTTTAACTTTCAGTTAAAACTCATTTATGTTAATGCTCAATCCCTTACTGTGCAATTGCTAACTTTAGTATGCATGTTAAATACCCCAAGCAAGGTCAAAATGTACAGGAATGACCAGAACCCTTTTGTAAGTGCATTAGGATCCTATAATGGTTGAAAAATGTTTAGATCAATAACATATCATTTTTGGCAACGTTTGACAGGAATGGCAAATTAAAATATCAGTGTGCCCATAACTGTCATACAGCTTTCAAACAACCAATCCACCTATCGCCTCCACTCAACCATTATGAGCATCATTATGTGCTTACAGTGAAAGCTCTCCCCAGCCCAGGGCACTTCCTGTTTAATCAGCACTAGTTACTAGTGGACAATCTCCATGCGCAAGAACCAATATTATGAATGATGAAGATTATTACTATTATTATGAATGTTGCAATAATATCCTGTGATATTACCCCTCAGCAACTGTGCAATCATTTGTCAGGCCTCCTGTGACTGTGATGCCAAAGGCAAAACGATCTGGGCTAACGTCCACAGACTGAATGCTGTATTTAGGTTCAGATTGGATTGATTCATGAGCATCTGGCCCTGACGATTCCTGTTTTTGACAAAGAGTGAGAGAGTGTAGACTAAAAAAGGAGAGTTAATGGACTGAATTGAAAATTCAGAGTGAAAGGACTAAAAAATGTAATACACTGAAAGAAATGAACCAATCTATCACACTGATTAATCTTCTGTGGAAGCACTTCAGGGTCACGTTTTTTTATTTATTTTTTTATACTAATGTGGAGTGAAAGAGACAGGAGGAGAAAGAGGGAGAAAGAGAGAGAGAGAGAAAGGTCCCGTTTTCTCTCATTCCTCCCACTTGCTCACTGGATTTCACATCAAGGGTGGTTGAAGCGAGAGCGAACCCCAGCCACACCCCCTGACTATAAATCCAAGGCATAAGGAAACGCTCAGCCGAAATCACACGTGGAACTGAAGGATCTGGAGCTCACAAACCCATTCACACACACACACACACACATGCGCGAACATACAGAGTCTGGGAGGCGGCTTGGCATGCTGTTAGCCAAAATAACTGATGACAGTGGAGAGAAGAGCATTTCTTATGAATGAGTGAGTCAGAAGTGACTCAGTCAAGCATCGCTGGATTGGTTGGATCCCTCAAGCAAAACTGGTTACAGGAACTTGGACCCAAACGACACCGTAGTGTGTCCTGGTGCTGGTGTGTACGATTAGAAACAGGGAGTTAATTCTTGTGTTTTTGTAGACAAGAAGCATTCTGCCCTCTGGTGTGAGGCTAAAAAGCTAAGTTCAGGGGTCCTGTAAGGTGCTGAGCATGTCTTTTGCGATGGTGCGACCAACCCCAGGTAATTTCTTGTGCTCTGAGATCAGCATGCATTCCGAGGATGATGACAACGGCAGCGAGGGTTCTGGATCTGAAGACAAGTCCTTCCGTATGGCCAGCCACAACTATGGGGCCTTTAAGTTGGGTGCTCCCAAAAAGAGGTATAGCTGCCGACCGGTAGCGGTTCCTACCGAGATCCGTCCACAGATAGTTGAGGTAAGGCAGCGGAACACCGCAAATGCCCGAGAGCGGGATCGCACAAACAGTGTGAACACAGCGTTCACCGCTCTGAGGACACTGATACCCACCGAACCAGCCGACAGGAAGCTGTCTAAGATTGAGACATTGCGGTTGGCCTCCAGCTACATCTCGCACCTGGGGAACGTCTTGCTGGTTGGAGAGGAGTGTGGAGACGATCAGCCCTGTCTCAGGAGTCCAGGAGCCTTGTATCATCACCACCACAACCTCTCAAAGAGCTCGACACCCAGCCCGGACTCAGAAAACTCACAGCCCAGACAGATCTGCACCTTCTGCCTCAGTAACCAGAGACGGCTGGTGAGTAGCATGATAGAATGTAGCTGTCAAAATGTATGAGTTTCCTCTATTTGCAGTCTCTGCAGAAATAAAAAAAGCATTTCAAGTGTTGCCTTACCCACTTTAGTGTTCTTACCCATGCATATTGTTGATTTTGTGAAGTTGCACCAGAATAACCATACAAATTGTCTAAGCGGTTAGTTAGAGGCTAGAGTATAGAAAAGTCAAAACCTAGAAAATGTTGTGTTTAATAATAAGTTATTATTTTGTGGCAGGTTCCAGGTTAGAGGTCAGTGCACTGTTATTCATTCACGCCATTCAGAAATTTACCTGAGATATAAAGGGATAGTAAATCATTTACTCTCTCATATCACTCCAAACCTGTATGACTTTCTTCTGTGAAACAGACATTTTGAAGAATTTTTTATTTGTTTTTGTCCACACAACATTGGACCCTGACTTTTATTGAATGAACAAAAATAGCAAAAGAAATAACAAAAGAAAGTCAAGTTTGGAACGACATGAAGGAGAGTATATGATGACAGAGTGTTCATTTTTGGGTGAACTATCTCTTTAAAGTGCCATTTATCACGTTATAGTGACACAATGAAATGTTCTGAGTGTGCAATTGACAGATACGCCGATATTTATGCATAGCTTTTTGAGCTTACATTAGCATAATGTCTTGATTTCATCAGATCATAAATACAGATCATTTTGGCAAAAACCCTTAATATGCTTGGTCTGACTTCAACCACATGAATGGACATTTAGCGCATTCTAAACGAAAGTGTTTACATGACCCACTGTAATGAAAACAAATGATTAATTTGGCTCTAGACAAAACTTTCATAGAGAGGTACACAAAAACGACATGAACACACTCTGCACAGGCTGCTATGCGTCTGCTGTGTTTGTGCAGTGCACTAGAAACATCTGGTCAATTCCCCTGACAAACTGAGCGTCTTCCTGCGCAGTTCATGTATGTCCTGAGTTCCACCAAAGCCTTCAACACCCTCATTATCATTACGAGGTCTAATCCTGAACAGACTCTGTAAACACCACAGTTTAATGAAAACACTCTAGATTCATCCTTTCATCTAGTATTTCATATGCTGTTACTGAAATAATATGGTCGTATTTGATGGGCCATAGAGGATTATTTATTTATTAATAAAAACTTCATCGGCTGCAACCAATTAATAAGGGCTAATGAACTCAAACTTGCAATCTGTCAGTGTTAAACGCCAAACTTTTAAAAGACTTTGTTTTATCAGCTGAAAGCACTTATTTTTCTGTTATGAGTTAAATTTAAGATTCATTTCACTCTTTTGTTAAAAAAATTTTCCCCATATGTACACCTACAGTCCCATAGGTAAGGCTCAAGTGCCCCGTCATAAACACCAAAACAGAAAACTTAATGCAGTTTTCACTTGGACATTTTTAAAATAATTACAAAGAAATGGCAAGCAACATTTAATTAAACGAAAAATGTTGAAGTAGATAGACTAAAAAAGTATTTCTTCTAATATTCCAATAATATTTGTTATATTTACAACTTCAAAAAAAGCTTTTTTTACAGTGTGTGTATTACACAAGGTACCATAAAAAAGAGAGAATTGTGAAACCCTGCTTGTTCAAAACCTGCAACTAACAGCTGTTTAACTAGCATTATCATTCATATTATTAAAATTATTCAAATGGTGTAATCCACACAAACTGAGAAATCTTTCACATATATATATAAATATATATTTATCGATTTTTCCTTTATGCCAAAAATCTTTCGGATATTTAGTAGATCATGTTCCATGAAGATATTTTGTAAATTTCCTACCGTATATATATTAAAAATGTATTAGTACTAGTAATATGCATTGCTAAGGACTTTATTGGCGATTTTCTCATTTTCTCAATATTTCGATTTTTTGCACTCTCAGATTCCAGATTCGGCCAAATGTTGTCCTATCCTGACAAAAAAATACATCAATGGAAAGCTTAATTATTCAGATGTATAAATCTCAATTTTAAAAAAAGACCCTTATGACTGGTTTTGGGACCAGGGTCACACACACACACATATATATATATATATATGTGTGTGTGTGTGTGTGTGTATGTGTGCGTGTGCGTGTGTGACCCTGGTCCCAAAACCAGTCATAAGGGTCTTTTTATATATATATATATATATATATATATTTATTTATTTATTTATTTTTAATTTAAGGCAAGTAAATTTAATTAAATGTTTACGCAACAATGTAATTTCCCCCAGGAGAAAATAAATTATTATTGAAAATAAAATTCATTATTTCTATACTTAACATTTCTATACTTGGACTACTGAGTGAGCAGATTTCTAAATATTCACATAATGAAGGCACCAAGCACCACACATGCATGCCACAAACAAGTCCCAATGCAATGGCACACACACACACCCAACATTGCCTACTGATTAATATGGACCAGGTGGATCGGTGACCTGTGCCTAAAGATGACGTTATGGCAAAACCCCCAACACTCCGAAGCGATCAGATTCCCTAAATGAGATCTATCTTTGAGATGCTCCTGATTACGGTTCAGACCTGTTGGTAATGGCGGTCAGAGTTCAACTGCTCATCAGTGTCCTAATGTGTTTAAAAATCTAATGAGATAATTGTTTGTATGTGTCTGTAAAATGAATGGATGTACAAGATGTATAAAGACCCTTTAACCTACAAGCTAGTCATTCTCTCATCACTTTGTTTTATTTTCTTTCAGAACAAAGACAGAGAAAGAAAAACTGCGTTAAGGAGTTAATGATGAGGAGAAGAGAGAGTAAAAGAGCGTTCCCATCACATCTGTCTGAAGAACTGCGCCTGAGCGAACTGCACATTTAGTGTAAATTTGCTGTAAATAATGTTTAATTAAACGCAACACTGCTTAACATCCTGGTGGACGGCGTTATAAAGGACAGCTACACTGCCTTTCTGCATTTCCATATTTAGAAGCCAAAAACTATGTGAATTTAATCCCTCTTTATTTTTGTGTTTTATACAGAGGTGATATACTTTTATACAAACATTATGGGGACAAAATTCTGTTGACTAAACATATGAAGATGATTTGTCCAGACACAAAAGAAAAGAGGAACTTGCTGGTTTTATCTATGGTGTATATATTTTGTATGCACTACACTGAACTTTATACATGTGCTGATGTAAAAAAAAAACAAGGCTTTTCTGCTATCAACACATTCCTACAGTACGAGCAAACATCAATGTCAAGGAGTTTTTAAAACCTGTAACATAATTGTTGTAATTATTATTTATTTATGCCAATTAAACATTAAAAACATTGTTTAAACCAAAGTATGTATATGTCAGGGCTGCAAAATATTGAGTGTGAGAGCTTAAATGAAATCAGATTGTGAGAGAGGCCTGGGAGTAACAGAGAGAAAGAGATTGAAAGATGAACATGACTGGGAGCTAGTATATATGAGATCTGCAGGTAGATTGCTGCTGGCAGACAGTGTCCTATACTTTACCTCTAACCACAAGCTCTCACAAACATTCACATATACACACACCTGCACCTGCACACACAGGCAGTCTGGGACACCCCCTGAAGTCCAACGGTCTTAGTAAATGTCTGTCCTGGGTCATCAGCATTACCTTGCCCTTCCAAAGACAAGCAAAAGATCACAATTAATTGCACTGAATTTCTCATCAACAACCCTAAGCCTTTAACCTTCAGGCTACTGAAGCTGCTGTATATATTATTATTTATTAAACACAGGAAATTGAAGCGCCCAGTGATTGATTCTTTCAAAGGCCCACACCTGCGGATTTAAACCTATAAACTCAAGCCTTCATCTATTAGGTTTTCATTTAATTTCTATTTCAATCTATTCACCATTTACTGTTAAATTACAGTTTTAATCATATTAGCTGCGAAAGACCATTTGAATAAATAGGCAATGCTGTAAAGCTCAGATAATGCATCCGTCAATATGAACAGCATTTAAATTGCAGAAATTGATTAACAAATGAAGCATTAAAACCAACCGAGACTGAGTATCACCTCACAACAGTCCTCTGAGCAATTCATATCAGACTGATCATGACAAGCTAAACTTTCAAAGCCAACAGCAGCTTTGCAGACTTACAGTATCTGAAGTGAGAGATAATTGTAATATATTTTTACGGGCCAAGCTGTCACACTATATGGGGTAAATTGTGCCAATAAGACTTTTCTAAGTAGCCTACACTACATTCAAAAGTTGTTTTTTAAAAATTGTATTTTTTTTTTTTTAAATAACACATTTATGCAGAAAGGATGCATTAAATTAATTAAAGGGTTTGTTCACCCAAAAATGAAAATTAGCCTATGATTTACTCACCCTCAAGCCATCCTAGGTGTATATGACAGAACACAATCAGAGTTATATTAAAAAATGTCCTGGCTCTTCCAAGCTTTATAAAGAAGTGTAACGCCTCGCGCAGTTCAAAATGCTTACGTTACACGTCTGACAAGCGTAACTGGTGTGCAGTACACAAACGCATCGCTTCGCTTTCAGAAGGCCCTGATTAACCCCCCTGGAGCCGTGTGGAGCACCATATTATGATGGATATAGATGCACTTTTATGGACTTCAAAAACAGAGCAACATTCACTGCCATTATAAAGCTTGGAAGAGCCAGGACTTTTTTTTATATAACTCCATTTTATTCGTCTGAAAGAAGAATGTCATATATACACCTAGGATGGCTTGAGGTTGAGTAAATCATGGAGAAATTTTCATTTTTGGGTGAACTAACCCTTTAAAGTTACAGTAAAGACATTTATAATGTTACAAAATATTTTCATTTAAAATAAATGCTGCTCTTTTGAACATTCCAATCATCGAATATCCTGAAAAGTTTCTACAAAATTTAAACAGCACAACTTTGATAACATTGATGATAAGAAATATTAGGATCATGTGACACTGCTGAAAATTCAGATTTGCCATTACAGGAATAAATTATTATTTTTAAATGCATTCAAATAGAAAACAGTTATTTTAAATTAGAAAATATAGTGTTACTGTTTTTTTATATTTTTTAAATGCAGCCTTGGTGAGCATAAGATTTTTTCGACCCTAAACCTTTAATTGTATATTCTATAAACTTTATAAGGCAATTAATCCTAAAGTGTATAAAACATCTTATACTATAAATTTGTATCAGTGACAACTAAATGAATGTTTCACATTTGTCAAAACTGTGATTTTCTGTAGTGCAGTGCTAATGACACTATCCCTAGACCGTCAGCATTGTTCTCGGTCTCGTCTCAGTAAAGTCTCCCACACTCAGTGGATCCCTCTGTTCAGCTCAATATAGAGTCTGTGAACGGTAACCGGTCTAGTGCTCTCAGATCATTTAACTCCCTCCTTCCCTCTCCATCTGCTTCTGTTATCCAACGTCAACAGCGCTTCATCATCCCCTGTGGCTGGAGACGGCACTGTAGAGACTTGTTTCCATGGCAACAGAACTGGTCCACTAATACCATTTTCTGCATGGAAAATGGTCCAAAAACGAAGTCCAAAAACTAAGGTTAAGCGATCGAAAGCTGAACGGTACGAAAAAGGGACACACTGTTTAGGACACAAGGCTTCAAAAAAAGATTTCCCAGACAATGCACAAATTGGTCAGATTTATACCTGAAATGCAATACAAGCTGCTTTGTATTAAAAAAAGTCTTTGTCTCCTAAAAGAATTGTAAAAGTAATGAACACTGACCTACACTAGATGTCATTGACATGATGTCAAAGAAAGAGTCGGACCTGTAATTAAAGACATCAGAAAAGTATTAGAAACTTTCCATTTGTGACAAACTCCACCAAAATTAGAAAAACGTGTATGACCTAAAACTGATCTAAATGATTTCATACTATCAGTACAATACAAAACCTTGAATAATTCTAGAAGTGGAATAAAACGTGCCCTAAATATCCTAATCAGCAGCACCTGCATACTGAGGAGGGAAAGAGTTTGAATATCCCCGTTTCATTCCAATGGGTTTGGATTCACTGTGTTTTTTGTGGTCCAAATGAAAAGCCAGTTAGAATCAAAGGGTCCTGTGAAACTTCTCAATATGTGTCAATTAAAATACTTTGTCTGTTCGGTATTTGTTCGAGCAATTGGATTTAAAGTGCATAAAGATATTATTCTTTTCCCATTCTGCGGGCTTTTTTTCCTATTAAATCTATTTGGTTTTCTGTCAGAGTGTTTATGCATCTACCCATATCTCAGGCTTCTGGTAAAGCTTTCACAGATCCAGCAGGGAGTCTTGTGAATACCACAGGACGGGAAGCAGTAAAGCAACGATGGAATGACAGGTGTCCAAAGAGGCTGGCTGGCGCGCTCCAGCAATCTCTATCTGCAACACACACACCTGTGGGAGAGAGAAAACTCCTTTTCTGTGACTTGAGTTTCTGCCAGCTCTCTCTGTGTCAACATTTCAGTCAGAAAACACGATCCTGTCCACTTATACCCGTTTTTAGCTAAATGTTTCCTGCTGGAGAGCCTAATATTGAGCTGCTCTTGTTGAAAAGGGCCTGCTAATTTGCTCTCTCTTAATGCAGGGTTACACAAAAACAGCAGAGCATGACTAATGTGGCAAGATTTCGTCCACCTGTCTTTATTTAAATGATCTCTCAAGTAATATCAATATAATTGTTTCCATGTTTGAGAAATATACATACAAAATATTCACATGGCCACCAAAGTGACGATTATAAAGTATATGAGGATTATATATGAGGATATAAAGTAACAAAATAAACGCCACTGCTTGAAATACAAATCATGTTTAAGTGTGGTATTTTTTGTTTCCCCAGCATTTAAAAAAATAATACTTTTATTTGCATTAAATTGATAAAAAGTGACAATTAAGACTTTGTACATTGTAACAAAAGAATCTAACTTTGAAGAATCTTGAAAAATGCATCATGGTTTCCACAAAAATATTACACAGCACAACATTGAAAATAAATGTTTTTTGAGCATCAAATCAGCATATTAGAATGATTTCTGTAGGATCATGTGACAATAGAGAGAATACATTTATTTACAAATACAATTAAATACAAATAAATGTAGCTTTAGTAAGCATAAGACTAATATTTAAAAAACATTTTTAAGATCGACCCCAAACTTTTGAACAATAGTAATATTGTTTATTACTTAGAAAAATATATATAAAATAATCAATTATTAAATTAAATCATTCATTTCTGACTAGCCCAACATTGTCTATCAATATTTTCTTTATGAATGTAACTTTTACTATTTTAATTCAGCTATTCATACAACCTCTGATGCACAAACTTGGGCACAACATCAGAGTTGTTTTCTGGCGTCATTGGGTGTTTCGGGTTTTTCAACAGACACCCTCTTCTAGGCAACCTGACCGAGGTTGATCAAGCCTCGGCTTGTGTCCAAGTAGCATTGATGCCTGCTCTGCATCGTCTGTTGCTGATGGCTCTTCCCCAGCTTGCACCAGTTATTCCCAGCATTCCGAAAGCCTTGGTGAGGGAATGACCTGCAAATCCTCGGCAACCCACCTTCACTGGCATGCACCTGGTTTCCTCCAGCAGTCCCTCATACTTCTCCCTCTTTCTCTCCTTTACCTCTTCCATCCACTCCTCGCAAGGCACAGTGAGCTCCAGTAGCATAAGCCATTTCGTAGACTCAGAGACCAAAATGTTGTCTGGCCTAAGCGTAGACTGGATGATGTGTGCTGGAATTTTCAGCTGCCAATCCAGGTCAACTGTCATCACCCAGTCTTGTGCTGTGTAGAGCAAGCCAACAGGGTTGTTTTTCTTCATGGGCTGCTCTCCCTCCTTAACGAAGGCAATGATTCTGGCTGTAGTGTTGGCGCTTCTGCTTTTCGCTGATTTTCTTGCTGATTGCCTCAACTATGGTCTTGAGGACTTGTCGTGTCTCCAGTGATAACGGCCATCGACCAGAGTCCGGGAACAGCTGCTCAAGATGTGTTCAAGAGTCTTGGAACACAGGGGGCATGGTGGAGTTTCTACCTGAATCAAAAACTTGATCCTCTACTGGTTCCATTTTCATATATCCTGCCAGGTGACCTTCCGCTCCATTGCCTGCTCCCACTTCATCCAGGCACCCTGTTTCTTTATTGCTACAACCCTGCCTGCTCATTCTTCCTCCAATGAAGCAAGCACCCCTACTTGCTCTAGCCTTGACCTTTCCTTCTGGCTGGCAGTGTTGCAACGGGTTTGTTTTGAACTTCCGAGTCCAGCCCTGCCCTGTGCCACAGTCCCAATGAGAGTCTTGTGCTTCAGCCAAACTTCTGCCTCAGCTGCCTTCCACTTCCTCCTTTAGTATTATTTTTAAATGGCTTTTCATGTACCTCTTCCCCACAAAAAAGTTTAAAATAGAACAAAGTCTTTTCAAAATTACTATGACTTGTTTCTTTTCAGTTAAATATTACAAGCAAATTTGGAAAAAGAGGTTAAATGGCAAAACAAGATCCATTACGTCAAGTATTCAAGAACTTTCCCTCAGGTTTTAGTGTGCACCTCACTCTTGACTTCTGACCCCTGATATCACAGTGAGGACGAGGATGAGGACAGTGATGGTGAAGGCCAGTGAGGACAGAGGGAGTTGGACTTTGCAGCTGCTCTTCTCTCCTCATTTGACTGGCCTTAGGAGAATATGTTCTTCTTGGTTTTACAGCACTCCTAATCCATACACACACTTTTATGCCCAAACATGTGTTCTCAAGACCCAGGCTTTGATGCACCCCAAGGCCCCTCTCTCCTTCTATACCTCATCCCCCCTCTCTCTCTCTCTCTCTCTCTCTCCATCCCATTCAAATCCTCAACTCAGAATGTGAGTTAACAAGTTTTGATTGTAAAAGAAGCCTTGAGATCCTAAGGGCCAATCTGTCAGCTCCCTGTGGCTCACCACAGAGCCATTGGCTTCTTAACTAAAAAAAAGAAAGAAAGAAAGAAAGAAAAAGAAAGGGAAGAGATTGAAAGACAGAGAGAGGGGAAGAAAGAGAAAGGAGGTAAAACCCAGTCCCAGTAGCTCAAAGTCAAGATTTGGTGTACTTTGTCCCATTCAATTGGGCCTAGCGTTTAATACTGGAAAAATCTTCCTTTGCTGTCAATCAAATGCTTTAATAAAAACAAAGTATAACATTGCGGTCTTGCTCACTCTCTCTCTGCCCCTGGGAGAGTGGAAATGCGAGGGGTGCCTGCGGAACTGTGAAAATCCCTCCTTTTATTGCCATCAGCCTGCAATGGAAAATTGGGTTTGCGGAGGGGCCCATCTGTTGGACATTAAGCAGCCACCTGGAGCTTTAGCCAATCATGAAATTAAACATGAGTATTAAAGAAAAATGAAAAATCTCCACTCCCAGACATGTGGGTCACCCAGTCTTTGCCGCATTTAATCAAATTTCCGACAAGAAGCAAAGGCTTAGTTCACAGGGTGTCACCCACCACCCCACCAGTAAAACCACTCCTGTTTTTCCTGGTTTTAAAGAATAAAACAAGGCCGGTATATATGTCTATTAGTCTAAATGGTATTCAGAAAGAGGTTAAGTAATCAAATCATTGTCTTAACTTTGCCTTGTTTTCCATTAACAATGCCTAAACATTTTAACAAAATTAACTTATTAACTTATTAACTATTAACTTATAATTTCGGTTCTCATGTTATCTTTTTTAAGGATATTTATATTTTTTAAATGGTAATTATTAACGGGATAGTTCACCCAAAAAGTGTGTCATCATTTACTCCCCCTCAAGTTGTTCCAAACTTGATGAATTTCTTTCTTCTGCCAAACACAATATTTTGAAGAATGTTGGTAACCAAACAGTTGATGGGCTCCATTGACTTCCATGGAAGATTTGGAACAACTTGAGGATGAGTAAATGATGACAGAATTTTAATATTTGGGTGAACTATCACTTTAAGAAAATTAATTTTTGCAGAGAACAGTTAGGGTTCATTTTAATGCAGTAATGCTGATATCTGCAGAAATGCTGTCTTTTACAGACCGGTTTCACAGACATAAAATTTTGTCCTTGGCTTAGATGCAGAAATATAAATAAATATGAATAACACTATTAATAACTACCATTAATAACATTTAGGTACATAAACAAGCATAAGCCTTATTAAAAAAAAATTATCAGACAGCACTTTCTCCAAATATGCTCGAAATGCTGCACTAAATAAGCATGGAAGCAAAGCTGCAAGCCTCTCTTCACAAGTTTTCAGAATTATTAAATGTAGTATATTTTGTTGTATACACTGACTTCAGTGATTTGGAGTTTTAAACGAAAAGAGTAATTGGGACTTGGTACTTGAGTATAAAAATATATATTTTTCACACGTTCACTAGTTTATTTAAAATTTCTACTAATGTTGTATATATGTAGCGTTTGTTCACATTCTGGGGTAGATTTTTGGAATTAAATGAAGGACTGCTTTGTCTTCCCAATAATAATTTCAAAGCTAGTTTTTTATGCATCCAAAATACACACAATTAAACAGCAATTTATAATGGATTTAGCTTTAAGATTAAAAGTTTAAATAAATAAAAAAACATACATAAAAGAACAAAAAAGTTGTTTACAAAATAGCAAAAAATAAATTAGGAAAAATATTTCCAAGACCGTTTTAAACTGACTTTCATATAACAAACAGAAACAACTAGTTAGTTAGACTGTGGAAGAAACACTCAATTCCAATAAAGCACAATGAATGAAACTGAAATCAACAGTGAGCAGTCAGCAAATATCTCAGAAGCTCTGAGCTCAGATGTAGGGTATCAAAATAAACCAGATGTAAAGATATTGATCAGATCCTTCAATGAGTTACTTTAAAGTACTGGTGAGGGATTCTGGGAGTTATTTCTTACAATACCCCCAGCCCACAGGACCCCCATATACCCCCTACACACACATTCATTTTATCCATCATTTAATCTCTGGACCGATTTTACTCTGACAGGCCCTGAATAACGTCCTTTTTGTGTGAAGGCTCTCTGAGAGGTGGTGGAATTGGATGAAATTAGTCTCTCTCCTCTCTTCCTTCTCCTCTTTCTCCCTCTGCATCTCCTTCCCATTCCCTGTTCCGCCTGGAAAAGCCATTGCAGAACAAAACCCCACTTCCTCCCGCAGAGGCTGCAGCCAGACATGGAGCGGTCACACATGTTCCCTCTCACTCCACATAGACGGAAACAGCTCTCCATGGTGAACATACACACATATTTGCTCACACGGCTGATCTGGTGTGTGGTTCGGCGTTAGGTCTGAGGACAAATTGCATTGAGGGTTCTGAACCCAAAGCCGGAAGACTTCAGGGGTTTGAAAGGAACCAGACTCATTGGCAGATGGTCAGCTATCCAACAGTCATCATGGGACTGGACCTCAAACGAGGCTTTAGTCATTCTTACACACTCATGATTTGGTTTTATCTTCAACAAAGATGTAATCGAGACTCTATTGAATAACCAATAAACCTATCAGCTCTGTCACCATCAAGACTTTGTCATAGTATTTCATGTTTCAACAGTCTCATTATTCTTGTTGGGTTTTTAAAAAATCTCATAGAGAAAATCCCTTTTGATGTAGTATCTATGGTAGGCTATATTTTTTCCGTCCAAATGTGGTCACTACATAAGCTTGTAAGCAGGGCCAAATGGCTGTTAGTATAAATTCAGAACATGAAACATTCGACAAGCAATTACAATTTTTCCTGTGAAATGCTGAATCAAACAATAAAACCCGAGGGAATGTATACACATACCGTATTTACATGAAATATGATAATGCAGTTTTTTTCTCTCAAATATCAGCGAGGCTGAAGGCAACAATTCAATAAACAACAAAGCAATATTTTATAACTTACATTTTAGACACAATAGGCCCGGCTACAGTGGCTATTTTAGCTGACAGAACTATTCGTCGCCTATCACCGAGGCCAAGCACTGCACACCACACAAGGTGATGGTGTTGAATGAATCAGTGTTCAGAACGAATCATTTGAGTGAATTATTAAACTCAATACATGAAAAGTCACTTGTTTGCCACCTACTGGAGAAACGAGCGACATAGGCCCTGTCCCAAATGGCACACTTCATATGCACTTGTGGACTTACAATGGCTGCCGCGTGCGCATGTCCATTAAGTCCACGAGACCGTAGGGTGTCCCATTTGTCATTTAAGATCTCAGAAGGGCGCTCGTGAGCGCCAAGCCTGTTTCACTCCTCTCAGAAACTGAAGCCTCCGCACCTCAATCGCCCCCAGGTGGTTGGTCGCAGTATAGCTCACAAGCCCCGCCCCTCTGTGTTTTCTAATGGACGCGAGACAAACTTAAACAATCAAATTACACTTCAAATAATTTTTTCCTAAAGTTGGTTTCTGTCACTGTAGGCAGTTTTTATCACGATGATTTCATTTCAAGTGTTCATTTTTTAAATAAGTTTAGTTTTATTAGTTATTTGATACTATAAAAACAGGGGGTGTGACGTCATGATTGACAGCTGAGATTGACAGCTTCTCTGAGTGAAGTTGACACTGAGGCACTTAGAGACTTTTTTCGGGATTTTCGGGAGGAGATTGGAGCTTTAGCTTTAATTTCTACATTTCCATAACTGTTTATTTCAACAGTATTAAATATTCTGCATCTGTGAGTGTGGGCGGGCTTTTGATATCGCACATCTACTTCTTGCTCTCTACCGCGCAGATTCCAGTCCCGAGATCACTACTGCGCTGACTCGGTCCCAAATCTGCGCAAGATGGCAACGCCATATTCGGATCTCCGGAGGCTTCAGTTACTTCAGCGGAAGCCAATGAAGTCGCGTCGTCCATATTTTTTTTACAGTCAATGGTGAGCGCCCTCTTTGCGGTCAATATGCTGATGTGGGCTCGGCAGCGGACTTCTTCCCGACAGTCAAAGCGGCGTTAAATCCCGAAAGTGCGGACTCGTAGGAAGACCCCGAGAGTTTAGGGTGCCGTTTGGAACAGGGCCATAATATTATAAAGATATGCAAAAACATCCTACACAAAACACGATTTGTCCAAGATGGTCACTATAATGTGAATTCACTACACTAAAAGTAACTTAAAGGAACACGGCGACTTTTTTGGGACGTTAGCTTATTCACCGTATCCCCCAGAGTTAGATAAGTCCATACCATTCTCATCTCCGTGCGTGCCATAACTGTGTCTGACGCACCCACCGCTAGCCTAGCTTAGCACAAAGACTGGAGGTAAACGGCTCCAGCTAGCCTACTGCTCAATAAGAGACAAAATAACGCCAACATTTTCCTATTTGCATGTTGTGATGTGTAGTTACATCGTGTACTAAGACCGACGGAAAATGAAAAGTTGCGATTTTCTAGACTGATATGGCAAGGAACTATACTCTCATTCCTGTGTAATGATCAAGGAACTTTGCTGCCGTACCATGGGTGCAGCGGCGCAATGATATTACGCAGTGCCTGAAAATAGGCTAACTTCCGTCAACATAACCTACATGACAAAGAGCGTGCTGGGGATTATTTTCAGGCGCTGCATAATATCATTGCACCGCTGCGCCCATGGTACAGCAGCAAAGTTCCTTGATTATTACGCAAGAATGAGAGAATAGTTCCTCCTAGCCATATCGATCTAGAAAATCGCAACTTTTCATTTTCGGCGGTCTTAGTACACGATGTAACTATACACATCAAAATAGGAAACCAGTTTGGCTGGTGTTAAGCCCTAGTACCAGATGTATTAAAAAGTATTTTTTATTAGTTTATTTATGAGAGAAGAGGGATGAAGAGAACGATGAAAACAGAGGGAAAAAAGAGTAGACAACCACAATCAAGAGGGGAAAATTCTTACTGATTTTGGTTAAATGGAAAAAATGGTGAGTTGTGTCTCACAGGGATTTAAATAGGTCTCCACAATTTTCCAATTTTGTATATTAAACTGAAATGTGAAACACAAACTAATATCCACTTAATTTACATGCGGCTTAAACATATTCAACATCAAATCACACAAACGACATTCAGGTCTGTGTATCCGACATGGCCTACAACCAGCTGGATGTGCTGATGGTGCTCAGTGAAGCACTTGGTTTCACAGGGCTCAAGTCCCAGGACGAAACCTCTATAAATGAGGAATCTGAAGAATGTAGAGCACCGTGGTTGGTGTTCTTGGACAGGATTGACAACTTTGACCCATAAAAAAACCCACGTCTTTTTTAAAGGCTATTTTTGGTCTATAAAGAGATTGATTACTTGCTAATCGTCTGCTCTCTTGATATACTGTATAGCTTCACATATTTATACACAAGACACTGGAGCTGCACTGTGTTGCCCCAAAGGCTTCATTCAAGTGATAGATCTTTCTAGAGATGTTAAATGTCTCTAGATTTAATGCAAACAAGATGCGTAACGAGTCTTTTTCATGAGCAGTGTCATAGTATCGGAAGGTAGATTCGGAGACTGTGAAGGTTGAAATAATTGTCTTTATGTCAAAAAGTGACAGATTTGCACCATTGTGCAACCTGCCAATGTCCACAGTTATACTGAACTTACGGGCTTTGATGTGTCAGATCAGTTGCCCCTTGTCACCTTCCACACGTGGGAACTATTGCTGTAAAGCCGAGCAAGATGACAACATACAGCTCCTAAACTCCTAAAACTGGGTGATTGCCATAAGTACGGATGCTTAAAAGGAATATTTCGGGTTCAGTACAAGTTGAACTCAGTTTGTGACAATGTTGATTACCACAAAAACTATTTTGACTTGACCCTTATTTTCATTTTTTTTTAAAAATAAGAAACCAAAATCGAGGTTACAGTGAAGTAGTTACAATGAAAGTGAAAGGGGCCAATTTATGAAGGTTTTAAAAGCAGTAATGTGAATAGTTTTATATAAAAAAGTGAAATATTATTTTAAAATATTTAATTACATAATATTACATTTAATAAATAATAATTTAAGTTTTCTATTAAAACCTATTTGAGCTGTAAAGGGTGTTCTCATAATTTAAGGGCTGTTTCAATATGTTGTCACTTTACAGAAAAGGTTATTAACCCTTAAATGTATGAATGTTTCGCCAATCATACATATTCAGGTCTTTAGCGACCCGGAACTATATCTAACACGGATGGGTATAACGTAAGTTACCTGCCACGATAAAATAAAAATCTGATAAAGCATATTTTGTTAGGTCTACCTTTTGGGGCTTGTACCATCATTACTGTCCTCGTCAGAGCTTCCCAGTACATTCAGCATCTGGCTCATATTCGCCATCTCAAACATATTCTCAAACATCTTCAAAATCAATATTTTGATCGCTGACAGCTTCTTCACCAGATCCTCCATCAAGTGACAGTGACACTAATATTTAATTGCCTACTTGCCCGGCAGTAAATCACTGAGCCATTTCAAGTTTTGAAGATAAAGTTTTGCTATTCTTTTTTCTGCCTGTGGTAACTTCATTGTATGTCAGACATTGCCGCCTTGTGGAATAAAATTGAATTGCACTTATTCAGTCATAAAAAAATATTAAATTATTCTTGTGCAGAAAAAAAATAATTAGTTACACCTCGGGTCATTATCGACCCTATATTTTTATTATAATTTTTTTTTTTACAAAAAATGAGTGGGAAAACATGCATTATTTTATATATTTTTCTTTTTTTCTTGTTATATTGTTTATAATATAATATTAACTGAGGAATTCTAAGAAGGTTGATGTCTCACTTTTAAAAAATGTATAGGGGTAGTGAATGACATCTAGGGTCACTAAAGACAGCAAAAACCTGAGGTATGTGTTTAAGGGTTAGGCAAGGGTTAAAATCGTGTTAAAGCTACACTGTGTAACTTTTTTAGTTTATTCTTAGCTAAAAACACTTAGTTCTTTCAAAAATATATGTGTTCATTAATGTATATTTACTTCTTTCAATTAATAAAGTATTCTCATAAGTTTATAATATGCCATTGAAAATACATACGGGTAAGGGGTTCGAATGGGGGTCGCCATGTTGCCCCTCCATCTTGAAAGTACATTAGCCTAAGAGGGACATACCCGTAAATTCAAGCTTCGCCTTTCGCGTTTTAACACTCGATGGCACCGTGTCGAATGTGAAGAGGGGGATTGCTGGATTGAACTGGAAGCCATGTTAATCTTGGACTAAATCGGCCACCGTAGGAGTTAAAACGAAATCGGAATTGGGAGGAACAGAAACTAATATTTAATGGATGGTCATATACCTTTTCACCGCTAGATGGGGGAAAATATCACACAGTGTAGCTTTAACATTATGTCCTGTATGCTGTTGAGTAGGCTAAGAGTAGCAAGTAGGCTTACTCCCATTGTAAGTGCCTCAATGTAACCCAAGCTGTGTCTCATTTCATTTAATTTTGAAGGCTGCATCCTCTGCAGGACACATCCTGTGAAGTATGCGGTATACGGAGTGTCCTTAATCAGAATTAAACGAGACGTCCTCCGTAGGACACACAGGCAGGAAGTATCACGTTGCTATGCCAACACGTTCACCGTGGAGTTGCGCTCTCACACGTTATATGAATGAAAATTATTTATAACTTGAAAATGACTATGAAATGTTTTGCCTTGACAGCAAAGCACTGTTCTAAACGTTTAAAAAATAAAATAAAATATCACAACACTTGTAATCCTGCTTACCACAACTATCTATTTGAGGTATATACAGCTTAAAAACAAAAACAAGCTTTAAACTACTTAAGTTTAAACACCACATTTCGCTTGCATGTATATCTGCCGGCGGCGCCATTTTTTCAAATAATATTTAAAAAACATAACGGTTGTTAATGGCGACGCAAAGAATTGTGGGTTATCTGAAGCAACGAAGGATACATCTCATGCACACTCCGAATTCCTGAAAAGAAGGGCGCATTTGAAGGTCGCATTCGGAGTGTCCTACTTACTTTTTTGAAATGAGACAGCCTTCAGACGCATGCACCCTTCAAATGCGCCCTCCGGAGGATGCAGCCTTCCGAAATGAGACACAGCTTGTGTGTCCTACTTACTTTTTTGAAATGAAACAGCCTTCAGACGCATGCAGCCTTCAAATGCGACCTCCGGAGGATGCAGCTTTCCGAAATGAGACACAGCTCCATATTTTTTTAAAGCTACACTGTGATATTTTCACCCATCTAGCGGTGAAAAGGTATATGACCATCCATTAAATATTAGTTTCTGTTCCTCCCAATTCCGATTTCGTTTTAACTCCTACGGTGGCCGATTTAGTCCAAGATTAACATGGCTTCCAGTTCAATCCAGCAATCCCCCTCTTCACATTCGACACGGTGCCATCGAGTGTTAAAACGCGAAAGGCGAAGCTTGAATTTACGGGTATGTCCCTCTTAGGCTAATGTACTTTCAAGATGGAGGGGCAACATGGCGACCCCCATTCGAACCCCTTACCCGTATGTATTTTCAATGGCATATTATAAACTTATGAGAATACTTTATTAATTGAAAGAAGTAAATATACATTAATGAACACATATATTTTTGAAAGAACTAAGTGTTTTTAGCTAAGAATAAACTAAAAAAGTTACACAGTGTAGCTTTAAGGATAAGTGATAAACTGAATTTTTTTTTTTTTTTTGGTGGAAATCAACAGCCTACCACACAGTGAAATCTTGATCCATTAAGGACCACATGACCTCAGGCTGTTATGCTTTTCATAACAGCCTGATAGGAAGTTTTGTTTCATATGATCCATGGCTCTCATTCAACAGGATTTGTAGTAATTTGATGGTCTTTTAGCAGATGAATGTGTCTTCAATAACTCCCAATATTGCAGTTTGGAGATCGATAGGCCTGCAGCTGTGAGTTGGAGATGTTATTTCACAATTGCTTTGAGTGAGACACTCTTGTAAATCTCTTTAGACATGCTGACATCTCTGTCACGATTACGAGTCTGAAAAAGACTCTCAGAGGCCTGGTATAGTTGATGAAGCCTGCCATAGTCAAGAGACTGCATGATTTATGACCCCGACAGAACGGCATCGAGCCAACGGTACCTGAAGCTCCTTACATATACAGTTAGTCGGACACTGATTGTGAAAACCCACCAAAATCAACACAGTAGGACAAATAAGCACCTGTGGGAATGAGATCTATATGATAAATGGAGAAGAGAGCAGGATTTGTCTGATAAACAAAGGAAAGGTAGATCTGGCCGACGTATTAGACACACTCATCACCAACGCGTCTATAGAGCTGCGAGCTGTCTTGTCATAGCTGATAAATACCCTCTATTTGTCTGTCTAAATCTACACGCTAAGAGATTTAATCATTTAGCTGTGTTAAATCAATGATAGACTCGCAGCAAGCCGTTCTGTGCGACCTGGGACTAAATTTAGCAGAAAAAGCACCGTTACTAACCTCCGACCTAAAAAAGCCATTTAAATCTTTTAAAATACTGTCAGTGGGACACAAATCAATTCACTGGAATGAATGGAACATTAGCAGCCTGCATATGGAGGATGCTTAAAGTCTGTGCGTTATATCATAAATATAGCTACTTAAAGGGATAGTACACCAAAATTACTTGTTCACCCTCAAGTTGTTTCAAACCTGCATGAGAATGTTGGTAACCAGACAGTTGACGGCACCCATTGACTAAAAAAAATACTATGGAAGTCAATGGGTTGCCGTCAACTGTCCGATTACCAAAATTCTTTAAAATATATTTTTGTTCGTTCAGCAGAAGAAAGAAACTCATACAGGTTTGGAACAGCATGAGGGTGAGTAAATGATGACAGCGTTTTCATTTTTGGATGAACTATCCCTTTACGGTGAACATTGGTAAAGTGGGACACTTTTGGAAATGTAACTTTTCTGTGCACTTTTAATAAGGATCCAAAATGCATATGACCTGACATTACACTTTAATGGAAAGCTTAGGATATCTCTGTAGTCAAAAGCAAACAGTACAAAATATTACATCCTGGGAAGTAGAACACTGAAAGCAATATTATTGTTGTTTCTGTTATCACTAATGTATATGCCTATCTACCTATTTATTTATTTAGCAAGATAGGCTTAGTTTAAAACTTAGTTTAATTTTTTAAAACTTTCAAGTTATTTCTCCTTAAAATACCATTAACATTTTATTCTCTGCTCACTACGTTGATTTCAAAATGCCTAATTTGCATCACCAGACACACTCAATAATAATCAAAGTGTGTCTGGTGATGCAAATAAGGCATTTTGAAGTCAACGGAGCCCATCTATACGTCTACTATCTTTATGCAATGACAAACAAACAAAAAGAAATCCGATCAAACTGACATTAAAATCACAAAAATGTTCTACAAAAGTAGGTGATTCTCTACAGAGGAACTGCCACTTGATCTCCCAGCCTCTCACTGCTGTTGTCCCTGTCTAAATCTTCACTGTTCACTCTTTCTGGACTATCTAAATCCAGCTGTGCTCTTGGGTTGTTGGATGCTCGTACGCTCTTGGTGGGACATATTTTCCTCAGCTGGTTCGGATAGCTCATTGTGTCCTTTTGAATGTCCTGGTCTACATTAGGGGCATCCAGACTGTTGTTCTCTTCCATGGGATGTTCAACAGATGTTTGTGTGCATCCTGGGATCAGATCGGCCAGTTCCCTGCTGTTGTCCAGTGTTGTAGCAGCATTCAGTATTGCTTTGATCCCTGCATAATATTTAATCAGAGTGTCTCATTAACAGTGCTTGTTTGGCTATTTCTAAGTGAAAGGGTTTTATTTTGGACTGACCTGAGCTTTGTGTCTGAGATCTTCTATGACCACCACGTTCTTCACTGTCAGCATCAACGTCTGGTCTATCAGGGGTGTCCACAAACTCTGGGCTGTCTAAATCCATTCCTCTTTTGTGGCTCTCCTGCTGGTGTTTGTCAGCATTGTGTGGTTTACCAGCCTGGTCTTTGAGGTTCATTCTACTAGCAAAACTCTGAATTATGGGATTTATCTCCTTTATAAAGGCCATATTTTCTCTGCCCGTGTCTGTGACCGCAGCGGCGTGTTTTTCTAACATCATCTTGATCCTTGGGGGTTGGTTTTTCCCGTTCTTCTCAGGTCTGTCCATTTCCTGACTACTAATGTTCTCCATCACTGCAAGGAATTATAAGATCATCTTTATTCTGTGAGCCAAAACCTATGACTTATTTACAGAAATTTGAGTTTTATGGATTTTATTCCGTGTCTGTTAGCTTTATAGCTAAAATTATAATTTAGCAGGAAAACCACATTCAAATGTTGAGGTTTGGTAAGATTTTGGTAAGTCACTTCAAAAGGCTGTACTTATTTGATCAAAAATACAGGGAAAACAGTAGCATTGTGTCCTAATTTAAAAGAACTGTTCTCCATTTTAATATATTTTAATAATTTTCAAATGTAATTTATTCCTGTGATGGTAAAGCTGCATTTTTAGCATCATTACTCCAGTCTTCAGTGTCACATTATCCTTCAGAAATCATTCTAATATGCTGATTTGGTGCTCAAGAAACATTTCTTCTAATATTTTCTGGAAACGTGATACATTTCTTCAGGATTCTTTGATGAATTTAACGTTTAAAAGAACAGCATTTATTTGCAATATAAATCTTTTGATTATAAATGTATTACTGTTACTTTGGAACGATTTCATGCATTCTTGTTAAATACATTTAATTGATAAAAAATTCAAACCTGTTGCTTTATCGATATGTTTGTTGGAGCTCTCAGCCAAGTCTGTGTCCATGTCAGTCCTGTCCATACTCATACTCTCTACATTAAGATGCAATAATCTTTAATATTACATCACATCAGCAAATATGTGTGCAAACAGTAGCAGGGTGAGGAACTGATGGAACTATCACTTACCTGCAGAGTTCCCATAGTGCCCCTGTAATGCTTTATGGGTGTCTGTTGAGAGAAGTGTTTCTGATCAAGTAAACAAGATATAAAAAAAAAAAAATATATATAAAGTTTCAGCATGGCAACAAATTGTTTATCCCAACATTCACATAAAAACCTACAGCTTACCCGTGAGTGTGGTTCTCAGCTGTAACCTCTTGTAGTTGTCACCCTCTGAAACAAACAGTATTTTAAATCAGTAATATATCTGCACCTAAAATATGATTATAATTTGCAGGCTGGAGTTTGTCAAATAACTTAGTGTTTTGATCCTCTAACAGGCTTTGGAAATAAGAGTTTGATTCATGCATGCACAACTATAATGAATATAATACAGGCCTGTACCTCTGCTGTCTTCTGATGATGCTATTTCAGCTAATCTGCTGTCTGTTTAAAAAGGAAATTAGGAAAAAATAAATAATGCTGTATTTACTTTAGCTTTATGTTTTATGTGTTTTCCTTGACTGATCACCTGAGTTGCTGCTCTCAATGGATCTCTCTTCAGCAACGTCTTAGGAAAAACATGTTAGAGAGGGTCATATATGTCTTTAATAATCAAGAGATGAAAATAATATTCAAATATCAGCCTTTTTGTTAATAAATTGGATCGCATGAATTGTTCATTTACCTGTAGGTTCTACCAAGTTTGGTTCGGGAGTTGTGTTGGAAAAGTCTAAAATAAATAAAATACCTTATTAGACACATTACATGAGATTAGATAGAATAGATAGACGAATAGATGGATAGATAGAAAACATTGTTTATGGAATGTCCCCAACATAAAAACACAATCTGAGTGTGTTATGTAAGATAGGCCTTTTTGTAAACAAAATATAATTTAACAAAAAAGTAACTAAATTAAAACATACCAGCAGAGATCATAACTGTTTCTGGGGCTTTACATTCTGTAAATAGAGGTAAACAGTCACATGCTTTTATCTATATCCGTGATTATCAACAAACATACAGGTCTGAATATTAGCCTACATCAGTTTTTTTCTATATGATCATGATGATATCCCTGTTGCCTCCACTGTCTAATCACTCACCTTCAGTCGGATCTGTCGGATGTACTGGATCCAGAATCCTCTCTGTTGCTAGAGCCATTTCTGAGGAAAAAGGACTCCTGAGGTCAGAAACCAATAACAATAGCACAGCGGTTAAGCTCATACTGAAGCAACAATTCACAGACCTGAGAGCTGTGCTGGTTCAGTGTGGTCATTGTGTAGTTTCATTTCAAACGCATCTGATGAGACATCATACAAAAATGAGAATGAATAAGACAAATATAGCATTTAATTTATTCATTAAACAACATGCTCACCCTTCAGGAAACGTAACAAATCTTCACTCCCTTCTAAAAAATAGATAGTGAATAAATACAAAAAATGTAATTTATTTTAGAATTACTACAATAGATTATAATCATAGCAAAGCTAAATGAAGTTTACCTCTCATAGCTGCTGAATATACGGCATTTATAAAGACTAGAAGAGTCAAGGGTCTGTTGATGCTGAGCCAGGAGGGAGAATGAGAGGGAAAATTACATTTTCCAAATGTAAATGAAACAAACACACATTTAATATTGCTGAGCTGTCTCTCTCATCGTTCAATATCATTAATTTTACACCAGCAGTAATAAAACAGCCCTACATATTTGAACACTAGTAACACAGATCTTGTATTTTATGGCGGAAAATGCTGACTAAACCGATTTTGACTAAATAAACCCCAAAAATAAGAAGAAAAGAGAGTAGTTTGGTTACTTACAGCTTCATGTTGAGTATTGATGTCCTTTCTGAAGGGCTTTGTGTGTCATTTGTGGCTTTATATCAGTACAGGTAGCTGATCTGAACAATAGGGTCACAGATGAGCAGTTATAGGGACACTGGAGATGAGGCCTGAGATTCTGAGAAACCAGCAAAGACCTGCTTTGCTCTGAATAGCAGGTGTGTTTTATAATAATAAGGGAATGCATGGCTGAATTTACCCCATGGCATTTCCTTCCTTTCACGGAGATCCAGTGAAGGATTTTGTTTGTGCCATTGTGAAGAAATAGATTAAAAAGAAGCCTTTAGATTAAAGGCTTTTTGTTTACCTTAATATAGACTTGCTATGGAGCTCTATAATAACACTATAAAGGAAAATATTTTATTAAAAAAACTAAAGTAGGATGGATATAGGTCAAAAGTGAGACACCTTCTGATCATTTGTCATAAAATATACAAGAAAGCAGTATAGTTACTATCATTTGATGCTTCCTTGGGCACACACAAAACCACAATTTCAACCATAAAATGTTGTTAAACTGGGACACATTTAATGTAGAGACAATTACTTTTTTTATATATATATATAACAAAATTAAAATGTAAATGTAATAAATAATGGTTTAACCTTCTAATCTTAACTAGGGTTAGGGTAAGGAATTGTGTAACCCCCAGATACAATGTCTGAATGATTTCACTTTTTAGTCATGAAAGTAGTATGCACAAAATTATAAAGCAGATTCATAATAATCGAGTAAGATTATTAGTCGCACCATACCTATATTCAACCTATATATAGAATAACTTCTGTAAAAAAATTATAATGTCTCATTCTATCTTCATGATAGAATTAAAAAACATTATCTTATATGTTCACTAGATGGCAGAAAAAGCTCAAGAAAGAAGGTCTAACGTGTTGGAGGGCTAAATTGTGCAAACGTGAAAAAAAAGATACATTTATCTATTTAATTGTACCGTTTCTAGTCATTTTATTGTTGAAAAATAATGTAGCCTAATTTAAAACAAGTAAACCGTGCAGTTAACTAAGCACATTTAATGACAATCAACATTTTCTTAGTATGAAGCACTAACTGTAACATACATTAAAATAAATAATTTCTCTTCAAAATATCGTACTGGCTAATACCAGTAAATTCCAGGTTGAGTACCAACAGCTGCAGTAACATTCTCAAAATAAAAGGTTTGATCCTGTGGTAAATTAGCAGTCTCGGGTACTAGTAGAAGACCACTGCAGCGCTTTGGGCGAAAACTAGGTTTAATTTTTCAACGAAAGCCAACCATTGTTTTCCCTTTTTTTATTGAATTTCATAGAAATGTGAGGTAGCCTCTGTTTTCCCACCTGACTTCAAACATACCATTCACTGTATTAGAAAGGCTGCAATAAACATACTGCTGCTGAATAAAGCAAGTGACATGGTCTTTTTTTCCCTTAAACAATATATTTCCTCTTTTAAATGATTTATAAAACAAACAAATCTCTGCAGGAAGTATCTATTGCAAACTTTAAATGAATGAATTTACAATACAGTACTCTTCACACTGAACACAGGCAGAGGACAAATACGAGTTCAGCCTCCACTACAGAGCTTCAACATTGGGTTTTCACTAATAGACGAGACCAAAAGTAAGAACAATTTAAGGTATTAAACAAAAATTAAGGTATTAAATTCAATTAGTCTAGACAAGATTCTTTGAGAGTGACAACCCATTCATATAATATTATTGTTTGTCCTTAAATCAGCCAGCCAAAGGCAAACCACAGTAAAACACAACATGCAATTCTAAATTGATATTTCACCTGTTTAATTGGTTTAACTGTGGGGTAGAAAGAGACGTGTAATTCACTGAACAGTCACCTCTCAAAAAAACAAACAAACAAAAAAAATACAAAAACTCTTCATAGTATCAAACAAATGTCTGAAACTTCTTAAAAACAAAAGACAACTCCACTCATACATACACACACGCGCACACACACACACACACACACACACACACACACACACACACACACACACACACAGAACTGAAGGTAACACAAAAATTGGCATATTATTGATTGTGTTACTCAGCAATTGGTACAAGTCCTTGAACAGCAACTAGTGAGAGTTTAACAAGATCCGGGACCAAATCCAATTATCCTGCAATACACACAGAACCAGCACAGCTGAAATGAAAAGATCTTCCATTATTGGTAAGAGAATGTTGATGCACAATGATCGAACAAATCAGAAATGTTACAGTAGTTTGGATTGAATCTTGCCTTCAGGCCGGATGCAGAGCTAAAACGCACCGTAACCAGAGGAATCTTGACACTGGTGCAAATGCTCCCCTCCAACACCATATCAGCTCTCTCGTCCCCATCATCATATTTTTCAAAAACAAGGAACAAATGAGTCTTCTGAGTAAAGATGCAGATATGACACCAGGATTTGTGAAGTTTGTTATCAAGACTATTGTAAAAATAGGGACCCAAAAAAACTTTTAAAAATCCCTGCCTCCCAAAAAATAGTTAAAAATAAGTCAGTGAAATGGTTTGAGCACAACAACACTAGAGGGACATATAAAATTAATTTTATTATCCTTCTTCAGGTGGACATTTACGTGTTTCTAAACAGTAACGGCGAGTGAAAGTTCACACCCGTTCGCTTTTCTAACTCACACAGACTGGTGCAAAAACATGAGTTTCTTTGAGTTCAAGAACCCCTAAACAACTGAGAAGAACAACAAAATAAAACGGTAACTTAACGTTAGTTCTGTGTTATTTGCAACATAATAAAAATAACCACAAAATGAAATAATTGTCCCCCCCACCGATTCACAATTCCAAGCAGGCCCACAGAGAGAGAGAGAGAGATAGAGAGGGGCGGGGTTAGAGATGTGAGAAAGAGAGAGGCGGGGGGGGGGGGGGGGGGGGGCAGTTGGTGTTCAGGGCTGGGCTCCAGCGGCAGTGGGCACTTGTGTGGCCATTGTGTTTGGGGCAGGGATGACAGGTGAACCGGCGCTGATGTTGGCGATGTTGGGCTGTGTGCTCGGAGTCATAGAGGTGATGCCTGCAGTGTGAAAGCCACATACACATTTAGCATTGTGTTTCAATTTCCCACACAGATCTCTCTTAGTAACATTCTGGTCAAAAGCTTTTTAAAGTCAAAAGATTTAAGTTTTCAAAACAATTTACAAATTATTAATTGTTAAAGCTGCACCCAAAAATCACATCATAATTTAAAATCACCTCATGTCATTCCAAATCTGTATGACTGTCTTCTGTATATAAAAAATAAAAATAATTTTGACTATACAATGAAAAGGCCCGTTCTTACCAAGGACGAGAACTATAAAGATAACGATAAAGATATTTTTAAAAATCTTTCTCAATATTCAAGAATAGAGTTCACACCACAGCTATAACGAGAATATAGAGAAACGATATAGTTGGAATAATTTTAAAACATTGCCAGCCAATCAGAATCCATCCTGCTGTAACAAGCTCGAGCATTTAAGGCGGAGAACAAGCACACGCTTAGAATAAACAGAACGATTTTGTCCGCTGGTGTGGACACTAATATAGTTATCGTCCTTGGTATGAATGGGCCTAAAACAAGTGGGAATCCTATGTTGTTATGGACACACTGTGTGAGAGTGAGAGTGAAAAGTCCAAAACATCTTTTGTGTTCGGTAGAACAAGTTGTACAAGTTCATAATGACATGAGGGAGATGACAATTTAAATAAATTACAATTTAATTTATGTTAATTTTTGGAAGAACCATCCCAAAGAGAGGTGAAGCGCTGAGGATTAAGTGTTTACCTGCCATCAAGCTAGAAGAGCTGACCGGTGTGGAACTAGTAGCCATTCCTGCAGCCGGTGCTCCTCTGCCCTGGTCTTTAACTATGGGGTCTATACACAAAGAAAGATACAATACATGTTATCTCAACATGACAAATTATGAAATGAAGGGTCGGATTCAACATTAATTCCATCTGAAGCCAGTTAAACATTGCCAAGGAAATCTAGTCTAAACATGCTCTGGCAACTTGTAACAAAATCTAAATCTGTAACAAAATTGTACTAACCCAGGGCTCAACAATAAGGACGGACTGGGACTAGTGTGTGGGCTTTAGAACATTTGTCTTGCCCTACTGTGTTTCGTAGTTAAAAAAAAAAAGTTTGAATTAAAAACAAAAGTAGATCAACTAAAATAAAATATTTTATATGTTGGCAATGAGAATGCGCAATGGTTCTGCAGTGATCTTTTTTGGAACTTTTCTTTCTGGTGAAAAAACAAGAACAGTCAATATTGTGTCAAATATTTTAACTTAATATTAACAAGTTTATTGAACAATAAAATCAATGTAACATTTGCAACTGTGGTAATATTCTGTATATTATATATCAGCTCCCTATAGGAGTGTAACAGTACATAAAACTGACAGTTTTACAAAATTAATTCAATTATAACTAGGGGTGGGGGAAAAATTTGATTATTAGATGCATCGCGATGCGGACGATTCTGAATTGATTAACAAATGTCAAATCGATTTTCTAAATGTTGATACCGTAATGTTGACGGAAAGCAAAAGGCGCAACTCTGAAGCACAGAAAGTGCAGCACCTGGACCGTCTATGACGTGCACATAACAGAGACGCATGATGGCTAGGGATGGGCAACAGTGATCGAGTACTTGAGTAAATTATCTGTGCTTTAGTTCCCCGTGTATCAGCTGTTAAAGGAAATCCGCAACAAGGGTTATATCAGACTAGCGCGGTAAAGTTCATGTGCGCATCCGCGTCCTTTTCTGCAGATGCAAGTAGTAAGATTACTTTTATGTTGTCTATATCTGATTAATCTCAAATGGACACGTTTGGTTGAGTTTAATAACCAGCTAGTAAAGCGCTGCCGTTACCAACTGGTGTTCATTCTCTTCAGTTTCAGCTCACATGCAATGGCCGACATGATCGACTCTGGGTTATTTGAGACGGTTATATTCTTTTTAGATAGGCTATTTCCCTTTCAAAAGCATTGATGATATTAATGCAGCAACGTTACTTCGTTCTCATATTTTTTAACAGTAGACCTACATTTTATTTAAAGTTGTTTCTCATTATGCCTTCGAAAACGTGCAGTGATGTAATCACTTTGATCAGGAAAAATACAGTTAAGTTCAAAATGAGTAAAAACTAGCACAGCCAAGTTCACGTGCGCATACACCTTTTGTGCTGATGCAAGTAGGTACACACTGATTAATCTAATATAGGGTGCGTTTGGTTGAGTTTATTAACCTGAAAGCAAAGCTATGTAGGGTGCCATTTATTTACAGTTTCAGTTCAATTACAATGATATGATTGGGTTATTTGAGACTTTTGTTTTTAGACGTTTCTTTTTTAAAAAAAACATTTATGCATCATAATCTAGCAGTTATTTTTTCTAGTCATATGTTCATGTTGTCATAGACATGTGATGTTTGTATTTGTCAACATTAATTTTCGTAACACTCTTAAAATAGTTTCATATCTCCATGACAGAGACGCCCCACCCCCCACACAAGCCCCGCCCCCAATTCCTTGAGTACTCGTTTTTGAGACCGATCCATGATCGAAATGAGAAATTGACAAAAAATTCCCATCCCTAATGATGGCTGAGCGAGAAATCTGATCGTCACCCTCTGCATTAAAAGCTAGCATATGGAAGCACTTCGGCTTCTATGAAGTTGAAGGAGAAAATGACCTGGACAAGATTTTACACGTTTCCAATGCTCGTTTGTACCGGTAACGTTAGTTGCCTACAACCAGAGAACCACAAACTCGTAATCGCAAATTTGATGGTCAAGGATTTGCGTCCCTATTATCTGCAGACGTTAATTTAGTGTTCAGATGCTCATTTCATAAAAGCGGTTTTCGATTGTGGAATACAGTAAAAATTTGTCTGTGCTCAGGACTTAGTTAAGTCATAAGTCATAGACTATCATTTATTTGTGTATAAGAGCAGCTGTATGTTACTAGTTATTCAGAATAGTCCACAAGCATTACTTTTGTATGAGAGCTGCTTGTACAGAATTCAATTTTTTTTTATATAAAAGCTGTGATTTTGGTACAGCAAAACGTTTATTTTATTGTCTGAAGGATTATATTTCTCATTGCAAAAAAAAAATCTGTTTTTAATAAAGATGCATCAATAATCGTTTTATCATCGTAGCCCTCTGAATCGTAATCAAATCGAATCATGAGGTGCCTATAGATTCCCTAATAAGAACTAAAAGTTTCTTAAAGATAATGCTGTAAATTATAAAGGAAGCCCCACTTGCACATTACTATAATATTAAAGACCAAACTATTAGCCTAAATTCCGTTGCTATTTATTTGTAGATATAATAAATCAACACTCAAACAACACATTGTAAGCAAACATGTAAACTTCACATTAGGCAGTTTTTGCATTAACTTCTAAATCTAATTATAATAAAATTATGTTTTTTCTCCAATTTGATGTTGAAATATAATCATTTATACACATACCCCTGTTCCACCAGAATGAACAGAGTGCTAGTTCAGAGCCAGTGCTAATCCCAGTTCATAGTTGATTCGACTGAGGAGCCTTCTAAGAACCGTTTGCTTTTCCACATGCTGAGAGCCACAACAGAGCCAGGTCTTACGTCACTGTATACGTCTCATCTTTCTCAGCAACACTAGCGAGGTAGTGGCAGTGTTGCCAAGTCTGCAGGAAAGGGCTACTTCATCACTGGTGCCGCGGGCTGTTTTTCATGTGCGAATTTTAGTAGGCAACCATGCCAAAAAAAAAACATTTTACCCCCAAACGGGGAAGCCCCCCTGAAACGCGATTGGGCTTGTTTTGAGTAGCAATTGGGCAGGTTTTGTTGTGAAAACCTGGCAACCCTTGGTAGCGGGAAACACAAAACACACCAGGCTTGTTCGAGATGCATCGGCGCTGCGCAGACCGATCCACGTATGATATATAAAAAAAAAAACGCAAGAGTGAATCAAAAGCATAAGGAGTCATAAGCTCTCGCTGGACTCGTTATCATACGGCGATCGGTCTCTGCACAGCACCGCTGCCAACAAGCTTTCCATCAACAATGCAAACTTTGCGTTACTATTGATTCACATGGCTTTACGATCCTACATCGGCATCAAAACACAACGAATCCAACGCATTCATGCAGTTTGCCGTAATTTGTATAGACGGAGATTACAAACGAGCAGCAGCTGTTAGCTCCATTAGCTGCTATTTCAACAATGGCGGATCTCAAGTTTGTAGGGATGCACGATATATCGGCAACATATCGTTATCGGCCGATAAATTATTATTTTTGATGTTATCGTTATCGGTCCAATAAGAAAATTTGACCGATATATTCAAGCCGATAGATAATGTATTATTTCCTTCAGCTGAGACAGACACGCTGTCCACCATGATGGGTTTGAATTGCTCTAAATATGATTGGAATCACTTCGAAAAGGAAAATGTGCAACATATGCAGCGCAAGTCTAATATAATCTACATAAAATGATAATGATAATGAGAATACGGCTGTAAAAGAGCGTTGTGTTTCAGCGCGTTTGTTGAGGGAAGAGCGCGCCCACGGAGTTACACCTTTATGACAAGCACAGTCAAGTTCGCTTGTGCATTCACAGCCTTTTGTGCCATTGTAAGTTGTAATGTTATATTTATTATGCTGTGTATATAATCTCATATAGGATGCGTTTGGTTGAGTTAATTAACGATGCAGTAAAGCACTTCATTGTACCAGTCTTTAGCTTCAGCGCGCGCATTTCAAACAGAAATGCACAGCATTCATAACTACTGGGACTGTCCTACATAACACTGTAATGAGAATATTTTTGTTATAAAACGTGAATTCTCTGGGTTTAGTTGTTGTGTTTCAGCGCGCTGTTGTGGGAAGCCTCCACAACGCATTCTGACCAGCACAGTCAAGTTCGCTTGTGCATTTGCGTCATTTTAAGCATATGCAAGTCGTAATATTACGTTTTTGTTGTATAAACATCTGATTAATGTCATATAGGATGCGTTTCGTTAAGTCAATAACCCGCAGTGCTTCATTGTACGGGTGATCATCTTCAGTTTCAGCGCGCGCTCTCAAACAGGGGAAGAGCATCCACAGGAGTTATAGGCCTTCACCTATGTGTGATTTTGTGCTAATATAAGTTGTAATATTATATTTATTTTGTATAAATAATCCGATTGTTCTCATATATGATGCGTTTAGTTGTTAATTAACCTTCTAACGCTTCAGTTTACGGTTGTTCGTTCATTCTCTCCAGCTTCAGCACACGCTCTCAAACAGCAACATTATTCCTAATAGACTAGACTAATAATAAAGATGTTTACTATTACTGTAATATTAAACATTTTTTTCAAAACCACAGAAGCATTATTTTTTATAACTAGCACTTTTATTGTTCTCGTATCATTTCCATCAACAATACGGTTTGATTAAAACCATTTCCTTATTATCTGTGCGGAGGTTATTTCATGCACTTGCATTCTGATTCTTTATTATGCAGCCTAAGTAATGCTGTTCAATAACTTGTTTGCATTATTTAGGTATATTATTTTTATTTTTTAGGCAATATAATTTTTGGTAACATTTTACAAATAAGGTCTCATTTGTTAATGCATTAACTAACACGAACAAACAGAGCAATAACCTTTGTTAATGTTAGTAATAAAATGTTTGTGTTTATTAACGGTTCATTCACAGTGCATACCTAATGTTAAAAGACACAACTTTGGGTCTAAATATGTTGAGATTAACATGAACTAAGATGAATAAATCCTGTTGAAGTATTGTTCATTCATTGTTGGTTAACTAATACTAACAAAAATTAAACCTTATTGTAAAGTGTTAACCTTTTTTTTTTTTATAAAGCAAGTTGGCCATAGGAGTGTAAAATTAATTTGAAAAGGTAAGGAATCTTACACTGGTTCAAATAGGCTACTGTAGTGTATAGGTTTGATTTATGTTTAAGTGTTTGAGACATGGCTTTTAATGGTGAGCCTTTTGTTTTTGTAAAATCAGGCTCAGAGTTTAAAAAAAAAAAAATATTTATCGGCCAATATATCGGTTATCGGCTTTCAAATATAAAGAATTATCGGTATCGGCCAAAATGTTCATATCGGTGCATCCCTACAAGTTTGTGTTCGTCTTGTTGACCCCGCCCCCAGCGCCTGACGTAATCGGTTCTTACTTCTAGCCTTGTTCTAGCCCAGCAATGTTTTGGTGCTACTTAAGAACCACTTTTCCTGGCTCGGAGCTGGAAACACAAAGAACGGATTTGAAACTAGGCTCTGGCTCCGATCTAGCTCTAGCACTGCCTTGGTGGAAAAGAGGTAACAGACAGATTTATTTAAACATGCATTAAAAATCAAGACATCATTAACAGGTTAAGTGAAATATAATTAACATATATAGTGCATATATTTAACGAAAGAGTTAATCTCTCTAGTGAACTAACCAGCTGTAGACACTGAATGACTGCCTGAGGTAAATGTAATGCTACGTGACATTTACAAGCTGTTTTATTGACGTCTTTCCGTGGTTGAAACACTACGCGATTACACGACATATGATACGTTTCAGTAAGTTGTAATGTATCCTACGGCTGGGCGATAAAACGATAACGATATGTATCGCGATAGACACAATCAATATCAATAAAAAATGCGTTCTATATATATATATATATATTTTTTTTTTTTCTTTTTCTTTGTCAGAAGAAACCAGAGGTTGCGAAGCAAGTTTGGTTGCATGAACAAAGGCACTCGCTCTCTGGTAACCAAGCAACGTAGGGAGTGACAGGGTAACAGCCAATCATGTAACTGTATCATGTTTGGTTGCGCCATATCGCTGTCTCGTGTTGGATTCATTCTTCAGTAACAGAACCGGCGTGGAGTGATAAGTGGAAAATGAGTGCCGCAGCGAGCATGGAAATTGTTGATAAAACAGGAAAACAAGTCAGCTCAGCTTGCCAGTATGGCAGTTTTTTGGATTTTATAAGTCTGACCTTAGTCAGACCAGTGTCGTCTGCAAGACCATCGTCCCCACCAAGACTGGTAATAACACACTTGTTTTACCACCTTAAGCCTTGTTTATACTTTTGTCTGTCTCCGCAGTGCTAGCCTCTGCTAACAGCGTGTGTACATTTGGGGACGTTTTTATACTCGACGCGCTTGCCGTTGTGCTATTCTTGACTTTGGCTGAATCCAAAAATCACCCCTTAAACCCTCAATCACCATTCCCTATTTTACTGATACAGTTCGGCTCTACACTTGTTATTGCAGTGCAAAGTGGGATAGAATGAGTGCACTCAATAACGTCCACTATCGTTTTGGACACCACTACAAATGGCTGTCCACTCAAACAGCGCCCCATTTAAGGGTATAGGGGGCAATTTCGGATTAAGCCTTTAAAACTACATGGAGAGGTAATGTTACTCTGCATAAGTGCCTTATGACAAAGCATCTAAACGGTAACAGTTATAAAGAAATAACAGGCACCGCACCTTAATGTTAAGAGATAATTGTTAAGTGTTCATTGTGATTTTAGACCCTGCGCTTAGATATACACACGATTTTAGACTTGTTTATTATTTAATTATTTGAGTGTTTTCCATGGTTGTGTTGACATTTCCGCCTTTATAAATGAGGGGATTATAATCAGAGTAAGGTTACGTATAAAATAGAAATGTTTAAATGTAAAATATTTTTCTCCTGGTCCTTATTTTAAATAGGTCATAAAACATATCAATAATTATCGATATCGACCAATATGAAACACTTATATCGTGATACAGTTTTCAGCCATATCGCCCAGCCCTAATGTATCCTCAACACACCTTAAGATATTAATTCATGTTTATTCTATAGGAGATGATCGCGTTCACTCGCGCGCTGTGCTGCCCCTTGAACTGACGCGCCTATACATTCTTACTACACGGTTCAGTATAAATACGTGTACATTACACCCCTACTTAACTATATCATGTTATAACCAAACAAACAAAAAATTATTCTGAGTTTCTCTATGTGTGCTGTTATGCTCATTTGTTTACGCTCAAGTCTCTCACAAAGAGACAGGCAGCGCAAGCCTCAACAGAGCGACGTTGTTACCAGAAATACACTATCCAATATCAATTGTTGTTTACACGGATTGTAATAAAATCAGAATCACTCTCACGTTTTGATGCCTAGTTATTTTTATACAAGTTTTAAATCAGGCTACTTGTCCAGTTAGGCTAGCAAAGTTCCCTTTCACTTGTCCCAGACAAGCATTATTGATGTTAAGCCCTGGACTGTATTTAACACGAAGCTGATAAATATCCTTATTGAGCTCTGTAACCCGTTTCTAGTCTCAAATGAAAATCACCATGAGGCAGAAACATACATCAATGAATAAAACACGACACCATTTTTTCCTGATCAAATAGCTTTGAAAAAGGCAGGCTCCATTATTTACTATATACACTCACTATACTGGTAGCATTTGGATGTTTGTATTAAAACTATTTGGTCATTGATTTATTCAACTGTATATAAATGCACATACTTGCAAAAACAGGCAAACACAGAGACTGGAAAACATTCACAGGCTTTTCAGGGAATACATTTTGGAAGTGCTAAACTCTGGAAACTCACAGAAGTAAGGGTGGTCCATGGCCTCGCGGGCAGTCAGTCGGGCCTGGTGGTCATAACGTAGCAGCTTATCCAGAAAATCCAAAGCCTCTGTACTGACCAGGTGCTGATTCTCACTGTGCACAAACCGTTCCCATCTCTTTCGGGAGTGTCTGGGCGAACAAGAGAGAGATGTTAAAATAGTATAAATGTATGACTACACACACCAACACTTCAGTTCAATAACTAAAAATTAAAGAACTACGGAGAAAAACAAAATACATGTTTCAATCAACTTGATAAGTATGTCTATCCTTATCAAGATTGTCTTCATACCTCCCCAAAATGTCATTGAAGCGTGGGTCCAGCTCAATGTTATATTTGTCAATGTAATCATACAGGTCCTCTGTACCCAGAACCTTTGCAATCCGAACCAACTAGATAGACAAATAAGATTACATCAATAAACTGAACATAACAGACATTAAACAGCATAATTAAAGCAGTTTGGAGCAAAAATGTGTTTTTCCAAAACAGTAACATTATGAATTCAATCAGTTAAAATATGAATGACTGAATCACTGATATTTGTTTTGAATAAACAAGTTAGGCTAAAATCAATGAATAAATAGTGGACCTGGTCATAGTTGTCATGTCCATGGAAAAACGGTTCCTTCCTGAAAATCATACTGGCCAGCATGCATCCAAGACTCCACATATCCAGACTGTAGTCATACATCTGGAGACACCAAAACATTTATTTGACCAACTCAAAAATATCAACTGGAATTAAATGTGAAAACCACACTTAATCTTAAGTAGGGATGGTAAAGATTAACCACTAAAAGATGAATCTGCATTACTAATTATTCAATTATGGATTCATAAATACAAATGTGTTCAGTAATCATGCAATGTGCACAACAAAAACCCTGATATTATATTAATGTAAAATATGACGATCTGTGAGGCAACAGTATCTGTTAACGGACACCATGGCATGCAAGAAGCAGAGAAACCGTGCCGCAACATTTGATAAGCACACATGAATTCTAAGATGCTCCTAATTTTTCTGCACATGCCAAAATGTGTAATAATTTGTGTCATTGTGTGTACCGATTAATTGAGAATTAACAATCTTGAAAATTCACATTCCTAATCTTAAAGAGACAAACCTGATAGTCCACAAGTAGTTCAGGGCCTTTAAAATATCGGGAAGCCACACGGACATTGTACTCCTGGTTTGGGTGGTAAAACTCAGCCAATCCCCAATCAATCAGACGAAGCTTTAAAAGGGTAAATGCATATTCAAAAAAATAATAGAAAATTGGACTATATACATTAAATTTGTCATCAATTACTCACCCTCATGTCGTTTCAAACCCAGAACTTTGTTCATCTTCAAAACACAAATTAAGATATCAAATAAAATCTTTAAGATTTCTGTCCCTCCATTGACAGTCCACGCAACTACCACTTTGTCGCTTCAAAAAGATCATAAAACTTATTCATATGAATTGAGCGGTCGCTTTATATGATAAACAGATTGAATTTAGGCTTTTATTTTAATTTAAGATGAACCGTACTTGATTGATGAACGAGAACAAACCTCACTGGTTCTTCCCTAACGGACAACCGAAGCTCGTTAACCGATCATTAACCGCTAACCGACAAGATTATGTTAAATTAAATTAGAATGTTAAGTGAGTGACCCATTAAAAATAATAACATTTGTTTTGCAGGGGTTTAGTTTTTACACACACAAATAGCAGCATAAACAACAGAGGAACATGAGGATTCATCGTCACATCACGCACCTGCAGCGCTTCTGTGAACGGAGAAAAACAGAATAAAATCATTATAATATAATATAATATATAATATAATATATATATATATATATATATATATATATATATATATATATTTTACTTAAATTAACAGATTAACCAAACGAAAAGAAAACTGTGCAAGAAGTAGTATATGCTGAGTTTCAGTACAATTTTGTGACACGCTCCACAAACAAGTTAACGGAAAGAAATATCAAGACGGCAGAAATCGCATTCCTGTTTGTTTTCATTATTTTACAAATACAATATTTTGTTTTTATTGTGAGTACACAAATAAAAGTAAACTCTTTACAGTTTACATCTTACTCTTATCAGTAGGACCATAAATTACCGTACTTTAAGTTGTTTCCGCTGTTATATGGAAACATTGCAAGCGATCCCACAGACGCCACACACACACACACACAATATATCAGTTTTAGCACTGCTATTCTGACATTGCAGCCTGTTCATTATGCAATCAACCAAACATGTATACTAGGCTTTATACTTCACTCTTGCAAAATGTGCTTGGTATAACATAAGTAATAGCTTAGCACCCAAATACATTGCCAATATGGAAACATTTGGACTCATTCATGAGAAAGACTAGGCATGAGCCCAACTTTGGTTTGTTTTTCAGTTGCGCTTTAAATTAACTTGTTTTGGCTTGACATTTATATTTTATTATCATTATTTTCCACTATTTTTCTACTCACCCTCAAGTTGTTCCAAACCTGTGTGAACTTTTGTTCTGCTGAACACAAAAGATGATATTTGGAAGAATGTTTGTAACCAATCAGATCTCAGCAGCCATTGACTACCATTTTTCTCCCACTATGGTAGTCAATGGCTGCCGAGATCTGCTTTGTTACAAACATTCTTCCAAATATCTTCCTTTGTGTGCAGCAGAACAAATAAATGTATACAGGTTTGGAACAACTTGAAGCTGAGTAAATGATGAATTAAATTTTTTGGGTGAACTATCCCTTTAATTATGAGCATCCCGGATTCATATGGATAAGTTTTACGATCTTTTTGAAGCGTCAAAGTGGTAGTTGCATAGACAGTCAATGGAGGGACAGAAATCTCTCAGATTTCACTTATAATATCTTCATTTGTGTCTTGTGGGTTTGAAACAACATGAGAGTGAGTAAATGATTTTTTTTATACTTTTTCTGCAAGGACACATTAAATTGATCAAAAGTGACAGTAAAGACTTTTATATTGTTACAAAAAAAAAACCTTTATATTCATCCAAGTATTGTGAAAGCACCACAGTTCCCACAAATAATTAAAAATAACCAAATATATTAGAATAATTTAAGGGGTCATGTGACACTGAAGACTGGAGTAATGGCTGCAGAAAATTCAGTTTTGCCATCACAGAAATAACCTTTAATATATTAAAGTAGAAAACAGTTCTTTTAAATTGTAATATTTCCAAATATTACTGTTTTAATGCATCTACTCAAATAAATGCAGCCTTGATGAGAATAAAGGACTTTCAAGTGCACAAAAAAAAGCTTACTGACCCCAAACTTTTGAATGGTGGCATACATATAATTACAGGTGCTGGTCATATAATTAGAATATCATCAAAAAGTTGATTTATTTCACTAATTCCATACAAAAAGTGAAACTTGTATATTAGATTCATTAATTACACACAGACTGATATATTTGACTGATATACAAATGTTTATTTCTTTTAATTTTGATGATTATAACTGACAAAGGAAAATCCCAAATTCAGTATCTCAGAAAATTTGAATATTGTGAAAAGGTTCAATATTGAAGACACCTAGTGCCACACTCTAATCAGCTAATCAACTCAAAACAAGCAAATGCCTTTAAATGGTCTCTCAGTCTAGTTCTGTAGGCTACACAATCATGGGGAAGACTGCTGACTTGACAGTTGTCCAAAAGACGATCATTGACACCTTGCACAAAGAGGGCAAGACACAAAAGGTCATTGCAAAAAAGGCTGGCTGTTCACAGAGCTCTGTGTCCAAGCAAATTAATAGAGAGGCGAAGGGAAGGAAAAGATGTGGTAGAAAAAAAAAGTGTACAAGCAATAGGGATAACCGCACCCTGGAGAGGATTGTGAAACAAAACCCATTCAAAAATGTGGGAGAGATTCACAAAGAGTGGGCTGGAGTCGGTGCTTCAAGAACCACTACACAGACATATGCAAGACAGATATCAGCTGTCACATTCCTTGTGTAAAGCCACTCTTGAACAACAGACAGCGTCAGAAGCGTCTCGCCTGTGCTAAAGACAAAAAGGAAAAAAAGTGGTCCAAAGTTATGTTCTCTGATGAAAGTAAATTGCATTTCCTTTGGAAATCAGGGTCCCAGAGTCTGGAGGAAGAGAGGAGAGGCACACAATCCACGTTGCTTGAGGTCCAAAGTTTCCAGTGTCGGTCCACTGTGTTTGAGGTCCAAGGTCAACGCAGCTGTATACCAGGAAGTTTTAAAGCACTTCATGCTTCTTACTGATGACCAACTTTATGGAGATGCAGATTTCATTTCCCAACAGGACTTGGCACCTGCACATAGTGCCAAAGCAACCAGTACCTAATTTAAGGACCATGGTATCCCTGTTCTTAATTGGCCAGCAACCTCGCCGGACCTTAACCCCATAGAAAATCTATGGGGTATTGTGAAGAGGAAGATGCAATATGCCAGACCCAACAATGCAGAAGAGCTGAAGGCCACTATTATGAAGGCCAACCTGGGCTCTCATAACACCTGAGCAGTGCCACAGACTGATCGAATCCATGCCACGCCGCATTGCTGCAGTAATTCAGGTAAAAGGAGCCCCAATTAAGTATTGAGTGCTGTACATGCTCATACTTTTCTTGTTCATACTTTTCAGTTGGCCAAGATTTCTAAAAATCCTTTCTTTGTATTGGTCTTAATATTCTAATTTTCTGAGATACTGAATTTGGGATTTTCCTTAGTTGTCTGTTATAATCATCAAAATGAAAAGAAAAAAACATTTAAAATATACCAGTCTGTGTGTAATAAATTAATATAATATACAAGTATCACTTTTTGAATGGAATTTGTGAAATAAATCAACTTTTTGATGACATTCTAATTATATGACCAGCACCTGTATATAAATAATAAATAAAAAGTAATGCTCAAAATGTTGGGTATATTCTTAACTTGGGTGGTACCTTTCTGTGCTCATGGTCAATCATGACATTGTGTGGTTTTACGTCTCTGTGCATTATTCCCATGCTGTGGCAGTAGTCAAGAGCCTGGGGATAAAAGGCCAAGACAAGCATTAGATCCAACATCAGTGCATAATAGTTTATCTCTGTGTAAAGTTTCCACAGCAACAGAACTTTCTTACTAATACTATGAGCATAACTTTAACTGTTTCCCCATTACAAATAAGCTAGAGGCAGATATTGGCTGGTCATGTTCAATGATATAACTCTTACAACTCACTTTTAAAATGGGCTTCAACAATAGTACGGTCAATATGTGTTATATGAATATGTGTAATATTGTACAGGAGGATCAGTGTGATCATCTTACCTTAAGAATTTCATACATGTAGAAGCGAATGTCATAGTCTGATAATGTTTGATACAGTTGCTGTGAAGAAAGAATAACATTTACTACAACCTCAAATTAAATGCAAATAAATTATTCAAGGAGGGCTTACAAACATCTCTTACCTTGAAGTCAGTGTTGTTAACATGCTCAAAAACCAGCGCTGGTGTTCGGGACTGTGGATGGAAAAAGCAGAATGTGTTTTAAACCCGAGGGCATTTAAACAAACTTGCATATTTACTTTGAAAATGCAGGTATTTTCTTGGAAAGTTAATACAAGACATTATAAAAAGAATCAGTTAAAAATACACTGACAGTCTTAGGAAGACAATGACAGTTAAATTCCCAAATATTTCAATAAACTCACCACAGGATCCTTTACAATGTCTAAAAGGGTTATGATGTTGGGGCCTCCTCTCAAGTTCTCCAGAATTTTTATTTCTCGTTTAATTTTCTTCTTTTTCACTGGCTAAACATACAAGGGGGGAGAAACACTTTAAACATAAACTGACTTATCTCCTGTAAAATATTCTGTGTGAAGACAGACATAATACCTTGAGTATTTTGACGACTACTTTCTCATTGTTAGTGATGTTTATGGCTTCAAACACTTCACTGTATTTTCCCCGGCCAAGCTTGCGCACTAACTGATAGTCATCCTGATTTCTGCAGAATACAAAACATACAACAGAGTACATGCAACGTGAGTTTAACACTAACACACTGAAAGAGTCAAACATACCATGCATGCCACACAATAAGTATTGATCCAAGGCTCAGAAAAAGAACTAACAATGATATATAACTTGGCTATTTATAGTGCATTTAAGTACTAAAAAAATAAGACAACACACCCCCAGTCCACCACATGGGATTCATAGTCCCAGTACTCTCTTGGCCGCTGTGTGTTTACATCAGGGTAAACTCGAGAGCGACTTGGGACAGGGCCAGACATATTCTACACACGGTATTCCCTGAAACACCTGGAAAGACAAAAGAATATAATACTGAGAGTTGCCAGCAGGATCAGGAAGATGTTTATCAAATCAAATAGCTTTGAATAGCCCAGTAAATAAAAGTTCTGAATTGTATGATCTAGACCAGGGGTTTTCAAAGTGGGATCCAGGGCTGCAAGGCAAATGTTTAGAGAAAGTTTTAAAGTTTAAAATAATTTAAACCGATGAATGAATAAAAAGGAAAAATAAATACACAGTACAGTACTATAATTAGTAGACAAATATAATAATGCAACTTAATAGATATTAAACAGTAATATTTTGACATTAACAGGATTTTTTTTTTTTTTTTTACAGTACAAACTGGGGCTGAACCAGTGGGCATTGAGTGCACTCATTCAATCCCACAATAACGAGTGTACAACTGATGTATGCTCAAAGACTAGAGAATACTAAGGGTGTAACGGTACACGTATTCGTACCGAACCGTCAGTTTTGTGTACCGTTACACCCCTAGAGAATACCCATAATGCACTGTGAAAATTGCACGCTGAATGAATTCCTGCCCTACCCATGAGATGACGCCTGCAGCTGAATAAATCATCCATCCATCCATTTTCTAAACCGCGCTGGTCCAGCATAATATCATTAAGGTATAAATTCCTATTTAATTGATTGTTTAAAGGTCCCGTTCTTTGTGTTTTTTGAAGCTTTGATTGTGTTTACAGTGTGCAATATAACATGTGTTCATGTTTCGTGTGTAAAAAAAAAAACAACAACAGTATTTTTAACACAATTTACTTATCTGTACACCGCTGTTTTCACTGTCCTAAAAACGGGCTGATGAGTTCCTTTATTCTATGAAGTCCCTCCTTCATAAATACTTAACGAGTTCTGATTGTGCCAGCGGTTCCTGTGTTGGGATTTGACCGCAGTTTAGCGAACGCGTCACGGTTCCTGTGTTGTGATTCGACAGCAGCTTAGCGCACGTGGAAAGGTCACACCTCTTAACGGGGAGATGTATGCACTCAATGATCTCTACTGCATCCCTGGGAAAGCCAAACAAAGGTGATTTGACTCCGGGATGAAAATAACAGCGTCTCGACGACATGGCGACAAACGCACTCAAACGCAACACTTCCTTTTCTCCACGCGACACGTCCTCTTCTCCACGTGGGACAGCAACAAGACCACGCCCCCTTTTTGCGTGTATTCTTGTGGGCGGAGGTTAGTCTGTTCTACTGTTCTACTGACGTCATTTATGAAGGAAGTACCAGGATGTAGTCCAAGCTGGCCGTTCGCTGTAGGCTTTGAAAGGGAACTTCTGTTAAATAAATTATCTCGCCTGGCATTGAACTTTGAGCTTCATAATTTTACAGGTATTATTTATGCTCTAACAGCAACATTACACACTAACTAAAGTTTGAACAGTGGGATCACGAAGAACGGGACCTTTAAATCCAGTATATACACATGATAGTTTCCATGGCAGAGTTCTAGAGAAATCTTTTCATTACTACTGGAGCAGCCAGTTTGCTACATTTCAAATAATTATTAAACAGCAAGCACAAACTATGCAAAAGCTGCAGCCCTGCTGGTGCACTCAGTCTGAATTCACTCACTCATTTTCATTCACTACAAGTGGACTATATTAATGGAGTAATGCAGGGAATAGTGAATGAGGGGTGTGATTTCAAACACAGCACGGGTCTTTATAGACCTTATGTAGCCCAGTCCCTTTTAAACGCTGCACTCGTTGTATTCTGTTTTCCGGTTTGTATTACCACAGCATTAAAATAATATCTTACGGATTTATTAATGAACCGCTTATTTTAAAATCTTCCCAGTCTACTGACATTTATGACATTCACTGCAGTCATTACAATGCTCATGATAACTTTTGTTAACTCTACAAGTAAATCCACTTCACAAGCTAATTACTCTTCCACAGCGATGCCATAGAAATATACAGAGCTACTGCAAAAATGGAAGTTCAAAGACAAAATTATAAAAGATGGCTGTACGCTTGTTTCTCTGGCGCATAAGATCTATAAGAAACTAAACCGATGCCTTTTAAATTTTGGTATGGGGCCCATCGCATAAGGATGATCATATTTGGAATTCCATGGCATCTAAAAGTTTGAAAACCCCTGATCTAGATTTCATAGTGTTATTAAGCAGGTTATTACCTTGGAGGGTTCCTCCAAGCAGCAAATGACAGGTGAAGCTGATGAAGGCAGATGTGATGACTTTATGGTGGAGCATAGGCTACGAAATACATTAAATAAGCATGCTGATAATCAAGTCAATGAAAAGTAAACCACTAGATTCGAGCACTGCCACACAAACAACCCACCTGATTGAAATTCGAATGAAAGAGGACATCCAGGAGCTTATTCAGGAGACACAGCAATCTTACAAGTCATTCCTCATGGCCCTCCAGATGCTGGAAAACACAAGGATGTTGTAAACTTTACAGATGCCGCTGTGCAACAACATCAGCCTGGGTATCAAAGTACTGATTCATGGACCAACGTTCATTAATAGCAAACCAGGTTACTGTACTGCCATATAATCATTACACTAACAAATTGCGTTTGTCACAAGCCGTGTGATCTTCCTAAATGAATTACTAATTATTAGAACTTCATGAATTGGCTTAATTAAAGCAGGGATAGGAAATCACACACATAGAATACATAAAAGCCGAACAAATTGATATTTATTTTAGCACTATAGCTTCTATAATATTGAGGAATACTAATACATTTTCCTTAAATCAATATCTTGTTTTGAGGAGCCACAGGCCTGATGACACAGCCAAAGAAACCAGTTAATGGGCAGCTTTTCTGCGCTTAACTTTCTACATATAATCCACATTAAATAATTACAAACAGGTCATATACGCAACATAATTACAGGATTTCTCAGAATCGTATTATCAGCTTCCCAGACAGCTGTTAGTTAGCCAGCTAACCGCTAACTAGCATAGCGTTTGCCACGCCTAAGCCATTTCTAAATCATTTTACGACACATTTAACTCATTCACACTCCAAAATGTTCATTTCAATTTAAGAAACATTATAAAAGCTCAAGTCACTGAACACATGAACCCGTGGATAAATAATCACAGAGTTCTATCGCACAAATGCTGCTAGCTGAGCGTGGCGCAACACGCCACATCAAAGCTAACACCATTCGCACAAAAGATTAAACAAGCGCATTCAAGAAAATACATACAAATTCATATTCCTAAGTATGGAAAAACATACACGATGCTAATATATGTGTTTAATCGGACCTTGAATTAAACCACCCAGTTTATGTCGCTTTTTATAAAGAATACGGCGGGTTTTAGTGGTTAGCGAGTAGCACTGGCATTAGCTAACTTAACTGTGTTGTCTGCAAATAACACGACATATATCCACACAAGCGTGTATTAGTAGTGTGGTGCCTTACGCGTGTATCCTTGTTTAAAATATATGCGGAAAAGTCTGTTAACAAAGGAATACAAATGTGTAACGTTAGGTCGTAAAAGCACACTGCATTACCTCTCGGCGTCTCCTGATAGACAATATGGCGGATACTGCGCTGGAGAAAGGAAGCGTCTCAATACCTAGCGAGCTGCTCGAGAAGAACGCACTGAATGGCCATGTGATGTCTCATAATGCTGTCTACGTAGGGAGCTCACTAGGTTTTGAATCACGGCTAAAAAATAGAACGCGCAGACACACAGACAGACCGGTTTCATTCTGTACATTCTTTATTTGTGAGTAAACGTGTTACTTACTTAGCCTACTGTGTATTACATATGAGGCAATGTAAATATTTTCTAACCATGAGCACTATAGCTTCAGTAAATCTTAAATACAGACAGCCATAAATAACGTGTAATTAATTATTTGCTTTTTGCAAGCTATTTTGGTATATTTCTAGAAAGTATTTCTGCATTTCCCCCGTTTTTTGATTTTATGTCTGTATGGCATTATAAGCTATTAAAATGCATATATTTTCTCAAATTTGAATTCAATTTGATATTCATCAAATTTATTTAAAACAACCTTAATTTTTAGCAATCACAATCAAATGTGTTAGGTAGGCCTACTGTTTATAAAGTAGGCCTACATGTGCTTCAGCTCATTTGTATTATTGCACAATACATATAGCATTCTTTATTATTTATGAACAGCAGACCAGTTGCTAAGTAGTTAAAAACTAAAAAATTAGCTGCATTTAATCTTCCTCTTCATCAAAGGAGACAAAAAAGGAGTGTTGCCCTTGTGTCAGTTTTTATCTGGAAAATCGGTTGCCATTAAAAACAAACGACATGGAACCAAATAAAGGCAGAATTACCCTCAGATATTATTAAAAATCCACAAACAGATGTTAGGTTTACAATATTCACTCATTAAATATACCTCATAAGTAGTTATTTCCCTTCTTTGTTCATTAATACTATCTCAATAATACTATTTAATAAAATATAATGTACAACATAAACTAACAATTAAACTACAGGTACACGATGTGAGAAATACCAGAATGACAGCCAATGAGATAAACATTCAAGTACTATGGTATTGAGCAATCTGTTTTTATTCATTTTTAATTAATCCAGATTTCACATATGTTCCCATTTCATAAAAAAACAATATTTACATCAATTCTTAACTTTTCTGTTTTGGTATTAAAACTTATCAATAATACAATCATTTCAACCACTGTAGATATGAACAGAGAACAATAGCTCATTAATTATGGATCATTGTTTAATAAAACTTGAAATATCAATAATACATTAATGTCAAATAGGCCACTGTAGAAATGATCAGGAAACCAATGGTTCAACGAACATTACTGTGGTTTATAATTTGATCGCCCATGATTTTCAAACACTGACACTATATCATTCAATGTCAAGGGTAATGACTTCAGCTCTGCTGTTTAATTCAAAAGAAAATAAAAAGGGGTGAACAACATTTCTAAAAGAAATGGTGAAAGGAAACATGAAAAGTCAAAAAGTGGACATTCCCATCGACCTGTCGCATTAAGGACTATGTATGAATGAGGTTTAGGATAAACCTGAGACGTGGCGTGTAGTTTGAGTCCCATTCTTTATCACAAAAAAAGTTTCCTTTGATTATTATTGTGCTGATCATGTCAGTTTTCAGAGACATTCTGAAATGAACTATTATAACTATTGAGCCAACAACCCTTCAAAACATTCCAGGTTTGCAAAGGCAGGCATTTCTTCATTCAGCAGATGCTGGAGACTGTAACAAAGGTGACTAAACAGCCTGTATGAAAGAGAAGCCCTTATAAATGAGTAACATTGAGCTGCTTTATTCACACACTTTTTAAATAGGATCCACTGTGGGATGGATTATTGAGTGTCATAACCAGAAATGCAAACATTATTAACAACTGATCTCCTGTATTAAATGTCAGCTCTAAATTGAAGTTAGCTTGGTATGTTACTTTAAAACATTTCTATTCTCCTGCTGTTGTTTCTGTAGATGCACATGAGAGATTAAGTTCATATGATGTAATATAATGAAAATGTAACCGTAATCCATAGAACGTGCTATTTCCTTATCCTTCTCATCATAATCATTAAGATGCAATTATACAAAGATGCTCTTTTATTAGATATTTCTTAAATATTTGCTTCACTAGTTTATGCTTTTGATTTCAAAGGCAGAGAAATGTGACATTAACCCAGATCCAAAGTCTGCATTTCATATCCAAAAAGGAAGAAGATTAATGATGCATGTGAGATCATTTCGGTACCTGACACAGATTCATTACATTTTTTCCTTCGCTGGTGTCTAAATAACCACTGGTTAGGCGGAGATCCGTTTCCATTTCATTTCCCATAATTATATGAACAACACAAAGTAGTTTAAGCCTCGCTCTGAAGAGTTCTGTCATTTTAAAGTGTCCACAGTACAACTATGTCTGTGAGAAACAGCCAAGTGTGAGCACTGAGCGCAAACAACCAAAAAAATAAATAAAACTATTGAAATTCAAAAATGCTGTACATGTAGGCTATGCTCCAAAAGATCTTTCATTTGAAGTATGCAGTGTGAGGACTCCCTCTTGTGGCTGCTGTGTTAAATTAAGACAAATCTACAGATCTACAAGTGCTCACTCATGGATTTCTCTCAGTTCATTGGCGCAATTCTGTGGCACAACCAGGTGTCAGATTAGCTGGATTTTTTTCTGAGTTTCATAGTGTTCTGAAAGCAGCTAAAACATCCAAAAACCTGGAAGTCATGTCAAAGTGTGCTATGTTATCCATCTAGATGCCCACAGTTCTATTAATAAAGAGCCAGTGGTGCAAAACCCGAATCCCAGAGTAGATTCATGATACAAGGTAGAATAAAAACAAGGGTACAGGGTAGAAACAAGGTAGTCGAGCAGTGAGTGTAACAACTGTGATTTTGTTGAAGCAGATGGCTAGTGGCCATGATCATCTTTGGATTGTGTGCTGCTGGTACAGTGTGATGGCTGGTAGCATGAGAGTGTGCGAATATGCATCGCGTGTGTTTGTGTTCACAACACATTCGTGAACACACTGAGGATGGGGGTTTTGTGTGTAAAGACAAAATTCAAGAGGCTCGCCTTTCACAGCCCTGAGCTGGTAAAGACCCCGTGTGCAGGGTCTGACATAAACACCAAAAGGGGGTTGAATTCCCCTCCTGAAAAGTAGCAAGAGTTCAAATGCACTAGATTGGTAGTTTAAGTCCGGTTTAATCCGTGAGTGACTTGCTCCTTCAGTGGCAGGTTGGTGAGACTGGATCACATTATGCAGCACTTGCTTTTGTGGTTGTGTGGGTTTTTGAAGCGGAGTCTCTGTTTGGGGCGGTACTTCTCCAAATATGTCAGCTGCTTGCTGTTGATGGCGCCCCGGCGCTTCCTGTGAGAAAAAAAAAAAGTTATGAATGTGAATATGAATGTGTTTTTAATGTGACTTTTAATATAATAATAATTATTATTATTATATGCACATACACTAAGTCTAAGGTATACAGTTTACAGCGAGTCAAAGACATCAAACCATCACCAGTCACTATTCTAAGTCATTAAGTGTTACAGTACACATCTGTAATATCATATATCATAAAAATAATTGTATATTATAAATAAATTATTAGTATTTTTTATTTAAAATGTCAGCATGAGCACCCTGACTGGCCTGTGGCTATGCAGCCCCATACGCAACAAACTGCGATGCACTGTGTATTCTGACACCTTTCTATCAGAACCAGCATTAACTTCTTGAGCAATTTGAGCTACAGTAGCTCGTCTGTTTGTAGCTCATAGTGGCATCAGTGCAAATTGTATGCATCATTTCTCGGTTGCATAATGTGCTATAATTTGTTTGTGCTGAATAATTAGCTGTAATGCATTAATGCTGCACAATATCTGTCATGTATCCATACTTCATTTACTGTGACGTGCTTGTACTGTATCATTCACTGTATTGAATGGGTGTTGTTTCATTTTGCTGCAAGGTGTTGGTAATGTTTTTGTTAGCTGTAATGTATACTCACTGTCTGATGAACTGAATGGCATCCTCATATTTCATCCCACTCTCTATAAGTGCCAGAGCCACCAGCACCGGAGCCCTGCAACACACACACACACACACACACACACACACACACACACACACACACACACACACACACACACACACACACACACACACACACACACACACACACACACACACACACACACACACACACACACACACACACACACACACACACACAGTTTTTAATACCAGGAAACATCATCACCTCAAACATTGTGCTTGTGTGTGTGAGGCCCCCAGAAACAATAGGCTTCCAGGAAAAGCGAACCATTTAACCCTTCTAATGCATGTGAGAACAGGTTTGCAGTTATAGTAGGTTACATTTTTGCGAGTGGCAAGATGCATTATTCTACTACTTACATTACCGTCTGTTCATCACACAAAGCTATTGTTTGGCTTCATATGGTGCACAGGTCATGGATGAAATATATATGCTGTTTTTTTCTTCTTCATCATTTTGGAGCTTGACCGTACTTTTCGATATAATGAAAATTAATGGGTATTCCACAGAAAAAAGTCATGCAGGTTGGAAACAACATTACGGTGAGTTGATGACAAAATTTTCATTTCACTTTAATCACATTTTTTGGGATGTTAATACATTTCAAGCAGCATTATCATTCTAATCATTTACAGAGCAGTTAAGTCATACACCATTTTTTGCTTGAGATAAAAAATCCTGAACGTCATTACGCACATGCACCCAGCCATCTACGTGATGCAAAAGAAAACGTGATTCATCAGACCAGGCCACCTTCTTCCATTGCTAATCTCAGATTTAAATAAAAACAATAAATTTTGATTTGAATAGTGTTTCAGAGACTTTGTCTATTTTTACCGTTTGGGTCCTGACAGCTTTGAAGTCTCCACTGAGTGTGCCCCTTTCCAATGCGCAACAACACAAACTCAGCCTACTAAAGCAAACATTGGCTCCCTGTCAAAAACTGCTGAGGGCTCCCACAGGAGCTCAACCTACGTCAGAGAGGCTGGTGCTTAACTTGTCGGCAGAAGCGGTCAGGGGTCATAGTGGGAGGAGGGCAGGCAGGGTAAACCGGACTGTCATTAGCCTACCAGTCCTGGAGAAGCGCCACATTTGACCGCCTGGGCTCGAGAGTTTGAGCACCGCAACTTAATTAAGGTCTGTGTGTTTTGACAGCTGGCCAGATAAGAGAGCAACACCGACACTACACCAGGATTCTCCACTGAAAAGAGATACGCAGGAGCAATTAAGAGAGCTGCTTATCATCAGCTTCCTGTTTTGTCTTCGGACATCAACCTTTGTGCCTTAAATAATAAACTTGGATTAATATTGTGTGTCCATGTGGACGGTAGGTTTTGGCACAGAGCGGTCAGGCAGAGAGAATGGGTTTGACCTGGAGAGGACGCGGGCCAAGAATGAGAGGCCTGTCGTTGAGGGGTATTTGGGGTAAAGCAAAAAAAAAAAAAATTTATGAGAAACCAAATGTAAACAGTAGAACTCAAACACTACACTAACACAAGCCAGCTTAAAACTCTGCCAGAGATATTACACACAGCCCTTGATTGCATTCTGAGGGAAAAAGAGCAACAGATCCTGGGAAAGCCTGTTGATATGTTTGAGAATTTTTGTAAGAGAGAGAACCAAGCCACATAAAGCCTGACCCATCAAATTCAGATGAGCATTTGCACGTCTACAAGTTCTGAACAGCCACAACAGCAGGCTGGGAAATTACTAAGACTATATGGGATCCGTGCCTGCAGAATACTGTAGAAAGCTCAGCAGATTTCCTTTTGAACTAATGTTATTCTAGTATTATTTATATACGATTATTATTATAGTATTTTTTTATATTTTAAATTAGTATTTATATAGTTTTCAGTTGGATTTTAATTTCAGTTTAAAGTTTAGCAATTTTGTGCTTTTGTCATTGTATTAGTTTTATTATTTATATTTAGCTTCATATTTATTTCAGTTTTAGTAATTTTAGGACTTCAATTAAAAATGTTATTCAGTTAGTTGCCAGGGCTACATTTTAAGTTTTTCAAGTTTAAGTTTTTCATGATATTTATATTTTATTTAAGATTTATTTCAATTAACAATTTTTTTGATTTTTATTTTAGTTAACAACAACAGCAATGATTTGAACAGCCAAAATTTCAAAATGGTTCACAAAATTCTAGACATTCTTGTGCTCTTTGTTGTTATTGTTATAATAGTATTTTGAAAGGTTTAATATTTTCAGCCAATTTCCAATCAGAATAATAATTTACATTTACCTAGGTCGTTTACCTAGATTGGGCAATATTTTAGCTTTTAGGCATGTGTGAGTTGTTTTGAGTTTCTACATAATTCCTTATTGGAATATCAGAGCAAAATGTTTTAAAGTGCACCGATTCAGCGTCTGCACAGCACTGGTTTAGCACACTGGTTTGATCAAGTTGTGCTCAATTCTAACATACCACACAGGTGGCTACAGCCTTGGACTTAGCAGCACGTCTGTAATAACAGGATGAAGTGATGTGATTCTGTTCTCCTTCACTCACCGGCCCAGTCCGGCCACACAGTGCACAGCCACACAGCAGCCGGGATCCTCACAGAACTTATTCTTCAACAGACTAAGCCAGTCATCCACAATCTTGGTAGGAGGAGGCGCACCGTCATCGAACGGCCAATCCTGAGGGAGAGAAACAGAAGGATGAGCTCACATCTATTATAACTATATGGCTGTATGTTACTTAGTTTTCCTTGAAAGGGAAACACGCACATACAGAGACACAAAACAGCAAATAAGAAGGAAAACAAATGATGCCATTCATCACCAGCAGGTGGTGCTCTATAATGCTTCAGAGTGCATCATCTAAGATTCACAGCAGGTTGCGAATCCCTTTGATGATTCCTGTGTGATTTTTACAAGTTCTGCAACAACATGGCACGTTTGCTCGTCCTGTCAACTCCACCACTTTAATCAGATCTGTCACTAACAGCTCAATTTAACACCATGTGCAAGAGCGGACTCATCAGAAATGTTATGTAAGAGGGAAATAGGGAATTATCACTAAGACATTGCATTCAATAAGGTCTATTGACTGTCATTGCATGAACATGAAATACTACCTTCAGAGTATCTCTTTTATGTTAGGCAGATAAATAAAAGTCAAACAGGTTGGAAATAACTTGGGGGGGAGGGGGGGTGAATAATAGGTGAACGAACGCCTTAAATTTAAAATTTCTCATGTTCTTTACAATTTTATGACTTGATCTGTGGTTGGATAAATCACATGCTCTCTACGCTTCAAAGAAACATTCAGAGTTTTGATAATTGCGTCAGCAGATCATAAACATTCAGTCTAGGCACAATCTAACTCAAATACAGATATTAAAGACTTTTTCTTTCTTTCATGGAAGACTGAATCTGAATGCTGTATTAAAAACACAAATGTGCTGGGTCAAAATACACTGACAAACAGAGCATGGTGTTCTGCGTTACTGCTTTCTCAGAAAAGGGGACGTTTATAGGGAGCGAGTTGATGAGACTATTTTCTTCAAGGACCGTCTATGAGAATCTCCTGGTTTAAAAATAACATTTTAATCCACTAAGAGGTTAATAGGCCCCTCCTTGTCTGGTATGTCAACAGTAGGCTATTAATTCCAGGAGTCCATTCCAAGATGGAAGTGCTCTGTACTCTTGCCAGGGCACACCGACTCCAGACTGGTGCAGTGTGGGGCCTAATTGTGGAAAATGCCCTGCCATTTTCCTTGAATCGAATACCTGCTATTCCTCCAGCAACTCGAGCCTCTGCTTACAAAAGAGCAGGAGAGGTTTGAGGCACCTGTTTGCTGTCAACCAACACTTCAGTTTCATTACTTCCTTTAAAGGAGGTCTTGTTTTTAAAGCTTAAACTTTGGAGACACAAATGTCAATAGACTGATCTGATCCGTTTTCTCATCAAAAAGAACTTACATGTTGTTGGTTCAAGATCTTGCATGAATTATAAAACAGTTTACATGGTTGTTTCAGTATAATACTTCTTGGTTTGTTTTAAACAATGCATCTATACTTTTTACCATCTTATGCTTCTATGAGACAAATGGGATCTGAAATGCACAAATCCACATGTTAATCATACACTTATGCAATGACACCACACAACCTATCATCAAGTTCACAGAACATTTTTTATCCAACGGAGTAAAAATGGGGTGGATGACTGTTTAAATCCATCTGGAGTTGATTGAAATGGAGAGGAAATCCCATTCCATGTTTTGACCCCCTGCAAAGCCATTGCCTCATCACCTCTTATGAAGAGCAGAAGTGAAAAAAAAATAAAAAAAAAATAGAGAGGACAGAGCAAAGGAAAGTCAACATGGAGAGAAAACTAAGGAAACATTCTCAGGTTCACTTGAACAGTCCGACATATTCTATATCATCATCAGTGAGAGTTTAGGGCAGGACGTTTGTAGAACAATGCAAGACACTTTTCAGTTCTATTTTGCACCATTTCTAATTACACATTTAAATGTAAAGTATATATATTTTCTAAATTAAAAAAACCTCTTCTACTCTGTCATTGTCTCTAATGCAATGACAACTATACTACCTTCAAAAGACAAAAAGTTTGGGGTTGCTAATTTTTGGGGAATTTATGAATATCTCTGAAAAAAACTATCTTATGTTCACTAAAACTTCTGTATTAAAATACAGTATAAAATGTAAGCAATGTATTGTCCATAATGCAAGCAAAATGGGACCCACTTTATATTAGGTGGCCTAATATATATATATCAATTTAAAATAACCGTTTTCCATTTTAATATATTTTTTAATTAAATGTATTCCTCTGATAGAAAAGTTGAATTATCAGCAGCCAACCTAAAAAAAAAAAAAACCTTAATTCTTTTCAAAATGTGTAATTACTAGAGTTTTTTTTCTTCATATAAAGTGATATGTGAAGGCCAAGTATGGTAACCTATACTTGGAATTTGTACGTTTATTTCCTAGAAAAGTCTAAACACTGTGGCTCTAGGGTACAATCAAAACATTGCTCTGTTTGTTTAAGTATCCCGACAAGCAAGACAACAGAAACACTGGCTCAACCAATGGCATCAGTTTGGGGTGGGTCTATCTATTTTGTTCCAACCAATAGCAGGCAGTATTCTACAAAACTCATTTGACACTAGTGATACAGAAAGTAACCAAGTACAATTTTCAAATCGATCCCCTAAAATCTTGTTGAGGAACAGCTTTTAAAGTTATTCACAAACTAAACAAAAGCACTAAATTCTGGTGAATGCATTCATGTTTTTAACAAGCTCCATACTCTTTCGAAGGAGAGCTGTGGACTGAAGCTCTACATCTTGTCTAGCTGAGCATAAAAACACAGCAGCGATGTTCCAAAATGTTCTGACTGTTCACTTGATGGCATGAGGAGGAAATTGATTTGCATAACTCTGCATCTGCTATGCTTCTCATGCACTTTACAGTTTCTAAAAGTAAAGCCTGGGATGCGCTGGATAAATTCACTATGACCTCAGGTCAATCTAGGAGGCTTAGACAGCTACATTTCAAGAATTCTTCTAGAAATTAAAAAGTTAAATATGTAGCGTCATGTATATGTCTTATTTAATGAGAAGTTCAACAGAGTGAAAGGGCACAAGGGTGTATGAGACTTAATAAAGAGCTCAGAGGGAGATAGATCAAGCTCCCCTCCGGCTGCCATGGTAACAGGGAAATGTTGACGAGCCAAACTGAAAACACATGTTTCAAATAGTTCAAAAAAAGGTGAAGGCAGAGAAAGATATGATGTTTGGCAGAACGTTATAGGATTGTATCCTCAAATGCAGAGCTCCCTTTGGAGCACTAGACAGAAAGCCAACTCATCTCACACCACTTGACATCATATCACATGACTGGGCAGCCAATTCGTACAGCATGTGTGTTCCAGGAATATATAAGTGCTGCAGGGTTGTGTAGATGTGGTTTCTGCTGACCAAAACAAACCTCATCCTACATATGAATTCAGACAGAGTCTTTACTTGATGTCAGAGGGAGCCAATCACCTTCATTAAAGTACCACTAATTACAGTAGCATCACTGCAGTAAAGCAGAAGCGTTAATTAAAGTACGGATGGCATGGAGTGACACACTCATGATCAGGAAACGGTCCAGGATTATTACATTCATGTGACAGTGAGTCTCACACACACACACACACACACACACACACACACACACACACACACACACACACACACACACACACACACACACACACACACACAGAGAGAGATGTACAGAAGGTGCAAGATGAAAATGCATCTAAAACAAAAGGCAGAAAAGCCAAGAAAATAATCAGTGCTAGTATTACACAATATCTGATGATTGTTTTAAATCATTGTCTTATTTCTGCTTTGACAAAATTATAATTATTACAAATAATAATAAAAAGAAGATTTTTTTTTAATGAAATGTTGAACAAAAAAACTATCATTTTCATTCAATTAGGACAAAGTCTGTAAACCATTAAATATATCTGTAAACCTATTAAGGATTCAATGACAGTGTAGAAAATATAGGCGATTATCAGTCTATCTTTCTGTGTTTTCAAAAAAAAAAAAAACCTTTACAGTCAACACTTATTTATAGTATGACAGAGAAAAAAGTCTCACCATGACAGTAATTCCATCCTTTTCCAGCGGTGTCTTATCATAGGTGATTTCACAAACACGCACTACTGTTGTTGCTCCATACTTCTTCAGATCCTGAGGGAACAATTTTTTGAGTTTTGAGGGACTCAACAGTATATTTAGACAAATTTTAAACAAACGTTTTTTATTTGTTATTGCTTGCTGTCCATTTATGTGGACAGTAGGGGTGTAACGGCACACAAAAGTGACGGTTCGGTACGTATCTCGGTTTTGAAGTCACGGTTTGGTACGGGTTCGGTACAGCAGTTTTACAAAATTACTTTTTATTTATATTTATTCAACGGTTTTTTCAACAAATTGTGTCCTTAAAAGAATTAAATTATAACTAAAAGTTTATTGAAGATTATGCTGTAAACTATATTTCATTTACTCACCCTCAAGTTGTTCCAAACCTGTATGAGTTTCTTTGTTCTGCTGAACACGAAAGAAGATAGAGTGAAGAATGTTTGTAACAAAGCAGAGAGAGCAACTATTGACTACCATAGTATTTTTTTTCTACTATTCCTACTATGGTAGTCAATAGTTGCTCTATCTGCTTGGTTACAAACATTCTTCTAAATATCTTCTTTTGTGTTCAGCAGAACAAAGAAACTCATACAGGTTTGGAACAACTTGAGGGTGAGTAAATGATGACAGAATTTTCATTTTTAGGTGAACTATCCCTTTAATATGTTGGTGTGGGAACAGGATTGAAGTGTGTTCCACGCTTAAAACAAGCCGACTGTAAACTGTTAGACACGTGCACCGAACGGAAAGCCCTGTACCGAAACAGTTCAGTATGAATATGTGTACCATTACACCTCTAGTAGACAGTCACTCTTTCAGAATGTTTATGATCTTTCACGTCTTAAAATTATCTGTTGCATTTGTTTGAATGGTCTCTCACCTCAATGAAGCTGCTTAACGTTGCATTGGTTGGGTTGTGCGTGATAAGGAAGCGCATGTTTTTGTAGCAGACCTCGACAGGAGCTGGACGGTTCATCCTGGTCATGCTGGTGTCCCTCCACTCTACAGAAAATATAGCACCCAATCCAGGCCAGGATTCACAGAGCTCCACTCACAGTACGGCACTACTCTAACCTAGAGCAGTGCTTCAGCAGATCACAGTGAAGGTGTCACAAATTCGCAGGATCCTCTGCGATTTATCACTACTAATCAGTATATAAAATTTAAAGCTGCCTTTCTGGGAAGTTAGAGGCAACAAGAGTCGACAAATATGCCTCTTCCTCTTGATAGGGATGCTCTGGCAACTAGACAGGTGGAACAGTGTCCGGTAGCTAAATGCCAGGTGCTGCAATGCCAGTTAACCCATTTGGCGCACAACAAAGTGGTCAGTCAGAAAGACCGGCAAGAGAAGAGCAGAGAAGAAGTTTCTCTGGACATTCAGGGGCAGATTCCGGGCGTATCCACCCGTGATCAAGCGGTGCGATGTTGGGCGTGGCAGTAATCACCGCTGCCCTGCCGGAACTCCATTAACGAACAAGGAGCTGGAGGAGAAAGCTGTCAAGAGAAGAAGACAAAAAGAAAAAAATTACTACATTTTTGATTATCACATACCAATCCAATCATATAGATATTCTATATGAATAATATAATAATATAACAATCTTTAAAGCTATTTGGCAACTTTAGACAAATGTGAATAAAGCAAAAAAGAAATACATTTAGGGAAGTGGATTTAGGATTTAAATAGATAAATAGTTACATAAAATAATTATATGTTCGAAAAGTCACAAATTTAAATTATATTATTCAATAAATTAGACAGCACAATAGCAAGCAGAATTTAAAACAAGCTGGCAATTAAAAGGATAGTTCACACCAAAAAAGAAATCATAATTTATTCACCCTCAAAAGAAGCAAAATGACAGTCTCAGTCAGAAAAAAAACCCCTAAACATTCAATAAATGTCTAAAGTCTACCAACATCATCTTTTGTGATTCACAGAAGAAACAAAACAATCATACAGGCTTGGAACTACATGAGGGTAAGTAAATTATGACTGTTTAATAAGATATTTCACCTAAAAATGAACACGTGACTCAGAATTACACACAATAAAAAGCAAAGGGTTTGACAGCGTCGCATTAAACGCTCACCTGTGCCAACTTCTCAACAACAAGACATTTTAAAAAACCGAACCACCAAAAAAAGATTCACATCACTGGGTTCAAAAGAGAAAGAAGTAATACACCAAGAAACCTCAGTTAGACGTCTTTTTCCCAATAACGCGTGAGAAAATCAAGCGGAACGGTTCTGTCTGATCTCCCCCGTGACTCGTGAGAGTTGTCCCCCCTTACCTCTGTGACAGGCTGCGTTCTGCTCGGGATTAAGTCCAGGGCTCTGGTGGGAACAGTGGAGGGTGAACAGTTGCGATCCGTAATAACATTCTCTGTTCTAAACCAGTCGAGGCTGCCTTGGCTTGCCATATGACAGTGACAGCACACTCTGTCACAAACAAACGCACTCGTAATGCTCTTAGGAGGAGCAGTGACCAGTCCACCCTCCCACCTCTCTCTTTCCATCCCAATATAAAAATAGCATGTCCAATGAGCTTAATAGGTATCACAAAGTGTATTGAAGATTATGCTGTAAACTATATTTCATTTACTCACCCTCAAGTTGTTCCAAACCTGTATGAGTTTCTTTGTTCTGCTGAACACGAAAGAAGATAGAGTGAAGAATGTTTGTAACAAAGCAGAGAGAGCAACTATTGACTACCATAGTATTTTTTTTCCTACTATTTTTTCTACTATTCCACAACGTACACGCGTCTTGTTTATGTTTTGGCATAGGCTTTGAATTATATTACACACTTCATTCCGCACTGCAACAACAAGGAGACTACCGTAAAAAATGAACTTGACTGCGAGCAGTTTAAAACTCACATACTGCCATGTTCAGTAGGGGTGTGAATAATCGCTGGTCTCACGATTCAGTTTGATGACGATTATCATGTCAACGATTCGATTTGTTTCGATATCACGATGCATCATGATGCACTGCATCCTCAATTTTCAATATTACTGCACATGGCTACATTTTTGTCAATGAATACAAGCAGTCAGATATACACTCACCTAAAGGATTATTAGTAACACCTGTTCAATTTCTCATTAATGCAACTATCTAATCAACCAATCACATGGCAGTTGCTTCAATGCATTTAGGGGTGTGGTCCTGGTCAAGACAATCTCCTGAACTCCAAACTGAATGTCAGAATGGGAAAGAAAGGTGATTTAAGCAATTTTGAGCGTGGCATGGTTGTCTGAGTATTTCACAATCTGTTCAGTTACTGGGATTTTCACGCACAACCATTTCTAGGGTTTACAAAGAATGGTGTGAAAAGGGAAAAACATCCAGTATGCGGCAGTCCTGTGGGCAAAATTGCCTTGTTGATGCTAGAGGTCAGAGGAGAATGGGCCGACTGATTCAAGCTGATAGAAGAGCAACTTTGATTGAAATAACCACTCGTTACAACCGAGGTATGCAGCAAAGCACTTGTGAAGCCACAACACACACAACCTTGAGGCGGATGGGCTACAACAGCAGAAGACCCCACCGGGTACCACTCATCTCCACTACAAATAGGAAAAAGAGGCTACAATTTGCACAAGCTCACCAAAATTGGACAGTTGAAGACTGGAAAAATGTTGCCTGGTCTGATGAGTCTTGATTTCTGTTGAGACATTCAGATGGTAGAGTCAGAATTTGGCGTAAAAAGAATGAGAACATGGATCCATCATGCCTTGTTACCACTGTGCAGGAGGGTGGTGGTGGTGTAATGGTGTGGGGGATGTTTTCTTGGCACACTTTAGGCCCCTTAGTGCCAATTGGGCATCGTTTAAATGCCACAGCCTACCTGAGCATTGTTTCTGACCATGTCCATCCCTTTATGACCACCATGTACCCATCCTCTGATGGCTACTTCCAGCAGGATATTGCACCATGTCACAAAGCTCGAATCATTTCAAATTGGTTTCTTGAACATGACAATGAGTTCACTGTACTAAAATGGCCCCCACAGGCACCAGATCTCAACCCAATAGAGCATCTTTGGGATGTGGTGGAACGGGAGCTTTGTGCCCTGGATGTGCATCCCACAAATCTCCATCAACTGCAAGATGCTATCCTATCAATATGGGCCAATATTTCTAAAGAATGCTTTCAGCACCTTGTTGAATCAATGCCACGTAGAATTAAGGCAGTTCTGAAGGCGGAAGGGGGTCAAACACAGTATTAGTATGGTGTTCCTAATAATCCTTCAGGTGAGTGTATGAACTATATAATGAAACCTTTTTATTTTATCTGTTCTAAGAAAGTACACGTTCCGATTGTAGCGATCATCAAACACAACTTAGTCTGAACACAGCAAACGACAGGACCATTTAGAACTAACCAACACTAGTAAATATTAAAAGCGCATGAAACTGTCAAGTAGTGTACTTAAGTTACAATAACACTCACACACTCGTGCACACACACACACACACACACACACACACACACGTACAGCCTCGCGCACACACACACACACGCATGCTGCCTCACACACACATACACACTCGCACGCACACACACACGCAGCCTCACATACACTCGCACGCACGCAAACACATGCATGCAGCCTCTTACACACCCACATACACACATGCAGCCTCGCACACACACATACACACTCGCACGCATGCTCACATGCTGTAAATGTTAAAATAGTGGGTTCATTTTTTATTACTTGCTTTCGTGTTTTGCCCAACTTTACACTATCGCGAGAAGTGTGTATGTGACGAATTATGTCAGAGAAACACCAGTAGGCTTTAATCGATTATGGTCTATTACTGCATCAATGCAGAATCATCCATAGGTATAGGGTAGAATTCTTACAGTTGAAAGAAACGGGTCCGTAACATTTGCTCAAGAGTGGAGGAGAGGAAACCACAAAATTAGACAGCAACTTATTTCTTTGTGAGGTTATCATTTTGATGCCTAACCCACATAAATCACGATACATATGACTTAACAAATAAGAAAACAGACACACCACAGACTGTCTGTCACTCCTATAGTTACCCTGCCACTCTTGATGAGGGCTTGGCACATCTTGAGCCAAATCCTTTTACATAAAGCTGGAAGGTTGGATAGGTCTCTTTGCCCAGTAGTGCAGTGTATTTTCAGGTGCTCTGTTGGCTCTGAGGTAAACATAGGCACTCGACCTATGAATGTACACTAATCTTTACTGTTGGCACTAGGTATTTATTTATTTTGTAAAGTAATTTTAGTTCCTCCTTAGTTTTCAAGATGCCATTAGTATTTATGAGTCTATCTAAAGAGATGTTTATAAGATCAAACATGGGGCATAGAAAAAGGGAAACTAACTAAATAAATGGAGCAATTCCAATACGGGCCCTTACATGTTGTGCTTGGGCCCTAATTAAAAAATACTGACTGAACCTTACAGCTTCTGAATTAACCAGACTCAGTTCTCAACAAGGCTTGTTTGTAAACAGGTTTACACAATAGACACCCAGCAAAGTTTTTTTCCAGATATCATGGCGTGGCTTCAAAAAGGCCAATTAATTGAAGGATTAATGCAAATTACATCATCCAGGGCAAGTGCTCCATGTGATCAAACAACAAACAAAACACATGACTCATCTGGGCCAGAACTTTCGTCACGGCAGAAAGTGCAGACTGGAATCAGAGAGAAAAAAGAAAATCACACACAAATCTATTTAAGCAATAAGGTACTATGAATATGCTGTGTTGTGAACACTGCCAAAGCTAAAGGCTGTTTAGCAGTACGTTAAACATTCTAGAACGATTTCCAAAATTTCTCATTTAACATTTTGGAATGATTAAAACATATATTTTAATTCTTGAATTACAAAATCATGATAATGATTAAAACAAATATTAATTCATGAATCAATTAAAATATGAATATTCATATATTAGAATGATTAAAAACAAATTCATTCTGCAATGATTTAAAAACAATAATGCTGGAATCATTTTTCTGGCACTAAACATGTTGGAATAGCTAAAAAAACCTAAGGTGTCACCTACACACCTTAAAAAATCTAATATTATAAATTACACTTACTGAAATTTGAAATGAATACAGTCCTGGAACAAATAGTTTTTTTATGAATGGGTGCATTTTACTCTGAGCCCAATAAGTAGACTCTACCATAGTAGAAGACCTTAGTGGGCACCCCTCATCACTGCGCTGATATTAAAAAGCAGGGGTTGATAAAAAGAGGCTATGATGACCTAGGGTATTATCCATGTTGATAAGGAGCTCAACTCAGCCACATTGAACAATCTGGAAATCTAGGGCTCTAGAATCCTCCACCGATTGTTTACCCAGCAGTCTGTTCTTAACCTGAACTAAACATATTTATCAAACACCCTAAGTGTTCCAGCACTCTGAGCCAATTATTTTATCAAACTACACTAAAAGAGGAAAAATAAGTCTCAGTCTCAAATTTACTAGAAATCTCTGGGTTCTAATGAACTTGAGTGTTCAGCTAACTATGAACAGAACTTCTGGAACTTTAGCTGCTAACTGAGGGCAACTTTTATTGAAGGTAAGATGCGATATGGAAAACTTCCCCTATTCCCCACTCAGCTGTGCTCAAGTAACCTCTGTGCAAGGGCTCTCCTGGCACGCTCCGCTAATCCCAATGGCCAGCAAATGCCACAGTGGCAGCATCAAAACACACTTTCTCGACTGCTGGGGTCATCATTAGTCTTACATTGTGAAAATTTCAACAGGATTTCTTAAAGCCAATTGAGTATTTGTCCAAAATGACCAGAGACATTAACACTCCCACATTCATATATTTTAGGATTTCTTTTGAACAGAGAAGGGGATATAAACATCTAAAAAATTGTTTAAATGACTCGAAGAGTGCAGGAGGTGTTAGTTCATTGAACAGGTCTGCAGGTGTGTTCCTGTTAGTGCGGCTGAACCTGTACTTGACGGGTGATAGTGCGTTGAGGACTGGACTGGCTTTGTTCTGCCTCAGTTCTGCACTTGACTGGAGAGGAACTGCAGGGCACTAAGACTCTCATGGCCACCTGTGTTCTAAATATACCGCCGCCAGCTGTCACCTCATAAATTTAGTCAGATCCAAAATGAAAAGGGTCGGGAGTTAAAGATAATTGGGAACTTGTTTTGAAACATGAGCATCCAAGCTACCCGGAAACAGATAACCGGAAAGGTGTTGCATTTTACAACTGAATTAAATAATTAGCTGAAGAAAATAATTAATCATCCACGCATTTCATTGCCATGTAACTTTATAAGGTTGGACATCTGAGCACAGATTCCTAAGAGCTCCGATACCAGGTGCCATACCTAGAATTTACAAGACTGTTCAAAACAACATTTTGAAGAGGAACACCTCATGACGCAACAATTTTATGACAACAATAACTTTCCAGCAACGTACTGATGTTTTTTCATAAAACTAAACATCTGGTGTAAATCTATGACATTCAAAACAAACAGAAAATCTGACCTTTGCAATGCAATATCAAACTTTTTCTCTTGTGTTCGGCAAACTGACATCCAGCTTCACATTCCTTCAAAGATGCCCAAGGGTAAAGGTGATTTACATAAAATAAGATGAGCAATCAAAGCTACAGGAGCTACAGCAAACAGGACATTTAGGCTACATTTGCATTAGTTATTTGCAGACACTTTTATTCAAAGCAGAACATTCAAGATACACATTCAAAGTGTTCTCTGTAATTCAAACTCATGACCTTGGCAAGCATCATGCTCTGCCAATTGAGATACATGAACACCTAGTGAGAACCTTAGTGTACCTATTTTAAAAACTGCAGGTTGTAAAAATGAGTGACAACTATTACCTTTAACAGCATGCAAAGATCACGGTGCACTGCATGGGATAAGGTCACCATAACTAAAACAAACATGTATGCTGGTTAGAGCAAGAAACAAAACTGAAAGGAAACGGGCTGGTTAATTTTCCTATACTAAAGTGCATTCGTGGTAGGCTTTGAACATGCAAAATTCCTGCAACACACAAGTTTGCCTTCTTCGTTTTGAGCAAAGAGGTCAATCTGAGATGTTATGGCGCTTTTTTGGTTGAAATGTTTTCTGCTATACAAATTTGCAGTTGAGAGTTGAACCTGAACATATGATGTGTCTAAATTTTTACTCTGATAAGACTTGTATGGCTGAATATAACATAAATTATGTCTCTTTCTCAAATATGTAGAAAAACCATGAAAGTTATTTATAGAAGATTATTATATCTACGTAATTTAAAAAATCCGTTCTATGTCGGTGATGTAGAATGGTTGCACCGATCGTGGAGCCCTTAACTTCATCCCACTGTGTCGCAACAATGTCACCTGTTCAGCCTTTTCAATTTGAGCCAGAGCGCAAAATTTGTGAAAATGAAAACATCGAAGACGTTGAATGTGAATTACATCAAAATTGAAGGGGCATCTCCTTATAGCAAACACACTTTCTCTCTGTTTGCATCGGCAAGCAATTGCCACAGAGACACCGTCTATTTTGCCCCACTCTTGCCTCCTCAACCCCCCAATTGTCTTTGTTTTGTCTTATGTAATTCAAATTCGATGTTTTCACTCACAAATGTCATGATCTGGCTCAAATTGAAAAGGCTGAACAGATGACGTTGTTGCGACACAGTGGGATGAAGTTAAGGGCTCCGTGATCGTCATCCACATAGAACACAAACAAAATGGCACCGCCCATTGTCCAAATATGTAATGGATTTTTTAAACAACATAGATTTTTCATGCGTTTTCTACTACATATTTCAGTAAGACATAATTTATGTTATATTAAGCCAAACAAGTCTTAACACCAGGGGATCATTTTAAACAAGTCAGGGCTCCATACTGCGACCAAATGGTTGGATTTTGCAACCTTTTTTTCTTGCTGGTGCAGCTAAATTGTGTTAGAGATCGCGACGGCCATGTTGCCCAACTGATAAGAGCTTCCTTTTATGTTGCATATGAGAAACATCAAACGGCAAACTAAACGAAAAAGGAAATGTTTATCTGCACAGACTGTTTATCAGCTTGGAGCAATAATAGACAGCGCAGCGCAAGGAGGTACTCGCAGACCGCTCTCGAAAGCGCTAGTTAATTCGCCGCAGAATTGACAATATTGCAGGTCAGTTCAGTATGATACTATAAAAGAACAATGGTACATTTAATAAGAGTAGAATATTCACATTTTTCCCTATAATTCCCTATAGTTTTTTGCATGTTACATGTCATTAATAAAATGTATGTCATTAATAAAAGTTAATTTTATCTGCATCTCAACTCAAGCTCAGTGCTTTACTGTCAAATGTGTATTTCTGAGAAAAAAAACATTTAATACCATTAGTAACTGCACTTATTAATGCAAAACAATAGTAATTTATTTTATGATTACATTTACTTTATGATTAACCCCCCTACCCCCAGTGCTACCAAATCAGGTGCTGTTGCCACCATCTGTAGAACGTAGTGGCACAGGTGCTACTGCTCTCAAATGTTAGTCTGGAGCCCTGCATGTGCACACGTTGGTGAGCAATTTGTTACCAGGCATAAGATACACATAAGGAATCACTTAAAGGTGCCCTAGAATGAAAAATTTAATTAACCTTGCCATAGTTAAATAACAAGAGTTCAGTACATGGAAATCACATACAGTGAGTCTCAAAAACCATTGCCTCCTCCTTCATATGTAAATCTTGTTTGTGAAAAACACCACAGAAAAATAGGCGAATCTTAACATAACACAGAGAGTGATGCAATCATCGGGATCATTAATATGTACGCCCCCCAACATTTGCATATGCCAGCACATGTTCAATGTCAGGCGGAACTGCGCAGCCGAATCATCAGGAGTTCTGCAGGTAAACAAGCATCACGCGAGGACAGCGAAAATGGCAGATCATGGAAACAAATGTTATGTTCCAGGCTGTGCAGGGGATGTGAGGACTTTTCATACCCTTCCCACAGATAAAAAATGTCAACAGGCATGGTTGATGTTTATTTATAATCGGATACCACAACAATTTAATTCAAAGTTGTTTGCTCGGCCCATTTCACCATGGACAGTTTTTCAAACCTGGGACAATATCAAACAGGCTTCGCTCAGCGTCTGATACTGAAGAAAGGGGCAATTCTAATGCAAGCAGTAAGTAGTGATTTTTATCCACTTATTGACTGTCTAAACAATTTCAATTTCAATTTGTTTTAATTGAAAGTTTCTTAGAGAGCCAACTTTAACGATAATATCCTGTGTTGTCTACATCCATGCTAGTACAGTAACAATAGGAAACTCAAAGTAGCATACATAACTATAATATGTCTAATGACAAAGGTTAATATTATTTCCTGCCAGTGTTGTCATAAATTACAAAATACAACCGTAGATATGCATGTCGATCCCTTTTGTCGGATAGAAATCTAATTTAGCCTATATTTCATCAATAACGCATAACTCAGGACTAACTACATTAGTTTAGTTGTTTACAGATAGTTCACTCGATCCTTCTAGCTAACGTCACCTTCTGCACCACTTAAGTTGAAACAATAGTCATTTGAACTGTTGTGACTTCTGTTGTGAAGTTGTGACTTCTGATGTGTAAAGCTATATGCTAGTTATAGTTTAGGCTGAAGTTCTAGTATGGACGTAACAATTTTGCAGGTTCTTAATGAAAATAAATTCTAAACTTACCACTCAGAAGCATCCTTTTCCAATCTATGGATGTGTTTGCTGTCATTGAGCAGCGCAGTCAAACAGCCAATCAGAGCAGAACTCTGCATTAATATTCATGACCCTTCCAAATAAGGCAAAAACAGACCATTTCATCCTAAGGACAATTTCTAGGGTTGTAAATGGACTTGTAAAACCGTATCTGGACAATTCTTGACCTTAAATAATCCACATACCCTCTATGTAGATATCGGAGAACAATTTAAAATATTGTTTCAAATCATTCTAGGGCACCTTTAAGGGGCAAAACTATACCACATGAATAGTGCTCAATGCTTTGATTTTCAACAGATATAATGCAAGCATATGGTATTAACAAAACCACATGGAGAGCTGAATGTAAAACTCAATTACAGCATTTTAAGAAAGGCAAACATATACAGACAAAATCATGATTCATATCTCCACAAAATTATAATGCACATTCTGAGATATTCAATGGGTGCCATTCTAAAACAGAGAAATATCTGAGATGAGGAGTTTCCAAATGTGATGGTTTGTAACTAGAACTGTAGGGATTTCGGTCACAGATTGGAGATTTGCAATACTTCTCAACTTCACAAGGCTGAATTATTATCCCTTCTGACCTGCAGGACTCAGTGTCCCTCAAAATAGAAGAGAGATATGAGCAATGCTGTAATCCCTATAAGAACACTGAGATCATCGTCTCCTTTCCAGTCACATGACCCATTCAAACACAAATCAGATCATTCCAAGCAAGTTCTAGAAAAGGGAATATCTCCAGAGAGAAAAATCTGGATACATCCTCAAGAATGTAGCAAGTACATTACTTTTACATAGCTTTATAAGGGTCAGGAATAAGTGATTACATAATACATAATACATAAAAAATCTCTTCTGCATCGATTCAGTCCTAAGGGTCAGGCAAAGATCAAAACAACACAGCAATATGACTTGCATTTTAAACTATTTGTAAATGGTTTCCTTTCAACAAAAAAATAGAGATTCTTCAAATTTGGGCCACACAGTGTTGCAATGCATCACACCATCCCTTAAGCTTTCCTTTCTTTTCTTGTGCATGTGGGTTCATGGGATGGGGGGAGGAAAAACAGAGACAGACACAGAAGACGTTGTACGTTGTTGTACGTGCATGCTGGGGAGGCTCCCTAGTCACCACCTATCGAAACTCGACTCTCTTTTCCAGCTGGCAGACCACATTTAAGCAAAAGTCTCCATGAAGATTCCTCCACGCCTGGTGTTCAACCCTGCAGCTGACACATACAATTTCTATATAGGAGAACAAACGCTATATACACTTGAGCAAACTTCTCTGATTGGAAATGGTCGCAAACATACTGCGACGTTCAGAGAACAACATGCCATGAATCAAAACAAAATAAAGAACCTTTGAGTTTAACTTTTAATGAGAGATTTGTCTAGTTTGGGATGGGCAGACAGGTGCTTTTGGTATACAAATGACCAGGCCTCATTCACCCAGCATCAGTTTGCCATACAATTAGCGGCGCTCAAAGCATGTAAACACTTGGAATAGAAGCCACACCATCAATGGCATGCAGCCTGGGAATTTCTTTGTCCAGTTTCTAAATGTAAACTGTAGATCACCCAGTAAAGGCAGGGGGAACTTCAGTTTTTGCAATAAGGGTTATTTTTACTCATCCTAAAATGTCCTTTTCTATGAAGTAACATGATGATGAAAAAGTATGAGATAAGGGGAAAAAAACTTTTTCAATGCATATATAAAATATAAAACCATTTATGATTTCAAGATTAAGCTTTTTTCTGCAATTTCTAGATAAGCAGCTAAATGATATTACCTATCAGCACAATTTGCAATTATACTACATTTTCAAATCTAAAGTTTCAGTTTACAAGACAAAAACATGTACAAGATTAATGACTGAGAGATTCCATAAACACAGCATTGGCTTGACTAGGAAAGTTCTGTCTACTAACTTCACATTGGCCCTGGATCAGGGGGCCATCCTTATTGTTGAGCCCTGCCATATCTACCTACATTAAAAGCAATACCACATCCAACATCCTATCAAACAACACTCAAACCCATTTGGCGCACCTGTCAATCACTGCATGTCTCTGGAAAATCACTGTAGTTCTCATGGACTCTCCCAAGGATAATAGAAATAACTTTTTTCTTCCAGATGGGTCTTAACAAGCCCCTTTGGGTGTGCCTTTAAGAACACGTCCTACTTCTCCAGGCCCATCTCCTACCGAAAGCAAGAGTCCAGTGACAGCCCCATCTGTCTACTGCCACTCAGCCTGTACTGAAACATTTCACACCATCACTCATTACTCCAGACCCACCCTACTAGTCTCGCATCTGTGGCCAAAGGAGAAAGATCAAGATCGCACACCAAAAGGTCAGGAAGTAGTTGATGTCCTAACAGTGCTATCAGGACTTGCTGCACTTAAACACCAGGAATCAGATTTTATATCAGAGTTTATGAAGATATGTTTAGATATATGATATAAAAAGAACTGGTTCATAAGAGTCATGCGTTTAGGGGGGTGTTTACCTGTTAATGAAAAAAAATCATTACCTCACACTCTAAAGACTCACACTAATTCACATGACAGGTCTACGTGCATCCATACACTCTGGATGGAGCAGTATAAACACTGGCTTTCTCGGGGGTCACCATGGTTCCAGGACAGTCGTTTTTGGCCACAGCTGCTGGTGCATAATCAGATACTTGTTTGGATTTCAGATTGATTCATATCTAAACAGTTTGAATATGAGCACAGGATGACGTTAAAGTAATTTGTGTTTGCTGCAATCAACTGTCCAACATGCATGACATGCCTGTTCCCGTGAAAACTGCATGAGAAGTAAAACTGTGGAGAGGACTTTTCAGTCCCCTGGGATATCTCTCATGATATTGCATCACATCAAAATCCCCAAAGACATGATAACTATAGTTTATACTGGAGCTCATGGGCTTCCCTATTGCCAATGGACCACTGTTTGTTTGTTTATGTGTTGGGGTTGCAAGCCCTGCACAAGTATGAATGCAAATGATGCTTGCAGAGATCCATTCCCACAAAAGAAAGATACGGTTGTAGCAGACCTCTATGGGATCCCCACAGGAAGCATTTCCCTTCATTGTGTCTCTGTACACTGGCCACAAGGAACCCCCCAGGACTGCTCAGACACCAGCTTGTGCTCTATCTCTCTCTCTCTCTCTATCTATCTATCAAGTTTGTTCTGCTCTCTCTTTTTGACTTCCCCACCATCTCCCTGTGAGGCACTCACTGCCCTTTTCCCCTCAACTACCCCAAACACATGCAGCCACACACAGTCTCTAGATCTCCATCACATCATCTGAGGAACAGCAGGATAGTTATGGAGAGATTTCGTTAAGAACGCATTCAGCCTTTAAGAAAATGTGTGGGACAGAGAAAACACATTCTGGTGATGAATAGGGTCAGCTAAGGCTTACCTAGACCACACATCTTAAAAAACAGGAGCATTCTATGCTTAGCTTGCACATCCACCTTGAGGTTTTTTGCACTATTCAATTCAATTCACATTTATTTGTATATAAATTCTCACAATACAGATGGCTTCAAAGCAACTTTACAGAAAAATGCATGTCTACATTACAATTTAGAGTGATCTGTTATCAGAGGTCACTGTCCAAGTAATATTTCATGACATGTACTCTCAGAGGCATCTTACGAAAAAGCAAAAATTGAGCATGGCATAAATACACGGGCAGCTATAAAGTCATTCATAAAAACGCATACACTAAAAGTTTGGGATAGGTAGGTAGGTAAGATTTAATATTGTATAAAAATTCAGAATTTGAAGGCTGAATTTATTTGATCAAAAATATAGCAAAAAGACAGTAATATTGTTAAATATTACAATTTCAAATAACTGTTCTCCATTTTAAATATATTTTCCTGTGATGGCAAAGCTGAATTTTCAGCATCATTACTCCAGTCTTCAGTGTCACACGATCCTTCAGAAATCAATCTGATATGCAGATTTGGTGTTAAAGAAAAATGTCTTATTATCATCATCAAATGTTGAAAACAGTTGCTGTTTTTGTGGGTTACTGAATACATTATTTGATCAATAGAAAGTTTAAAAGAACAGCATTTATTTGAAATATAAATATATTCACTGTCACTTTTGATCAATTTAATGCGTCCTTGGTTTATAAAAGTATTCATTTTCTTAATAAAAAATAAAAAAATTCTTACTAACTGGTAGTGTACAAAGATACTCTGAAGCCAATGAGGTACAACATATTTCTCAGCAAACACCCAAAGCTTGTTACTAAAAGGAAAGCAAATGCCCAAAGCTCGCATTTGTTCTCTCCACCTTACAACAGATACAGTAGATAAACTTGTTTCCCATGAAGTTGCCAGTGTGACCCACTTCTCAAATTATGTTTTAAATATCTTCTTTCTGAATTTTTTTTTATTACATAAATTCTTTCACATCTGAAATGAGATCAAAAAGACCTGCATCTAAGGGTCCTTTACACCAGATGATAAAGCATTTGCATCAGGATATTCTTTAGCTGGACGGCATTTACACTTCACACCTGATCTGAAAATCTACAAAAAACAGCCACTTACATTATAAATATAAAAAAAAAGACAGTTATTAAATTACTGATGGATAATGATTTAAATGTAGTCAGAATGCATCCTTGACCCCCACCAAATGTGGTTTCGGTGATTTGAACACACTCTGGTCACAATGGATACTCTTACAGTATCCACAGTGTGTGTGTGTGTGTGTATACACTAGGGATGGGCATTTCAAGCAAAAATAATATTCGAAGATCGGTGGGAATTATTCAATTTTTATTCGAAAAATCACAACTCCTCCCCCGCATGCACGCGTGTAAAGGCTACACACATATAAACAGAGAGAGAGAGGGAGAGAGACCATTCACGCTCTCAATCTGTATGATAACAAACTGTTTAATTCATTAGGGAATAGGCTATATCAACTCAAGCCATATATTTATTGTAACATGCTAAAACATATGACTGTAATGTGACATCGCCCCAAGTTACCCCAACCGATAAAAGTCTACAGTGTGCGCGTGAGACGATGTGTTCTTCTTCTGTTGTCTCAAGGCGTTTTTACAGTTTTTTGCAGTTTAGTTGGAAATGGGGCAAGGTTAGCATGAAAAATTGCTAATGTGAAAGCTTACCTAGAGAGCTTGGTGTGCACTGAGGTATCGAACCCGAGAACAGACAACCGGAGTTCAGTTGCACTCGGAACTGTGCCACGATTCACGTGAATGTGAAAACAACACTCGGGTGCGCACTTGTTCTGGAAGAAAAGTAACCAGCGCATGCGTTTTAGACGATTACAATGTCATTAGTTCAATAACATACATGTAAGTGATGATACGATTGCGAGAGCGAGCCTGCAGTGTATTCGCGCATAGAGTGCAATAAGGGCAGCGAATTAATTTTGAGTTTCCTCAAAAGAGTCTGTTTGCAAGCAGCAAAGCCGCCTTCAAGCGACACACATACGGTAAACCCAAGTGTCGTTTACTCAGCTGCACATAATAGCACAAAATTAATTGAGAAAAGCCCAATATATTGACCCGCGTTCTGTTTTCTATCATGCCCGTGCACGTGTGTGATGACGTAAGATGAATGCAAACGCACCAGGGTTCAAGTTGAGTGTGAAACCAGATCAATGCTGCGGAGGCACAGGGAAGAATCACACTCGGACCGCATCAAACGTGTCCAGTATAAAACACTGTGAGAGCTGACTGACAGCTTTTAGGTGCGTTATTGGCAGCGCCTCCCTCTAGTTACATGAACGCGTCAGCACCACATCAGCACCGACAACATGGGGATTTTTGGGGGACGATAATCGCACAAACTATTCGATATTCTATAATTAAATCGACTAATCGAATATTCGAAACTCTCTAATCTTCCCTATTATACACCACCATCCATGACTGTATTGTGCATATTGAACCCAAAGAGTGACCTTAAATGCCAGTTTAAGAGAACGAGGACAACTGTTCCTCTGGGAATCGCAGCATAACCCTTTATTTGGCAACAGTGCACTTCTTAAACCTCAACTACTTTCTCCCCTTTTTTCGCCTCTTTATGTGGCTGTCAGACAGCCAGAAATTACCAGGCTCCGGTAAAGTCAGATGAAGCCACTCTGATTGACAGGCAGAATTGCAGTGGGAGAGTCCTGTGGTTTATTTCTTCTATGAAACTACTAGTATTATGCAGCAGTGAGTAACAGGTTTCTAAGACTCCGGTCCCGTGCGACTTTGTTCTCAGGGAGGAATTCCCAGCAGCAGGCTTCAGTAAATGCATGCTGGGTAAATGTCACATACCCTTGGGGGCCGACTTTCCTCGAATGAAGGAGCTTGCTTTGATTAGACCCACTGCGTTTCGGGTTGAATAACAGAAGTAACCCTCTAATAAAAAAAACACAAACTATAGCATCTGTGTTGAAATGGAAAACAGACAGGGAGGCAGAGGTAGTGCTAAAATAATGGGAAACAAACAGAGAGAGAGAAAAAAAAAGGTTAAATCAAAGAAAACATTAACACCCCCACCCCTTTATAATCTCTCCATTTCTTACAAAGCTTCCAACTTCGCTCACTTTTTCCTAATAAAAGGGGAGTAACTCACTCGCCGTGGAGGAAGCCACCCCTTGCCCCATGGTGGCAGTTTACGTCATCGGTTAAACTTCAGTGTACAGAGCCAAGTAAAAACTCCTCCAACATTCCATTACTAACAGGGCGGGTTAGTGACCTGCTGCTTGGATTGCACGGCAGGTAGGAGGAAACCCATCCCAGGGTAAACTCTTCCTGCCTGACTGATTAGAGGTGGGCTTACCCTTCTTGCTTGCACCTATAGGGCCTTTCCACTGCAGCAGAGGTTAAGTCAGGGTCTTTGGTTGCAAAGATGGCACAATGTTTGCATGCTTAGATGAACAGTCAGAGGTAATGGCAGCAAATCAAATGAACCCTGTAGGAATAACACGCTTACTTGCTAGATCAAAGGATAATACAGTAAAGTTATTTGACACTAAAACTAGACTCTAAGGAGAACTCACAGACAGCATTTATGTATCACCTGCAGCTAAATACCAGAACCACGAGTTGACCTTTACTGTGAATTTCTCACTTCACTAGAAGTGACAGGAACGTCTTTATCAGCAGGACTATCTCTTTCCCGCAGAAGAACAGAGATTGTGTTCACAAGACAGTTTTAATGTGTGTTTGTATTATTTTTCCACATTTGTAAGTTGCTTAAACTGTTAAATTAGTAGCCGATGCATAAGTATTTTAACAAGAAGGTTTCAGGTTAACATTTGGGGGGGGGGGGGGGGGGGGGGGCACTTATGTCCCCATAAAGGGGAAAACCTATATCCTGTCCTGTAACTGGGAACTACAGTTTCTCACCATTTTTAATCATCTAGAGATAGAAGAATGTCATAGAGATTTGAAACAGCATAAGGGTGAGTAAATGATGAAAGGATCTTCACCATCTCATTTTAAAGGAATAGTTTTAGAATAGTTTACCAAGAAATGACATCCTGTCATCATTTACTCACCCTCATGCTGCTCCAAATCTCTATGACATTCTTCTGTGGAACATTAAAGATATCGTGAGAAGCGTCTCTGTGTTTTTATTCATGCAATAGAAGTCAGCAGTCTCCAAAACTGTTTTTCAAAATATCTCCTTTTGTGTTTCACAAAAATCAGTCAATCATACAGGTTTGGAACAACACGAGGGACAGAAACTATCCCTTTAAATAGTCAAGCAGTCTCATGTTAATTAAAATAAGTTTTAGATGGAGTTTGGGATGACACACCACAGTGATATTTCATTACCTAGCTACATGTAAACAGAAAACGTTTCCACACTGAAAGAATGCCAACTGATGCACTCAAATATCTTTTACAGCAAATTAGGCTATAGATTTTTAAAAAAAAGCTAAATCACCCAAAATGCTCCTTCTGTGCTAAAGCCAACAAAAGAACAATACTTGAGCTAATGGTCAACACAGATCACATCTCGGCAACGACAGCTTTCTGTCCACTTCTAGCAGCGAGACAGTCAGCTACAGCTGTGAAGAAATACTGAAACATGAACTTGATATAACCTGGTACAAGAGAGCTCTTTAATCTGAGAACATCTCTTCCTGCGAACACAAATCGCAACTATCTAGAACTGAATCCTCGGGCAGTTCAAGTGGCATTAACATAACAGCGTCTATGCAAATAATAGGTGCAATTAGTAAAGGTTTACAGACTTCAGCGCAAAGGGACAGATACGATACCAGACAAAGAGACCACACACATGCACAACCCGCGCTTAATCACAACTTGTTGCTTTTATTGTGTTACTGAGCTAAAACCAAAATCAACATTTCAAGTTTAGCTAAATAATATTCATGTACGCCCAAAGTTAGAGGTTTTCTTTTACTTTCTCCATCGTTATGCAAAGGATGGATGCTGATAGGCGTCCAGCTGTGTCTCTTTCCATACACAAAGCGAGTTGACTTTCAAACGCAGAACAATAAAGACTCATTTATTATCTGGGTGGTCCTTAATTATTAATGTCAATATGAACACACAGGATTAATATAGCGGGTGTTGTGTGAAAGAAATGCCTCCACACACACCGTTAGCAGCGCGCTAACGCTAACAGCCCCCTCATCGCTTTTGTTCTGAAATCGCCGGTAGCAGACGACCACTTTTCTTGACAAACGAACTTTCCACATAGCGTAAAAACAACATTTACAACACAATATATCGGGCATTAACTAATATGTATGACATGAAAATATATGAGAAGTTATTGACTATAACAGCACCAAAACTATACCAATATTCGCTCAGCGCGCGCTCTCCGCCGTCATAAATACGAGTCGCGCGGAATACAAGAGGACACCTGATTTCACACAGCTGTTAAACACATAGTTTTGTCTTAGTAGACGGCTTTCTATTCATTTTCATAATGCTTTTTTATACTCACAGATTTGTCAGACTCGCTCCATGTGATTCAGTGTGTATCCGTGTGTCGCGCGCAAGTGCGGAGATTCCCCTGCTGCAGCCATGGAGACGCAGCGTCACCCAGAGCAACCGAGAGGGGGAAAATTGTGTAAAAATGACTAAATATAATTTCAGTATTTGTACTAATACAAACAAAGATTCATTCAAACAACACATTTTAGTGAGTTAAACTGATCATGTGAAGAGAATGATTTCATGGAAATTAATATTTTAGATATGCGTTTGGTTACAATTATTGTAATTGTAATATATGGATTAAAATAAGTACAAATAAATGTACATAAACAAATAAAGTACTAAAATTAAGCACTAATAAATAAATGTACACAACAATACACTGGTCCTAATCTAATGCCGAACTAACACTAAATAATTAAATACTGCTAATATTGCGCCATCTAGCGTGCAACATCATGAAAATGTGTCAGTAGGTCATAAAATGTGGAATTTCAATTATTTATTGACGATTGCTCACTGAACTTAGCTTATAAATTATCTGATTTATTGAATATAGCTCACTGTAATTGTCATCCGCATATATTTTCGTATAAAAATGCATGTACCTAAAGAAAATAGGCTACTCAAGTTCCTTGCATAATAATGTACAAAGGTATTTATTTCATACTTATTTATTATTATATCCATCATCATTACATATCTGTAATGAGGTCATTAGATTTATTTTTTACATCGCCTCTGTCTGGTTTAGAATTTATGCAGGTCATTGCCTAATAAAAGATGAGTCTCACATTTGTCAAGCAACAGATGGATAGTCCACGTCAGTTGTTACTTAGTACTAGGAGGAAATAGTCCTGAATGCTTCATTAAAGCAGGTTGAATTAATAAGTTCTGACATGACAACTCTCTGAGTGTTTGGCATGGTAATGGGTATGACAATGTTGATATAATTGGTCTTGGTGAAATAGATCTGCTACGCTGCTGCTGCAGAGCAAATATAATAATAATAATAATAATAATAATAATAATTTTTTACATTTATATAGCGCTTTTCTGGGAACTCAACGCCCTTTACTAGAAGGAGGGAATCTCCTCAACCACCAAATGGGACTTGCTACTGCCAAATTGTGCCAATACAACACAACTCGCTGCTGTGAGCAAATAAGACATGCTGCTGCTGTACAATAGCATACACAAATTACCTGTAGCAGATCTATACAGGTGGAGCTAGGGAAGGTGGAAGGTTTCTGAAAGCATGCAGCAACTGCTACAGCAAATGCTAACCAAGTATTTGAAAGTTGAGCAGAGAGCTCATTGGCTACTGATACAGCAGGAACCACTTAGATAGAATGATGTGATTGCAAGCAGACTGAGTTAAGGACCTGGCTATCAGCCTGTGCCATTTAGAATTTCATGACAGAATTTTGTATGTAAGAGATCATCGGCAAACATATCAGTGGGACATACATTTTTTTTCATCGAATTCAGTCAGCAATTACATAAAGAAATGTTATGCAAGTTACCAAATCATTCTCCATCATGCAATATGGATGATGATGATGATGATGATGATGATGATGGCACACCGAACAGATCAAGTTTTGTAACATTTATTTATTTATTGTTTGTACTTTTTTTCATTAATAATTTTTTAAAAGTGCAATTTCAACAAATTTGTTGTGAAATTACAAATAAAATATTTGAATACATTTTTGACAAATTTAACTTAAAATCATTAGCTATATGACAGAGCATGAAACAGCTGTCTCATGGCAGATGGGCTGACACTATCCCTTCATTGATGAGGATACGGCTCATCTTAACTCTTTACTATAGACATGCAATGCCTTTCTCTATAGCAGCACTAAGATCACTCCAGCAAATATCATAAGTAGGCTACATCCCCTTCTTTAAATGACTGGACTGGTATATAACTCTTAACAAAAATACTAACAGTTAAATTATACCTTCATTTTAACACAGATTTTTGATAGAATTATCTTATTCTCAACAAGGCTGCATTTATTTATTCGTCAAAAAAATAGAGAAGTCTGAAAACTGTAACTTTGATGAATATTATTACACTTTAAAATATTTTTTTTTATTTTGATATATTTTAAAATGTCATTTATTCATGTGATGGTAAAGCTGAATTTTCAGCATCATTACTCCAGTCTTCATTGTCACACGATCCTTCAGAAATAATTTTAATATGCTGATTTAGAAACATTTCTTATTATTATCAATGTTGATAACAGTTGTGCTGCTTAATACTTTTTTTTCAAGCTTCTTTGTTATTTTAATGTCTTTACTGTCATTTGAATGCATTCTTGCTAAATAAAAGGATTCTTTTCTTTAAAAAAAAAAAAGAATGGTTGTGTACAGTTACATAGATTTGCTGAATCATTAACATTAGCCATCAGTTCTCTATCAGTGGCACAATGAGGACTAAAGAAACAGCTTGCTTTGTCACACTGATCCTCCAAGGCGATTTCAGTACTGCTATCCAGGCCACCGTCGTGTGCTCGACAGGGACACTCGTAGGGGCTCTCAGCAGCAATGACGTCTGGACCACAGAAATGCCATCTGCCCCGAACTGCCTCACGCCTGCCTAGCACGGTTACTCTGATGATAGACACTGTAAACAGAGTTCTTTAGATCAATTCCTGTGAGGTCAAGATTCTTAAGTACGTGACTACAGACAGTACTACAAGCCTGATGTGACCTCCTATTATCCGTATTTTCTTTTTTTTAAGGCAATGACATTTAGATTTTCATGGCTTTTTGGGCAAAATAGCCATTTAGTTTGTGGAACACAAAAGAAAATATTTTGAAAAATGCTTTTATTGTTTATTTTATAAAATATTATATATTTAGTAAAATATAAATTAATAAAAATATTGTTTTTTTTGTACAGTTCATCAAAACAGTTTAATGAATCAATGAAAAATTGTATAATTCATATATTGCATGCATCTTCATGGCTCTCAAGATTTTTATTCATAAAATATTTACGTACCACGGGAACAGCTTAATTTACTGATCCAATTTATTGAGCTTTCCATCCTTTAAGAATTAGGTTCCTTCTGGCCAATATCCAAGGCATGCTGGGAGTGGGATGTTTACGCCACACTGTAAACAAGGGGATATAAAACCCAGAGCTCAGTGCACTCTGTGCAACTCGGAGCTTTAGGCTGCAGCAAAACAAGATATTCTCTATTCAAATACACTTTTTTATTTGTACACCGGCCTTCCACAACAACTGCGACCATGGTACTGGAGGACTCTGAGGGCAGCGTCTTTGAACTTGACATCACTGTGAGTTCTGATAGGATTTTATTGATCTTCTGCTGTTGTTGTACATGCTGTGTTAGATCAGTGCATACAAAGGATGTTGCATGTTTGCATGAGTTTTTGTGTTTCTTTTAAAATGGGTTTTGATGCACTGTAAAAAAAAAAAAAATCAGGTCTCCAATTGAACATTTTCTAGTGACCGATCACATCTAAATTTTTCAGTTGGCCAAATTGAATTTCTGTGAATGTATGCAATTTGGCCAACTGAAAAATGTAGATGTGATCGGTCACTAGAAAATGTTCAATTGGAGACCTGATTTGATAATTTTGTGTCTTTTGATGGCATTTGTGTTGTTTACCGTCCAGCAGCTTTACTATGTCCGGTCAAGGTGCTTTGATGTTTTGTGAGAAATAACAGGCTATTTAACACTTTAGGTTGGATTGTGCAGCATTTTTTGAAAATGTTTTCCGGGAAATGTTGCAATTAATTTGTTCATCTTAATTACAGTATTCAATTAAAATATATTCTGGCATGTTCTGATTGCCTCCTCCATGAACTGCCACCTTAACGTGGTGGAGGGGTTTGAGTACCCGAATGACCCTAGGAGCTATGTTGTCCGGGGCTATATGCCCCTGGTAGGGTCTCCCAAGGCAAACAGGTCCTAGGTGACGGGTCAGACTAAGAGCAGTTCAACAACCCTTATGATGACAAAAAAAAGGAGGACCGTGACGTCGCCCGGTACGGCGCAGCCGGGGCCCCACCCTGGAGCCAGGCCTGGGGTTGGGGCTCGTATGCGAGCGCCTGGTGGCCGGGCCTTCCCCCATGGAGTCCGGCCGGGCTCAGCCCAAAGGAGTGACGTGGGGACACCTTCCCGTGGGCTCACCACTCACAGGAGGGACCGTAAGGGGCCGGTGCAAAGCGAATCGGGCAGCAGTCGAGGCCGGGGGCCTAGACGACCCGATCCCTGGACACGGAAACTGGCTCTTGGGACATGGAATGTCACCTCGCTGGCGGGGAAAGAGCCTGAGATTGTGCGTGAGGTTGAGAGGTTCCGACTAGAGATAGTCGGAATCACCTCCACGCACGGCTTGGGCTCTGGAACCACACTCCTCGAGAGGGGATGGACTCTTCACCACTCTGGAGTTGCCCATGGTGAGAGGCGGCGGGCTGGTGTGGGTTTGCTTATAGCCCCCCAGCTCTGCCGCCATGTGTTGGAGTTTACCCCAGTGAACGAGAGGGTTGTTTCCCTGCGGCTTCGGCTCGGGGATAGGTCTCTCACTGTTGTGTGTGCCTACGGGCCAAACAGCAGTGCAGAGTACCCAACCTTCTTGGTGTCCCTGGGAGGGGTGCTGGAGAGTGCTCCGACTGGGGACTCCGTCGTTCTACTAGGGGACTTCAACGCCCACGTGGGCAATGACAGTGAAACCTGGAGGGGCGTGATTGGGAGGAACGGCCCCCCTGATCTGAACCCGAGTGGTGTTCAGTTATTGGACTTCTGTGCTAGTTACAGTTTGTCCATAACGAACACCATGTTCAAGCATAAGGGTGTCCATCAGTGCACATGGCACCAGGACACCCTAGGTCGTAGGTCAATGATCGACTTTGTGGTCGTTTCATCTGACCTGCGGCCGTATGTCTTGGACACTCGGGTGAAGAGAGGGGCGGAGCTGTCAACTGATCACCACCTGGTGGTGAGTTGGATCCGATGGCGGGGGAGGAAGCTGGATAGACTCGGTAGACCCAAACGTACTGTGAGGGTCTGCTGGGAACGTTTGGCCGAGTCTCCTGTCAGAGAGATCTTCAACTCCTGCCTCCGGCAGAGCTTCGACCGGATCCCGAGGGAGGCTGGAGATATTGACTCCGAGTGGACCATGTTCTCCACCTCCATTGTCAAAGCGGCTGCTCGGAGCTGTGGACGCAAGGTCTCCGGTGCCTGTCGAGGCGGCAATCCCCGAACCCGGAGGTGGACACCGGAAGTAAGGGATGCCGTCAAGCTGAAGAAGGAGTCCTATCGGGCCTGGTTGGCTTGTGGGACTCCTGAGGCAGCTGACAGTGGTTGTGGAGGCAAAAACTCGGGCCTGGGAGGAGTTCGGTGAGGCCATGGAAAAGGACTATCGGCTGGCCTCGAAGAGATTCTGGCAAACCGTCCGGCGCCTCAGGAGGGGGAAGCAGTGCCCTACCAATGCTGTTTACAGTGGCGATGGGCGGCTGTTGACCTCAACTGGGGATGTTGTCGGACGGTGGAAGGAATACTTTGAGGATCTCCTCAATCCCGCTGTCACGTCTTCCATTGAGGAAGCAGAGGTTGGGGGCTCAGAGGAGGACTCGTCCATCACCCAAGCTGAAGTCACCGAGGTGGTCAAGAAACTCCTCGGTAGCAAGGCACCGGGGGTGGATGAGATCCGCCCTGAGTACCTCAAGTCTCTGGATGTTGTGGGGCTGTCTTGGCTGACACGCCTCTGCAGCATCGCGTGGCGGTCGGGGACAGTGCCTCTGGGATGGCAGACCGGGGTGGTGGTCCCTCTTTTTAAGAAGGGGGACCGGAGGGTGTGTTCCAACTATAGGGGGATCACACTTCTCAGCCTCCCCGGGAAAGTCTATGCCAGGGTACTGGAGAGGAGAATTCGGCCAGATAGTGGAACCTCGGATTCAGGAGGAACAGTATGGTTTTCGTCCTGGTCGTGGAACACTGGACCAGCTCTATACCCTCTACAGGGTGCTGGAGGGTTCATGGGAGTTTGCCCAACCAGTCCACATTTGTTTTGTGGATTTGGAGAAGGCATTCGACTGTGTCCCTCGCGGCGTCCTGTGGAGGGTGCTGGGGGAATATGGGGTCCGGGGTCCTTTGCTGAGGGCTGTCCGGTCCCTGTATGACCGAAGCAGGAGTTTGGTCCGCATTGCCGGCAGTAAGTCAGACTTGTTCCCGGTGCATGTTGGACTCCGGCAGGGCTGCCCTTTGTCGCCGGTTCTGTTCATAATTTTTATGGACAGAATTTCTAGGCGCAGCCAAGGGCCGGAGGGTGTCAGGTTTGGGGACCACACGGTTTCGTCTCTGCTCTTTGCAGATGACGTTGTCGTGTTGGCCCCTTCTAACCAGGACCTCCAGCATGCACTGGGACGGTTTGCAGCCGAGTGTGAAGCGGCTGGGATGGGAATCAGCACCTCCAAATCTGAGGCCATGGTCCTCAGTCGGAAAAGGATGGCTTGCCCACTTCAGGTTGGTGGAGAGTTCCTGCCCCAAGTGGAGGAGTTCAAGTATCTAGGGGTCTTGTTCACGAGTGAGGGGAGGATGGAACGGGAGATTGACAGACGGATCGGTGCAGCTTCTGCAGTAATGCGGTCGATGTACCGGTCTGTCGTGGTGAAGAAAGAGCTAAGCCGTAAGGCAAAGCTCTCGATTTACCGGTCAATCTACGTTACTACTCTCACCTATGGTCATGAGCTTTGGGTCATGACCGAAAGGACAAGATCCCGGATACAGGCGGCCGAAATGAGCTTTCTCCGCAGGGTGGCTGGGCGCTCCCTTAGAGATAGGGTGAGAAGCTCAGTCACTCGGGAGGAACTCGGAGTAGAGCCGCTGCTCCTCCACATCGAGAGGGGACAGCTGAGGTGGCTCGGGCATCTGTTCCGGATGCCTCCTGAACGCCTTCCCGGGAAGGTGTTTCGGGCATGTCCAACCGGGAGGAGGCCCCGGGGAAGACCAAGGACACGCTGGAGGGACTATGTCTCCCGGCTGGCCTTGGAACGCCTCGGTGTCCCCCCGGAAGAGCTAGAGGAAGTGTCTAGGGAGAGGGAAGTCTGGGCATCTCTGCTTAGACTGCTGCCCCAGTTCCAAATTACAGTTCTGCAACTCTTGCTAAAAAAAAAAAATGTTGATACTTGCAGTGTAATCCTGCTCATTATTATCGCCAGCTTGCTTGTTAATACACAGGAATGTTTCCTTAGTACAAACAACATTCCAGTAGTGCATATTCAATTATACATTTTTCCTAAGTATTTTTTTCTATCTCTTAAAGCTAAAATACCCAGACATGGTTGAAGGTCTTGTTCTGATTAATATGAGCGCTCAGGCAGAGGGTTTTATGGACTGGGCAGCACAAAAGGTACAGAAGCTGGTTTCTTTTTGCTAGATTTGCATTCTTATGAGATTTTAAATGATTGCATTATTAAACTAATTTGAAAGAGCTCATATATTTGTTACAATGCACAAATCCTCACCAAAACGTGACATTTTCAACAGATTACAAGCTGGACCCACGCTCTCCCTGATACTGTAATTTCACACCTGCTTGGAAAGGTGAGAACTGTTGAATAAGAATACTCATCGAAATGATATATAACATGCGCATTTTTTAAATGTAATTGTCATGTATTTATTGTTTTGATGCAGGAGGAGATACATAACAATCATGAACTAATTGCAACCTTCCGTCATCTCATTACAAACAATGTTAACCAGTCCAACCTGCAGCAGTTTGTCAAGTCATACAAAAGGTATCACTAATGCAATTTGTGTCTGCAGTCACTGAATTTCTGGATTGGATTGGATTTTTTAATACAACAGAGAAAAAAAGTTACTGAAAGCCTCATCATCTTTCCTTAATTTCTCAGCCGACGAGATCTGGAGATCGAGAGACCAGTACAAGGAGGAAACGTTAATGCACGAACCCTCCAGTAAGTCTCACCTGATGACACATCAGTATACATACTGATTTTGACTAGTGCATTAGACCTTAAAATTGTGTTTCAAGCACATGGTTTGTCTTTATGACAGGTGTCCAGTTTTGCTGATAGTGGGTGATAATTCTCCAGCTGTGGATGCTGTGGTGAGAAGTTATTTCTTTACTGCCTTAAAAGTTTTAGAGATGCCAAGGCGATTGGTTGCAACAATTTCCCCATTATTGACTACGTACTGCAAACAAATTGGAGAGAAAACATTACACAATGGTTATCTAAATATTTTACCTAACAGGTTGACAGCAACTCCAGAATGAATCCAACAACGACCACTTTTCTCAAGGTCAGTGACCTTACAATTTCTTTTGCAATCACTCAAACCTGTAAATCTAGTATGGATAAAATAATATGACATATGGTACAGATATTTTGAGCATCATTAGTTTTTAATGGTTAAACTGTCATTTTTAATATTTGACTATTTTTTCTAGATGGCTGACTGTGGCGGCCTGCCTCAGATTGATCAGGTATTTGCATATAGAGATTTTAGATATTGACACACACACACACACACACACACATTCAAATCTCCATTCTTACTAATATTAAAGTGATTATAGTGAATTTACACTATGTTTATGTTCTCTCATAGCCTGACAAACTAATAGAAGCTTTCAAATATTTTATCCAGGGCATGGGCTACAGTAAGCACACCTTATTTTAACAACAATACTGAACTATTATCAAAATAATAATACTATTCACATGGCATTTTATATGTAAGAAAATCATGGTCTCACTGTCTTTTATCACTTTCTTCTCCAGTGCCCTCTGCCAGTATGACCCGTCTGTCTCGTTCTCGTACGGCCAGTAACTCATCCCTCAACCGCAACCGCAACGGTACAAACATGGCAGATGAGCAGCGTGGACGTTCCCACACTGACGTCTCCATGGAGAGCGCCTCCAACTCCAGCGTAGAGCAGCACAGTTCCTCAGGTCCCACACTTTCCGTCGAGCTGTCCTGCTGAACGCCTCATGAAATTACACCACCGTGCAAATCAGAATGGAACTCAGCAGGCGGTTTAAAATTGGACCTGAAATTACAGAATTTGTACCTGAAAGATGCTCCTGTGATTAGATAATGTTTAATGTAGCCTATCATAGTGTTTATCTCACAGCAAACAAATATTGCTCTTACTTAATAGACTAGGCCATTTCTTTTCACCATTTTATTACTTGTAATGTACAATATTTTATAATGATTATATTATATTAAGAAGATTATGTTGTTACAATGTGTACTATGTATGTGTGGCTATATGTGTTTGTGTTGGAGGGTTGTCTAACTGGTAAGGCTGAATGTTCTGGGAACTTTTTTATACATATTAATTACATATTCTCTACTTGTAATTGATAACCATGTAAAATATATACTCGAAGGTATTGCTTAGTCTGTTGAGAACGAATGACCACAGGTAGTCTACGAAACATTTGATATAATTTCTGAATCATTTCTGGTGGTTGTGCTTTTTACCACTTAGCAAGACAACTTTGTATTCAACAACTGTATCAATAAAATATAACTGAGTAAATTTAGTCACTGTCACTGCTATAATGTCTAACACTCTGAAAAGTATAATTACATGCAATATGTGTCATGAATTTGAAACGGCACCACTGCACCATTACAGAAATGATGTAAATTACTCTAATGAGTGAAAATAGAAATACAAGCAAATGCATAAAGATAAGCATATGTCTTTTTTTATTAAAAAAAAAAAAAGGATACATTTCTGGCATATTTCCAGAATATTAAATATGAACAGCAACAACTTGGCAAAATAAATGTCTGAATAACAAAAAGATCACTGTCACTTCTCTTGTATATTTCAGAATGACACAAACCCGTCTTTTAACACCATTTTAACTAACATATATATATATTCAAAAACTGATAATGTGTATTCCTCTAAGGATAATTCCTTTTATCGTTGAAGGATATATATATATATATATATATATATATATATATATATATATATATATATATATATATATATATATATATATATATATATATATATATATATATATATATATATATATATATATATATATATATATATAGTTAGTAAGAAAAAAACACCTTATATTTTACAATAAAAAAAAAAAAAATATATATATATATATATATAGTTTTTTTTATTGTAAAATATAAGGTGTTTTTTTCTTACTAACTAATTTGCACAGATTTGTAGCAGGAAGTCATTTTAAATACAAAATGTTTTGTCCCTCATAAATCCATTAGAAATCTTCTTGTATCATAAAGTCCTTCAGTCTGAACTAATGTTCCCCTCACAAGTTATCTCAATATGAGTAACTATGCTAATTTTAATTAAAAAACAACCGATATGACTTCTCATCAACAGTGAACGATTACTTTCAAACAGCATCCCTGTTACTGTCACACTGGGAGCATGGATGCTTTTCATAGACTACAAATGTGAGTGCAAGGACGCCATAAAAAGAGATTGCATCTGGCTCTAGGTTAATTAGTTAACAATCTCATTGAACTCATAGTATTGCTCCAGATCTGCAAAGATATCGTTTGGATTCCTGCAGGAGAGGTTGCAAAAGCAGGCATTGATCCACATGTATTTCCAAGTAAGAACTGATCCATTTGGACAATCAAACTCCACCTCAATGGTTTTAGACTTGTAGGGGATGCAGCAGCGCTCATCAGTACACACTCCACAGTACTTGGGCCAATACGCCTTCTTACTGATGCAGCCTGAGATGGTGAAGTTCTGAAACTCTGGCTCACGGTAGATGTTCAGGCACTTTTTACCCGGCTGAGTCACAGATATGACAGACAATCAATCTCTCAATCAGTCAATCTAATCATTTATATCAGGGATGGGCAACTTTGGTCATGGAGGGCCACTGTCCTGCAGAGTTTAGTTCCAACTCTTATCAAAAAACGCACTTGTAGATATCTAGAAATTCTGAAAACATTGATTAGCTGGAACAGGTGTGTTTGATTAGAGTTGGAGCTAAACTCTGCAGGACAGTGGCCCTCCAGGACGAAGTTGCCCATCCTTGATTTATATTATTCATATTCTATCATTAAAATAAGTGATGAAAAGTAGAGATGGGTGAGCAAGTTAAATAGAATAGAAATTTAGTCTTACTCTAAAGTGCTTGGTGATGTCGACCTCACAAGGTCGGAGGTTACACAGTCGAGTCTCTTTCTCCATCACACAGCCAGCGTTGTCATTAGAAATGCGCAATGATATGCCCCGCCCACAGGTCTTTGAGCAGGGACTCCATGGGGTGGTCTGGGTAACGCAATTTCTATGCCAAATATCATTAGTGGTGAGGGACTCTGAAAAAGACGTAAAGAAAAGGTGTGATATTTGTCAATGATGAGCCAAAAATGTTAGTGAACCAGATGCTATAGTCTTCTTATGGACATTTATCACCACACAAAACAATAACGCACTGCTCACCCTCCTCAGGGGCGTGTCTGGGGTTGGTCTTGCGTGGTTTACGGGACTCTTCGCAGATCCATTTATCACAACATTGGCCTGGGATCTTCACTCGTTTGGGTGACTGACACCAGACCCGGGGTGGCAGGGACTCGGTGCAGAGAGATACACATCCAATTGCCCCATTCACACACAGACAGCGGTATTTACAATTGGGCTGGAAACTTTGGCCATTACGGTAAATCACACCGTTATACTCACAGCCTGTTCCCATAACATCTGGAACACACAAGAGACTGGATCATTTATTTCCTTGAATCAAGGACTTGACAGAACTAAAAAGGTTCTTTGACAGTTTTGTGCCTGTGTAATTTGACACAGAATAAGAAAAGAAGTAGATATTGCATTTAATATGTAAGTTTAATTTAATTAATTCTAATATTAATATTTACATACTTTTCCAATATTGCGGGGTCTAAAAATCTAAGACAACATTGAAAACCTGGAATTTAAAACATTATTCAAACCTGGACAAAAACAGAAAGATTAAATATTTTTACAATTTCAAAGCAAAGAAAATATTAAATTGAATAAACGTATAAGCATCTGCATCAGCTTCTTGGTCTAGTTATGTCAAATATTGTGCTGTATATATGTATAAATGTATATATATAAATAATGATTTAATGTCTGAATTATATATATATAATTTAGGATAATAAATGGAGTGGAGGTGGACATTTTAAAGGCAGACTAACAGGTCTTTGAGGGTCAGAATTCTAGCTGATAGACAGGTGTTCAAATACTTATTTGCATATATATATATATATATATACAGTGAGGAAAATAAGTATTTGAACACCCTGCTATTTTGCAAGTTCTCCCACTTAGAAATCATGGAGGGGTCTGAAATTGTCATCGTAGGTGCATGTCCACTGTGAGAGACAATCTAAAAAAAAAAATCAGAAATCACAATGTATGATATTTTAACCATTTATTTGTATGATACAGCTGCAAATAAGTATTTGAACACCTGTCTATCAGCTAAAATTTTGACCCTCAAAGACCTGTTAGTCTGCCTTTAAAATGTCCACCTCCACTCCATTTATTATCCTAAATTAGATGCACCTGTTTGAGGTTGTTAGCTGCATAAAGACACCTGTCCACCCCATACAATCAGTAAGAATCCAACTACTAACATGGCCAAGACCAAAGAGCTGTCCAAAGACACTAGAGACAAAATTGTACACCTCCACAAGGCTGGAAAGGGCTACAGGGAAATAGCCAAGCAGCTTGGTGAAAAAAGGTCCACTGTTGGAGCAATCATTAGAAAATGGAAGAAGCTAAACATGACTGTCAATCTCCCTCGGACTGGGGCTCCATGCAAGATCTCACCTCGTGGGGTCTCAATGATCCTAAGAAAGGTGAGAAATCAGCCCAGAACTACACGGGAGGAGCTGGTCAATGGCCTGAAAAGAGCTGGGACCACCGTTTCCAAGGTTACTGTTGGTAGTACACTAAGACGTCATGGTTTGAAATCATGCATGGCGCGGAAGGTTCCCCTGCTTAAACCAGCACATGTCAAGGCCCGTCTTAAGTTTGCCAATGACCATTTGGATGATCCAGAGGAGTCATGGGAGAAAGTCATGTGGTCAGATGAGACCAAAATATAACTTTTTGGTCATAATTCCACTAAACGTGTTTGGAGGAAGAAGAATGATGAGTACCATCCCAAGAACATCATCCCTACTGTGAAGCATGGGGGTGGTAGCATCATGCTTTGGGGGGGGTTTTCTGCACATGGGACAGGGCGACTGCACTGTATTAAGGAGAGGATGACCGGGGCCATGTATTGCGAGATTTTGGGGAACAACCTCCTTCCCTCAGTTAGAGCATTGAAGATGGGTCGAGGCTGGGTCTTCCAACATGACAATGACCCAAAGCACACAGCCAGGATAACCAAGGAGTGGCTCTGTAAGAAGCATATCAAGGTTCTGGCGTGGCCTAGCCAGTCTCCAGACCTAAACCCAATAGAGAATCTTTGGAGGGAGCTCAAACTCTGTGTTTCTCAGCGACAGGCCAGAAACCTGACTGATCTAGAGAAGATCTGTGTGGAGGAGTGGGCCAAAATCCCTCCTGCAGTGTGTGCAAACCTGGTGAAAAACTACAGGAAACGTTTGACCTCTGTAATTGCAAACAAAGGCTACTGTACCAAATATTAACATTGATTTTCTCAGGTGTTCAAATACTTATTTGCAGCTGTATCATACAAATAAATAGTTTAAAAAATCATACATTGTGATTTCTGGATTTTTTTTTTTTTTAGATTATATCTCTCACAGTGGACATGCACCTACGATGACAATTTCAGACCCCTCCATGATTTCCAAGTGGGATAACTTGCAAAATAGCAGGGTGTTCAAATACTTATTTTCCTCACTGTATATATATATATATATATATATATATATATATATATATATATATATATATATATATATATATATATTGATTAAGTGTGTGTGAGAGAGAGTGAGATGTTTTACAATTTAAAATGGGATTATCAAATTCTTCACATTTACACAACATAAACATTTTTTGTGTTTTAACTATTTCATTATATATTTTATTTAATGCATGTTGAATCATTACATATTAAATTAAGCCAAGCCAGTTAAAAAATATATGGGGTCACTTACATGCACATACTCCTTTTTCGTACCTCGGCTTGTCAGAGCTGTAATCACAGTAAAGTCCTTTATGATAGTCACAGGTATCTCTCTCATTACAGGTTTCCCCCACCTGCTTGGCACAGGCCTTGCAGCAGTCACATCCATCTGTCAACAGGCTAACCCCATATGGGCAAACAGGGGCACTCTTGGGGCACTTACAGGGCCATTTGCAGTATCGATTTCGGTTATAAGAGTCCAAATCGGTAGTCATAAGAGGAGAGTCTGTGGAGTTGTGGGAACTGGCCTGTGTGGGAGAGAAGAGAGGAACATGAAGAAGATATGCCACCTTTAGCCACTTTGGGGCAACAGAGAGTTTGCTTTGAAATTTCATTGAAATTGGGCCATTTAAATAGGCTCCAAAAACTTCACTGCAGAGGAAGAATTAGATTAGTTTCTAATATGAACAATAAGATATAAAAATCACTTTTAAACAGAATTAAGCCTACTGTTTTTCGATACAAAAATGGCAAATCTGTTACAGACCAGGTTTCTGTGAATTGCTTCAGTCTATAACAAGCAACGCTTAAATTTCTTTGGTGGAGAAGACATTTCTTTTGTGTGATAAGTTATTAATATCAATAGCCTTATATAGCCTTACAGCTGCATAGCCTAAGCAATATCACATTAATTCATATTTTTAGTGTGAAGAATGTCAACAAATGTATTTGCTCTATTATCATTAATTGATTATTAATTGATATACAGGATATTAGGCCTACAGCACATTTGTTAGAGCGAAGAATGTCAACAAATGTGGAAAATAAAAAAATACAAAGACAGGCATATATATATATATATATATATATATATATATATATATATATATATATATATATATATATATATATATATATATATGACATTTTATATATGTACACACACACTCAGTATATTATTTGCTATAAGCTATAGTAATAATGATGACCAATGAAAAACAATTATTTATGCTTTTCTTTATGCATTTGAGGATTGTAATGATTTGTAAATATGGTCATTTGTATAGCCAAAAAAAAAAATCGCGCTTTCCAAGAACCAGCGACGGTGTCTCGCGCTTTGATAAGCAACGTCACTACTTTACTGAGAGAAAAGGCAGCTTATAACAAATATTCTTGCTTTCTTTAATTGTTAAAAAAACGCCTTTAGTTGCGCGACTTTTCTTAAATACTGCATTAACTCAACAGAATGATAAGACTCACCTGGTGCACACTGGCTGTCAAAAGAATCCACAACAGGAGTCTCCACATTACTATTTTCCTGAGAGAAATACATTGAAACAAGAAATGTTGTTTGCTACAGGTACAATCCACAAGCGTTCCCTCGTGGCATCCACAGTGACACGCGCAGATGTGTCGGCCAGAGTTACTGGAGTCTCACTTTACGTCAGTCTGTCAGATTTAGTGGGAGTTTGCTGGAAGTTTTCCTTCAATTCACTCCAGTTCAATCGTTTAAGAGGATGGAATCAAAATAAAACATCTGCATTATTTAGAAAGTAAACTTTTCCAATAGTTATAGTTCAATATAAAATTACTAACATAGAAGACAAATGTTTAGATTTCTCACGTCGTAATTATGTCTTTGTTGGCAATGGTTTATTTGACATGGAATCTAAGCTAGCCATTCATTCTGAAACCTCATTTAGCTATATTTTTATATACATCTAGAATGAATTTAGCAGCATTAAAATAAAAAACAATTATACACAAATAATACATAACATGATTGAAGAAATATGTGCAGGAGAGGTTGAGATCCTCCATTTAATACAAGCTGAATCTGTCCAGAGAGAGAAACTACGTGACATTTACACACAAGCACACGAACCCTTAAATTCATAGTGTATGTGCAATAGTTCAAACAGTAAGGAACTGTAATTCATTCAAATAAATATTGTTTTAAGTGGATTGTTTGCTGGGAAAAACGCATAATTTTAAAAGTCAAGTCAAGTCAACTTTATTTATATAGCACTTTTAACAATGTAGATTGTTTCAAAGCAGCTTTACAGTGTTAAACAGGAAAATAATGCAGCATAATTTTATTCAGCTGTATAGCCATTTGATGTCATCAGTTCATTTCAATTTCCATACGGTGACAGTGTGGGCTTTAGATCAATAATTAGATCAGTAATTTAGTTTATATGGTTAAATTAGTTTATTAATTAGATTTATTTCGATGTTTAGTTGAAAAAATATAGTGTCCCCAACTGAGCACGCCAAGCCAGAGGCAACAGTGGCAAGGAAACCAAAACCCCATTAGGTGACCTAATGGAGAAAAATAAACCTTGGGAGAAACCAGGCTCAGTCGGGGTGCCAGTTCTCCTTTGGCCAATTAACAAACAGCGTATTATTATTATTATTATTCTGGCTGCTTTACAGGTCAGAGGTCATAATAGATCGGAATATTCAAAGGACCGGAGGCAACACGCTGGAGACGGGTTTATTGAGGATGATGTTGATTAAATAATTATTAAAGTGCAATATTCGAATGATCAGAGGCAACACGCTGGAGACGGGTTTATTGCGGATGACATATCGATTGAAGTATTATTTAATGGTAATATTCGAACAATCAGAGTCATCACACTGGTGACGGGTTTATTTAGATGCCGTGTCGATGAGGCAGTTGCAGGGGGAGGATAATTGACACGGTCTCTGCAGACACTTCGGGGTCCTGTGTTGGTCTTCTCTGGGCGCAGGTCAACCATCTGATTTGGATACGGCCCGGATCTGGCTGACTGCAGTAAACCTCGGGATAAAACAGAGAGAATATCATTAGCGTAGATGCCATTCTTCTGATGATGTAACGAGTACATCAGGTGTTATGGGAAGTGTTCCCGGTTCCGGCTGACCTAGTTAATGCAGCCTAACAATCAATTAATTGAAAAAGTGTTTTATGTGTATGCCACAGTAAAGAGATGTGTTTTTAGTCTAGATTTAAACGGACAGAGTGTGTCTGCTTCCCGAACAATGCTAGGAAGACTGTTCCAGAGTTTAGGAGCTAAATAGGAAAAGGATCGACCTCCTGCAGTTGATTTGGATATTCTCGGTATTAACAACTGGCCAGAATTTAGAGATCGCAGTAGACGTGATGGAGTATAATATGTTAAGAGCTCGCTCAAGTATTGGGGAGCTAAACCATTTAGTGCTTTGTAAGTAATAAGCAAGATTTTAAAATGTATGCGATGTTTAATAGGTAGCCAGTGCAATGTTGACAGAACTGGGCTAATATGGTCATACTTCCTGGTTCTAGTAAGTACTCGAGCTGCTGCGTTTTGGACCAGCTGGAGTTTATTTATTAAGCGAGCAGGGCAACCACCCAGTAGAGCATTACAATAATCTAGCCTTGATGTCATGAACGCATGAACTAACTGTTCAGCATTTTGCATTGAGAGCATGTGCCGTAATTTAGCTATATTTTTAAGATGGTAGAATGCAGTTTTACAGATGCTAGAAACGTGGCTTTCAAACGAAAGATTGGTATCAAAGAGCACACCCAGGTTCCTCACTGACGACGAAGACTTGACAGAGCAGCCATCAAGTGTTAGACAGTATTCTAGGTTACTACTTGTGGAGCTTTTTTGTCCAATAATTAAAAATTCAGTTTTTTCTGAATTGAGTTGCAGGAAATTACCGGTCATCCAATGTTTTATGGCGGCTATGCATTCCGTTAATCTTGTGAATTGGTACGTTTCTTCAGGGCGTGAAGAAATATAGAGCTGAGTATCATCAGCATAACAATGAAAACTAATGCCATGCTTCCTAATAATATCTCCCAGTGGTAGCAAGTACAGGGTGAAGAGTAGCGGTCCTAGCACTGAGCCTTGTGGTACTCCATACTGAACTTGCGATCGGTGTGACATCTCTTCATTTACTGCTACAAACTGATAACGGTCGCATAGGTATGATTTAAACCATGATAAAGCAATTCCACTAATACCTACATAATTTTCGAGTCTATTCAAAAGAATGTTGTGGTCGATGGTATCAAATGCAGCGCTAAGATCGAGTAACACTAATAGAGAGATACAGCCACGATCGGATGATAAGAGTAAATCATTTGTAACTCTGATGAGAGCAGTCTCAGTACTATGATACGGTCTAAATCCTGACTGGAAATCCTCACAGATACCATTTATTTCTAAAAAGGAACATAATTGTGAAGACACTGGCTTTTCAAGTATTTTTGACAGAAAGGGTAGATTTGAGATTGGTCTATAATTCACTAATTCTGTAGGATCAAGTTGCGTTTTTTTAATAAGTGGTTTAATAATAGCCAACTTAAAAGTTTTCGGTACATATCCTATAATGACAAAGATGAATTAATGATATTAAGAAGAGGATCTATGACCTCTGGTAGCATCTCTTTTAATAGCCTAGTCGGTACAGGGTCAAGCATACATGTTGTTGATTTTGATGATTTAATGAGTTTAGCCAATTCTTCTTCTCCTATAGCAGTGAATGATTGTAGTTTTTCCTCATTGACACTACAATGCTCTGTCTGATGTTATACTGTAGTAGACGGTTGCATGGTTAAAATTTTCTTCCTAATATTATCAATTTTACATGTGAAGAAGTTCATAAAGTCATTACTGCTGTGCTGTTTACAATCATCAGAATTTGAAGCTTTATTTTTGGTTAATTTAGCCACTGTATCGAATAAATACCTTGGGTTGTGTTTGTTTTCTTCCAAGAGAGTTGAGAAATAAGCAGATCTAGCAGTTCTTACGGCCTTTCTGTATGTGATCATGTGCTCTTTCCACGAATTACGAAAGACCTCTAGTTTTGTTTTCTTCCAGCTGAGCTCCATTTTTCTGGCTGCTGTTTTAAGGGCCCGGGTGTGCTCGTTGTACCACGGCGTTGGACTATTTTCTTTAATCTTCTTTAAGCGCAGAGGAGCAACTGTGTCTAAAGTACTGGAAAAGAGAGAGTCAATAGTTTCTGTTGCAACATCGAGTTATTCTATGCTTTCTGGGATGCTGAGGAGATGATACTGATGAGGAAGATTATTTAAAAAGCAATCTTTAGTAGCGGCAGTGATTGTCCTGCCATTTTTGAAACGAGGGGGCGGCTTTGCAACTTTAGCTAAATTAAGTATACAAGATACTAAGTAATGATCTGAGATGTCATCGCTCTGCTGCAGAATTTCAACGGTATCAACATTTATTCCATGTGACAATATTAGGTCTAAAGTATGATTATGGCGATGAGTGGGTCCTGACACATGTTGCCTAACTCCAATAGAGTTTAGTGTATCTTTAAATGCTAATCCTAATACGTCTTTTTCGTTGTCTACATGGATATTAAAATCACCAACAATTAGTACTTTATCTACGGCCAGTACTAATTCTGATAGAAAGTCAGCAAATTCTTTGATAAAGTCTGTATTATGCCCTGGTGGCCTGTATACAGTAGCTAACACCAATGTTGAACGGGTTTTGTCATGTACACTACATAGCGTTACATAAAGCACCAAAACTTCGAAGGAATTATATTTGAAACTAGACTTCTGAGTAATACTGAAGATATTATTATAAATTACAGCAACCCCTCCCCCTTTACCTTTCAGACGCTCACATGTGGTGAAGATTGAGCTCTTAACGAAAACGAAAATAATGCAAAAAGAAACTAAACAAATTGGTACATACTTGACATATTTTTGAGAGGTGCGTACATAGCATTTTGCAAGATTTGTGTGATGTGCTCATACTTTGCCAAAACCTTGAAGTATACACTACAGCTGAGGTTTCCATGTTTACAAATTAAAACCGACAGCTGGGCAGCCTGCCACTGATGCACTAAACAGAAGAACAGTAACATTTCTGAACTAATCTCCTACACCACAGACTAAAAAAGACTTTAATATTTCAGCCCTTAATGTGCAACTTTGTTTCATAGTTCATGTGGAAACGATTTAAAAAAATATATGACATTCTGAGAAAATGCCCTAACCTTGACTTTGTTCATACAAGTGAATGTAATCAAAAGTGTCCAGACAGCCAGAGCAGAATAGTCTAGACAAAGAGGAAAGGCTTCTTATAATCTCCAGGAATAACGTGATAATTAGTATCTCAGAATAGCCCTCAGTCAGTGGCACACAAGCATCTGGAAACTTGCAAAAAGTGAAATGGTCAGGATTACTCATATGTTCTCCTGGCACTTTGGTCAGACCTTATTCCATGTGACTGTCTTCTTCATTTTAATGTTAGATTACCTCAATTATTAATAAAGATAATTTAATGCACTTTATTTAAATCACTGCATTGGATATATTAATAATATTTTTTTTTTAAATTATCTTTGAAATTTCAGCGTTGGTGGACAAAATATGAAAAAAGAAGAAGAAACCAAAAGTGTTTTTAATGCAGTTTATTGCTTAAGATCTACAATGAATGTTCATCGATTCATAAATCACAATGATTTACATCAATAGAAATACCAAAATGACAGAATGCTAAGCCTGAATTGGTTCTGGAACAAGCAATTACAAGAAAATGTGTATATTTTGAGGCTAATTGTAAGCATCCTTCTCGGATTTAGGTTTGCTTGGAGTCAGAGAGAAACTGTCATCTGGTAGTGGCTTGGGCTCAAGGGTTGGAGTTTGAATTCCTCCGGTATCTCCCACTGAAGTCCCACAGGATAATTTAGCTGTGAAGTCAAAGTCAGGTTTACAAGTATTATCAAGTGCAAGGTCAAGGTGCTGGTCATATAATTAGAATATCATCAAAAAGTTGATTTATTTCATTAATTCCATTCAAAAAGTCAAACTTGTATATTATATTCATTCATTATTACACAGACTGATATATTTCAAACGTTTATTTCTTTTCATTTTGATGATTATAAGAGACAACTAAGGAAAATCCCAAATTCAGTATCTCAGAAAATTTGAATATTGTGGAAAAGGTTCAATATTGAAGACACTTGGTTCCACACTCTAATCAGCTAAGGAACTCAAAACACCTGCAAAGGCCTTTAATGGTCTCTCAGTCCAGTTCTGTAGGCTACACAATCATGGGGAAGACTGCTGACTTGACAGTTGTCCAAAAGACGACCATTGACACCTTGCACGAGGAGGGCAAGACACAAAAAGTCATTGCAAAAAAGGCTGGCTGTTCACAGAGCTCTGTGTACAAGCACATTAATAGAGAGGCGAAAGGGAAGGAAAAGATCTGGTAGAAAAAAGTGTACATGCAATAGGGATAACCGTTCCCTGGAGAGGATTGTGAAACAAAACCCATTCAAAAATGTAGGGGAGATTCACAAAGAATGGACTGCAGCTGGAGTCAGTGCTTCAAGAACCACTACGCACAGACGTATGCAAGACATGGGTTTCAGCTGTCGCATTCCTTGTGTAAAGCCACTCTTGAACAACAGACAGTGTCAGAAGCGTCTCACCTGTGCTAAAGACAAAAAGGAAAAAAAGTGGTCCAAAGTTATGTTCTCTGATGAAAGTAAATGTTGCATTTCCTTTGGAAATCAGGGTCCCAGAGTCTGGAGGAAGAGAGAAGAGGCACACAATCTACGTTGCTTGAGGTCCAGTGTAAAGTTTCCACAGTCAGTGATGGTTTGGGGTGCCATGTCATCTGCTGGTGTTGGTCCGCTGTGTTTTCTGAGGTATAAAGTCAACGCAGCCATATATACCAGGAAGTTTTAGAGCTCTTCATGCTTCCTGCTGCTGACCAACTTTATGGAGATGCAGATTTCATTTTCCAACAGGACTTAGCACCTGCACACAGTGCCAAAGCAACCAGTACCTGGTTTAAGGACCATGGTATCCCTGTTCTTAATTGGCCAGCAAACTCGCCTGACCTTAACTCCATAGAAAATCTATGGGGTATTGTGAAGAGGAAGATGCGATATGCCAGACCCAACAATGCAGAAGAGCTGAAGGCCACTATCAGAGCAACCTGGGCTCTCATAACACCTGAGCAGTGCCACAGACTGATCGATTCCATGCCACGCCGCATTGCTGCAGTAATTCAGGCAAAAGGAGCCCCAACTAAGTATTGAGTGCTGTACATGCTCATACTTTTCAGATGGCCAAGATTTCTAAAAATCCTTTCTTTGTATTGGTTTTAAGTAATATTCTAATTTTATGAGATTCTGAATTTGGGATTTTCCTTAGTTGTCCATTATAATCATCAAAATTAAAATAAATAAACATTTAAAATATATCAATCTGTGTGCAATGAATGAGTATAATATACAAGTTTCACTTTTTGAATGGAATTAGTTAAATAAATCCACTTTTTGATGATATTCTAATTATATGACCAGCACCTGTATATATAACTAGTAAAAAAAACACTGTAATCTTCCAATCTCTACATTTAAAGACCACCAGGAGTTTTTATAAGGATGTGTAGAGCAGTACTAACTGGTAGAGGTGATCAGAGCCGGCACATATTGAGACCAGAAGGAACACTGAGGGCTCTGGAGGTTCTTGTGGTTACGGAGTGTAAAGGACAGCTCTTTATAGCCCTGTCCACCCGGGTGAGGCATGAACTGAGGCCATGGGGGCAAGAGCTTACCGAAGGACGTCCTAGATGTTGCAAAAGGCAGGTTGGGGTTGCTGTGAAGAGCAGAGGAGAGATTAACAGAGCGGTGCAAAGTCATTACAGCCGGCATGCAATTAAAATTCACCCTCTTTTCAAAATGCATGTTATTGTGAACACTTAATTCATGAAGGTTATTTTATCAGATCTGCCTCCATCCAATTAACAACCAATGTTTTTCAATTATCTGTTTCATTCAGATCTGAAGAAAAGATCTGTCACTACTTTAAAAAAAATGGTTGATGATAAATACCCAGACTTTATGAAGTTTGCCATGTAGTTCATGATCTGCAGGGTAAGCGTTCTCTCTTTTGAGCTGAAGAGGTCACGTTTTTCTGAGGCAAGAGGAACTCCGAAAAGGAATTGCACATCCATTGGAGCTGACAGATCAACACTGTGACAAAAATATATTTAGAATACACAGAAAATACACTTCTAGGATCTGACAGATGTCATTTTGAATGGAACCGTATGTTCAAGTTATGTGAAATCATGTAAGTATGATATTATGTGTGTGGAATGAGAGGCACCTGTTGAAGGCAGTGTCCTCAGGCAGGTGGTACATGTGAACACTGGACCGTGTGTTTGTTGCCCAGAATTCAGCCATGTCCACAGCTGGACAGATGATGAAGAGGTCTCTGTAAAAAAGAAAGGGCCATAATATGGATACATGTATAGCAAGGTCCAGATGGCTACATCTGCATCTCAGGATTTTGATAACACAGGGGTTATATCATGTATATGCGCGTTTATATAATATATATGTGTGTACACATGTATATATACACCGACCGACCCCTGAAGGTGTGTTGTGGTATCTGGCACCCAGATTTTCAAGTTGCGAGGTGGGCCTCCATGGATCAGACTTGTTTGTTCAGCACATCCCACAGATGCTCGATTGGATTGATATCTGGAGACTTTGGAGGCCAAGTCAACACCTCAAACTCACTGTTGTGTTCCTCAAACCATTCCTGGACCATTTTTGCTTTGTGGCAGGGCACATTCTCCTGCTGAAAGAGGCCACAGCCACCGGGGAATACCATTTCCATGAAAGGGTGTACATGGTCTGCAACAAAGCTTAGGTAGGTGGTATGTGTCAAAGTAACATCCATATGAATGGCAAGACCCAAAGTTTCCCAGCAGAACATTGCCCAAAGCATCACACTGCCTCCACCGGCTTGCCTTCTTCCCATAGTGCATCCTGGTGCCATGTGTTCCCCAGGTAAGCAACGCACATGCACCCGGCCATCCACGTGATGTAAAAGAAATCGTTATTCATCAGACCAGGCCACCTTCTTCCATTGCTCCGTGGTCCAGTTCTGATGTTCACGTGGCCACTGTTGGCACTTTCAGCAGTAGACAGAGCATGGGCACACTGACTGGTCTGCGGCTATGCAGCCCCATACGAAACAAACTGCAATGCACTACAGTAGCTCATCAGTTAGATCAGACCACACGGGCCAGCCTTCGCTCACCAGTTGCATCAATGAGCCTTGGCTGCCCATGACCCTGTCGCTGGTTCACCACAGTTCCTTCCTTGGACTACTTTTGATAGATACTGACCGCAGACCAGGAACATCCCACAAGAGCAGCAGTTTTGGAGATGCTCTGACCCAGTCGTCTATCCATTACAATTTGGCCCTTGTCAAACTCGCTCAAATCCTTACGTTTGCCCATTTTTCCTGCTTCTAACACATCAACTTTGAGGACAACATGTTCACTTGCTGCCCAATATATCCCATCCACTAACAGGTGCCGTGATGAAGAGATAATCAGTGTTATTCACTTCACCTGTCAGTGATTATAATGTTATGTCTGATCGGTATATACACTCACCTGAAGGATTATTAGGAACACCATACTAATACTGTGTTTGACCCCCTTTCGCCTTCAGAACTGCCTTAATTCTACGTGGCATTGATTCAACAAGGTGCTGAAAGCATTCTTTAGAAATGTTGGCCCATATTGATAGGATAGCATCTTGCAGTTGATGGAGATTTGTGGGATGCACATCCAGGGCACGAAGCTCCCGTTCCACCACATCCCAAAGATGCTCAATTGGGTTGAGATCTGGTGACTGTGGGGGCCATTTTAGTACAGTGAACTCATTGTCATGTTCAAGAAACCAATTTGAAATGATTCAAGCTTTGTGACATGGTGCATTATCCTGCTGGAAGTAGCCATCAGAGGATGGGTACATGGTGGTCATAAAGGGATTGACATGGTCAGAAACAATGCTCAGGTAGGCCGTGGCATTTAAACGATGCCCAATTGGTACTAAGGGGCCTAAAGTGTGCCAAGATAACATCACCCACACCATTACACCACCACCACCAGCCTGCACAGTAGTAACAAGGCCGGATGGATCCATGTTCTCATTCTGTTTACGCCAAATTCTGACTCTACCATCTGAATGTCTCAACAGAAATCGAGACTCATCAGACCAGGCAACATTTTTCCAGTCTTCAACTGTCCAATTTTGGTGAGCTTGTGCAAATTGTAGCCTCTTTTTCCTATTTGTAGTGGAGATGAGCAATACCCGGTGGGGTCTTCTGCTGTTGTAGCCCATCCGCCTCAAGGTTGTGCGTGTTGTGGCTTCACAAATGCTTTGCTGCCTACCTCGGTTGTACGAGTGGTTATTTCAGTCAAAGTTGCTCTTCTATCAGCTTGAATCAGTCGGCCCATTCTCCTCTGACCTCTAGCATCAACAAGGCATTTTCGCCCACAGGACTGCCGCATACTGGATGTTTTTCCCTTTTCACACCATTCTTTGTAAACCCTAGAAATGGTTGTGCGTGAAAATCCCAGTAACTGGGCAGATTGTGAAATACTCAGACTGGCCCGTCTGGCACCAACAACCATGCCACGCTCAAAATGGCTTAAATCACCTTTTTTTCGCATTCTGACATTCAGTTTGGAGTTCAGGAGATTGTCTTGACCAGGACCACACCCCTAAATGCATTAAAGCCATGTGATTGGTTGATTAGATAATTGCATTAATGGGAAATTGAACAGGTGTTCCTAATAATCCTTTAGGTGAGTGTATATGTGTGTGTGATTATACAGTAAATCAAAGTTTTTACTTCCAAAACCATAAATTTGACAATTTTACAGTAAAAGTACATCTATTACAAAAGTGTTTACTGATTATTGTAGAATTTCTACAGTCTTTTTCTGTAAAAAATTTTACAGTGCAAGGTGACTTACTATGGAACTACAGCAGCCAAAAGTTTCCATGCTGCCTGGTGTTAGAGACTAAACAGGAGCTGGGTTCAGATTCAGTATAAGATAAGATGAAATGTTAAATAAAATTTGTGGAACAAGTCATGTATGTGTTAGACCTTTTTAACACTTTTACAGATCGGACAGTATCGCAACAACAGAAAATGATGGCGAACATAGGATCAGGAAATGATACTGGATGTAAACTTGGTTTTATCAGGTTCTTTATGTTCTGCTCAAGTTTTAAAAAGTCTCTTTCCTGTTTGTGTTGCTATGTTGCTGTGCCTTTGTGTGCAGCAGGTCAGAGGGGTGTGTCACGCGTGTTGGTCAGGTTTGGTCTGTACTATATCTGACACTAGTGATTATGTGGGCAGCCAGCTTATCCTCTTTCTGAACTACTGAACTACTGACAATTCAGAGAAAGAAGAAGAAATTTCAGGACACAGAAGTTCAGAAAAAGCTCGGCATGCACTTTCAAACCCTTGCAACTGATCCAGAATGCAGCGGCGAGGGTGGTCTTTAACGAGCCGAAGAGAGCGCACGTCACGCCTCTCTTCATCAGTCTCCACTGGCTGCCAATAGCCCCTCGCATCAAATTCAAGACACTGGTGCTCGCCTTCAAAGCAACCACTGGCTCTGCACCAATATACCTAAACTCGCTTGTTCAGACTTACACACGTTCCAGGAGCTTACGTTCTGCCAGTGAACGACGCCTTGTGGTGCCATCCCAAAGAGGCATGAAATCACTCTCAAGGACCTTTTCCTGGACCTATCTCCTGCCTATCTCAATTCGAGCAGCCGAGTCAGTAGCCATTTTCAAAAAACAGCTAAAGACACATCTCTTCCAGCAGCACCTGGCCAATCAAGAATAGCACTTAACCTTCTATTAATTTTCTGTCTGTCTAATTTATAAAAAATAAAAAATAAATAAAAAATAAATTCTGTCCTGTGTGTTCTGTGCTAGATTAACTGAGACTTGTTACAGCACTTACATACTGTTACATACTGTTGCCCTTGACTGTTCTTGCTGCTTCTATTGCTCTCATTTGTAAGTCGCTTTGGATAAAAGCGTCTGCTAAATGTAAATGTAAGCTCATTTTTTATTTTACTTTATTCTAGAAGACATTTAATTTTACTCCACATTTCTTTCTACATAAAATAATTTTTGCCATTCCAACGGTGAACAATGCAGTGTTTGGAGATCACAAACAGCAATAAATCTGAAGAAAAATTGTTTTTTGTTAAATGAACTCGTCAGCTGACTTACAAGATTCTGTATGCTAGTACACTGAACTCATATTTTCCAGATACATTTGAGTAAAATCTCTTCTCAGAATAAAATAATAATGTTTGACATACAACTAAGCTCAAGATCGGCCATGCATCATTCAGAGCTGGGTCATTTCTGCCATAACCTATATTAAGTAGATTTAAAAAAAAAAAAGTGTTATCCGCATGGTCTTCCTGTTCTAAAATGAGCTGTCTTCATCCAATATGTCTCCATATTATGATATTGTTCTCAGATCAGTGATGAGTGGCAGTTTCTGCTAGGACTGTTTTAAACTCACACAAGCATATATCAGTCAGAAACCCAAATATACCATTTCCTTCCTCTTTGCCACAAACACTTCAGCCTTCCCACCCACAGCGAATGTAAGACAAGAACGGTTTAAGCGCAGAGTCCTAACCCTAAGGCTCAAAATTATTTTGGCTCTGGATTCCTCTGCATTCCAGACCACTTAACATTTCTTTTTGAGGATCTGAACAAACATTCGTTCACTAGAAGGGCAGCTGTGAACACATTGAGATTTGCTATTGTTCATTTTGGCATCTAACTAAACATTTTGGCTAGTTTGCAACTAGTGTTCTAAGTTGTGGGCTTTTAAATTCAATTAAAACTGTCTTTTTACCAGTGCATTCACTTGGCATGATCAATTTTGGCTACTTCGGGACCACATCTAAAGTTTGGTCGGTATGATATTTTATTGTTTGTGAAAGTCTCTGCTCACAAAGACAGCATTTATTTAGTGAGAAATACAGTAAAACAGTAATATTGTGAAAAACGGTAACTTTGGTAGCTGGGAGGCACATGCTTTCTCTGCAACATTCTTTTAATGACAAGAAAATATACCTGTGTTCTGTAAGACCTGTGACCTCTTACCTCGTAGCGTTTTCCAGAGCGCGAGAGAACACATTGTATCCTGAGGGTGTGGGGGAGTGCTGCAAAGAGTAGAACCAGGTCGCTGCCTCCTTCACAAAAGCATTAGCGTCATCTCCACCCAGAGAGTTAGACAGGGCTGCGTAAAACGCTGTCTTACTGTCAGCCCTTCCCTGAAGCTGCTCAAAATTCTTCTCAATAAATGAAACAGAAAAGTGTCAATAAGAAAATACCACAGTATTCTATTAGTACCACCCTATTAATGAATATTCTGAATAACTAATTACATTTATCTAACCACACCCAGCTTTATTTCTCAGACGCTTATAATTCATTCTGATAGATCTGTGTCCTGACCTTGATGTTCTTGGCTCTGCTGATGAGGCCGTCTTCAAGTGATGAGCCCAGGAGTAATTCAACTCTGTGGAAGTGTCCGGACCGAAGGACCACAGAAGGCTTTTGCCGAACTACAGTTCCATCAACCACTGGTGACCAGGCCTGCAGGGGACCACTCACAGCTAACAACTACACACAAACACACCAAGAGAATGTTACACAAATAAAATTCACGATCGCTTTGACTATTTTGTGCTTTTTCTTCACAAAGGTGACCAATTGTACCTTGGTCTGGGCAGCATTGATGCTCTGACTGGGTTTGCTCCTCAAACAGGTCAGCATCTGTATAGTATCAGCGGCCGAGCAGCCAAGTTCTCTAGCCAGAGATGCAGTTTGCGCCTGGGCTTTAGATGTACTCATTACAACAGCAGGCGAAAACACAGATCCACCCTACAAGCATACAAGCATTGTTTAGCATTGCATGTGACCACTAAAAAGGCATCTTGATGCTTAGTTATCAACCATGATGAGCTATTTTCATCTAGACATAGTTTATTATAGGTTTTTTTGTTATATTTTTAAGTCACTTGTTACTCAGTTTGAGAACTGAGAGAGAATTGATCACATAAACACACATTTTATATTAATGCATTATGGTCCAGACCAAAAAAAAACATATCAAAACAGAAAATCATGAAACCACAAGAAGCTTCTTTGCATACCACTGCTATTTATACACATATTTACAAGAAGCAGCATACATAGTGCACATCTGAATGAATTTACATGCAATTATTAAGCCTTTTCATTTCATCACTTCCTATTTTTGCTTATATGTGAAGTGGAAAGTGTGGTAAGATGCAGCTTCCCCATTTACTTGAGCCATGCCCTTAAAGCCTTATCAGTGGAAAGTAGCACATCAGAACAATAGCAGAATTTAAATGCACAGAAGAGGAGATTGCCTCAGTTGGGACAGACATTCGATAGCTGATTGAATGTGGTAAACTTGTAGAAATAGCGGTGGGAGATTGACAATGGGAGGCGTACAGGCAAGCCAAAGAACCCCAATGGATTTCAGACGAACTAGTACTAATGAAGACATTCCACTGAGAGGTACGAAAATGCTGAGCACGGTTTGATTGACTGAACGTATGAGTGGTTTCAAGTGACGTTCCTAGTTATTGTAGGCAGATGCCGCATCGCTTCGACCATTTACAGATGTTGTGGTGTGTGAAGAGACACAAACTGTATTAAAACTTACAGATATTGGTTCTCTGTCTGGGCAGAATGTGCAGCATAAGCTGTGGTCTGTCCTTGAACTAAAGTAACATACAAAAGACTAAACGGAACTTCTCTTTTTGGTAAAAAAACAAATGAAGTTTCAAAACAGATGCGTTTCTAAAATTAGCTAAAAATTATGATGTGTGATATTTAGATTAGATACAAACGTGCAAAATTATCTGGTAACACACCCATCACTGAATAGTGATAAAAACATAGATGTTTGTTTTTCTGTTTTGTCATCAGTCTTTAAATGATCAAGCTAAAAAAGTTAGCTAAAAGGCTAAGCGAGGCCATACATATAAATGACTAATAAGCAGGCCCACACAGAATCTGCACGCGCAGAATTCCGCAGACTTCTGCAGATTGCAGTGCCCGTCATTTGAGAAACATACACAATCGCGTACACGATTGTGAGGGATAGTAGGCTGCACTTATTGGTGTGAAACCTTTTTTTTAGTGAGAGAGTGATATTTTAAAATGTCTAAAATAAAATGGACCACAGAGAAGTAAAGGAAATGTCACTTGTCTGCTAAAATGACTTATTTGGAACTAATAAAAATTGTTAATTAATTCACTTTTGTAGGTATATATTTATGTTGCTCTGTTGTTTAATGGTATGAATTGCTTATTTAATGATTTGTGTACAATACAATTGATAAAGCAATATTTTCTCTGTCTTTTAGTGGATGTACTATAAAAGCAAGCTTTGTTTAAAAAAACAAACAAGTTTTTCTATTTGGATATGTATTGAAAAACCTTAAATAAAAGTTAAGAAGTGGATGTTTTATATATTATTTGTAAAGTTTTCAGTTCAATATTCTTAGATCTTTTTAACACATTTTAAACCATTCCACATAATTCCGCAGAAATCACAACAAAAAAAAAATCCACAGATTCCGTGTGGCCCTGCTAATAATTGACATGTAAAGTCCAAGTATGGTAACCATCCAAGTTAGTGCACACACCTTAGGAGTAGCGAACACACACACACAGCAAACCGTGGACACACACGGAGCAGTGGGAGGCCATTTTTGCTGTGGCGCCCGGGGAGTGATTGGGGGTTAGGTGCCTTGCTAAAGGGCAAGTATTGAGAATCAAACCTGCAACCTTCGGTTTACCAGTCTGACTCTCTAACCATTAGGCCATTACTAAATACTAATACTATTAATAATAAACCTAATACAAATGTTAAAAACACAGGTTTGCTTCATTAGCAAGAATCACAGAGCTACTTGATGTTTCCTTGAAATAAGAAAACATCAAGTAGCATACAGAAACATTATTAAAATCCTTTTTTTGGATTTTAGATACAAATGCAATATTTTCTATTTTACAGTGCACGAGAATGACACCGCAGTAGTGTTGGATAACTACCCTCCTCCTGATATCTGCGAGCCCATATTTCGAATTGGAGATTGGCTGAAAATAGTATCTGAGTAAGCTTTAGCATTTCATGTTTCTAAAAGAGCTTTAGCGTGTATGCTAACAGTAAAAACTGTCTTAAAAGAACAGCATTAGTTTGAAATGGAAGCAAAGTGACTTTACCGTTAGTTTTAATCAATTTAATGCTTCCTTGCTGAATAAAAGTATTACTGACAGCAAACTTTAATAGTAGTGTTTCTGGGAATATTTTCATAGACAATGTGTGTAAACTTTTTTATGTGCGTAAGTTTTGAAGAGTTAGTATTCAACTATATTTCACAGCAATGCTTCACAGTTGCTATAGGCTCAATGTGTGAATGCACAACTGACCACAAAACCCTGCAGCCAGTGTTAGCATTGACACTACTCTTTAACACGCACAAAAACTTCTGTTTTTCACTGAACAGAAAGTTTTTTTTTTATAATTATAAACTTAGTAAAAAAATATGGTCTGCACTCTAAAAATATTGTATTAACAGGAGATTAAAAAAAGTGACGAAGGCAAAGAGGTGAAACGTTTGTACTTCTTTATTTCCTGTTAATAAAATATTTTGAGAGTGCAAACCAGTCAAAAGGTACATTTTTGTGAAATAAATAAGCTTTCCGTTGATGTATGGTTTGTTAGGATAGGGCAATATTTGGTTGAGATACAACTATTTAAAAATCGTGGAAAAAATGGTGCAAAAAAATCTAAATATTGAGAAAATCGCCTTAGCAATGCATATTACTACTAATAATAATTGTTGTATATATTTATGAATATATTATACATTTACTAAATATCTTCATGGAATATCTTTACTTTAAATCCTAATGATTTTTGGCATTTTGGCATTTTGACCCATGCAATATATTGTTGGTTATTGCCACAAATATACCTATGCGACTTATGACTGGTTTTGTGGTCATATATAGGTCTAAGCACCTAATTAGCTGGAAGAGTGTGTTGAATGCTTTGATTGGAGTATAAACTTGAAATGAAATGACACAAGAAGCATAACTGTCCACCTCACTTTCTTTCAGAGAAGGATATTGGTGGAAGGTCTACTCAGTCAACACTAAGGAAGTGAACTATATACCGAACTGTCATGCCACAAAAGTCTACCATGGGTAGGTTCTGAATCGCAAACTGAACTAGCTAATTGTCAGTTAGCCTCCGCTAGCTGTTTAAGTGCTAATGGAAACATTCTCGATTGTCTCAGCTGGCTGTTTGAAAATGTGACCAGACCAAAAGCTGAGGAACTGCTTCAACTCCCAGGAAACCGAGTGGGGTCGTTCCTGATTAGAGAGAGCACAAAAGGTCAGAATACACCAAACAAACATTAAACTCTAGTCTAGTCTCACACAGCCAGACAGCATAAGGTCTGGTCAATATTGCAGCTTATTAAGGAAACCATTCTGAGACCAGCACACTAAACAGAAAGAAGCTGTTAATTAATTAATCCAAATGATCTACTAAAAAATGTTTTTGGCTTATATGTTTGATGTTACAATCATAATGCTTGTATTTTTGTAGGTATGTACAGCTTATCCGTGCGCCACAGAGCTATTAGGCATTATCGGATAGTTCGAATGCCAAACAACTGGTACTTCATCTCTCCACGCCTCACATTTCAGTGTCTGGAAGATCTGGTCAACCACTACTCTGGTAAATCATGTAATACACCAAACAACAAATAGTAATTTATGCTGTTGTAGTGTAAAAGATAGTCAGTTCATCTGTATGATGCAGATTTTTACCTCTTGCCCTTGTTTAGATATAGCAGATGGCCTGTGCTGTGTTCTTACTGGCCCATGCTTGGTCGTCTGTGAAAAAGCTCTGAGTGAGCGCACGAAATCGACTGATGGGAGAAAATTATCCTTTGACTGGAGAGCAGTGAACAGGTAATAGGATCAGTAAAAGCCGCTTTTACTATGTTTAAATTGCTCAAATGTTTTTCCTTAAAGGGATAGTTTGCTCAAAAATGAAAATTCTGTCATCATTTACTTACCCTCATGCCATCCCTGATGTACATGACAAATTTCTTCCGGTAAACAAATGAAAATTTTTAGTAAAACAATCCATCTCTAGGAGTCCATTTAATGCCACTGAATGGGTGCCGCTTGGTTGACACTTGAAAACCCACACAGTGACCGTGATGGTAATCCATATAATTCCAGTGGAGGAAGCTAGCTTCACAACCGGCGACGACGTCACAATGTCACTCTTATGAATTTTCTTATGACAGTAGACCTGAAGCAATGATTTATAGTTAATATAGTACTATATTACTATAGTACTTTTTTTACAACATATATAATATATATTTTAGTATTCATATACATCTGGGAAAGCATGAGAGTAAGTGAATGATGAGAGAATTTACATTTTTGAGTGAACTATCCCTTTATTCTGTATCCCACACAGTATCATTCAAATGTTTGGGGTTGGGTTTCTTTTAAATGGCTCTTAACTCCCTCATGTCTCTACGATTTTTTAAATTTCTCTTATGTCTCTCACTATCCCTCAGCTCCGAGCTCGTCCACCAGAGTACAAATTCTTCGGCGGTCAGCTATGGGGTTCAGAACAGTGTCTCTTCCTATCTGTCTTTGCTGGGAGAGCAGGAAAAGCCAGAGAGAAAGAAATTTAGTTTGAGGAAGAAGAGGTGGAGGTCTGTCTACACGCTACCGAACCACCAGCTTGAAAGTTTGGCCACGGTGGAAGACAACTATGAGGAGGTGCTTTGATAGATCACAGCTGATTTATTCGAGGAGCTTAAAAGCTGATATCTAAAGGCACTGTTGTGTGTGAATCCGAAAGAGATTGAATTTTTGTCACAGAAACTTTTGGACTACATCAAAAAGTTCCTTACGCACTTTTTTTTTTAAATTTAGGCTTACAAATGAGTGTTTTAAGATGCTTGTGCAACCATGATTCATTATTTTTGGACTAGAGAAGATTGATTTTACTGTAAATGTGACCTCAGACATTAGTCTTGTTACACAAAATAGTGGTGTTATATAACCAGCAGTGGGACCCTCAGAGTTCTGTTCTTACCATTAGTAAAGCTCGGCGGAAGGATGATGAAGCTGACGGCGAGGTGAGATGAAGGCTTGCAATGTCAGCTCCTTTTCTCTCTGCCCCTATTGTGACTTCAGTGGGGTCTCCTCCAAACAGAGCAATGTTCTTCTGAACCCAACCAAGAGCAGCTGACTGGTCTTGCAACCCATAATTCCCCGGCAGAGCACTGGAACCTATACAGAGTGAACAGAGGTTCATTCTGTGTCTCCAAATGTATTTTCCACACATAGATCAAAACGATCACTCCAGAAGATTTGCAGTAGATTACTCAGAAATTACCTTTGCACTATAATCAGCATGTGAGAGTCCATCCATTATAGAGACAACAAAAATAATATATATTTTTTTAAATGTTTAATCAAATCTTCAAAGCTCCACAATGGTTTAGCTAGGAAACTCAAGGAAGCCAATCAGGCTTCTGCACAGCTTTCACTGTGTGTTGTTTTTGGCTGGACAGTGAAAAACTCATCCTGGCAGGCTATTCGAAAGGCACCAGTTAGGCCTCCTTTTCAAACTTACTCAACCAACGTTGGCAAACGGGGAAGGAATCAGAATATTTTCACAACCACTGTGTGGAACTGAACTTCTCACATGGACCTTATGTAACTATATTCCATAACTATATTCCATTGAGTTTTTGGGAATTCCATTATATGGAATAAATTATCCCATTTTTGCAATACGTCATTTTGTTGTAGGTAAACAGAGCTTCCTATTCCTGTGTAGGAAATTATAAAACTGTCTCCATAACATTGACATTTATTCCTTAAAACATTTTCAGGACTTTTCAGCATAAAGTGCCCAGGAAGCCATTCTATTTTTTGTTGCATGACAATAAAAACATCAATAATAAGGGTGAATAAAAATATTTTTTCTACAAATGATTGTATTCAAGGCTCATAATGGTGAGGACTGTGTAATTTACCAAATTCTATACTATATGTTACTCAACAGAAAGGGTTTTCAACCCAGACAAAAACTGTTTAGCTTTCAATAAATGAACACAGCCATTGAAAAGTTTGTTGTTAGTAAGTGTATAGTTTTCAACAATGATGCATCACATTGATCAAAAATGACAGGACTTTTACTTTGTTACAAAAGTAAATAAATTATTTTCTTTTTAACTTTCTAATAATCAAAGAATCCTGGAAAAAAATGCATCAAGTTTTCCACAAAAAATATGAAGCAGCTCAACTGTTTTCAGCATCGATAATAATAAGAAATGTTACTTGGGCACCAAATCAGCATATTAGAATGATTTCTGAAGGATCACGTGACACTGAAGACTGAAGTAATGATGCTGAATATTCAGTTTTGCCACCACAGGGATAAATTACATTTGAAAATATATTCAAATGGTAAACATTTGTGGGGCTGGCTATAGTCTTGGAATATTATCAAGATGCATGTTCATTTGTGTACCTGCACTGAGGAATCCGAAAGCGGCCACTCTGAAACTGGCTGTCACTACAATTATGTTGCCAACAGCAGCGAGGTAAGAACCATCTAAGAAACCTGATCCAGAGTTGTGGAAGAAGACCAGAACCGGCACATTCTTTCCCTGTGACAAAACAGAAAATTTGTCCTATTAATTGCCAATAACTGCATTTATACAGTACCACAGTCAGCAGATGGTGCGGTTTATGAAAGCAGTATTAACATACAGTATGTAAAAGTTCATGACATACAGTGAGGTCACTAACTCATTAGTGACCTAGCATTATGCAGTGTTACACACTGATCTGACAAAACCCGACAAATCGGTGTGGTGTGAATTGGCCTTAAAGGTTAGTAGAATAAGGGGTTAGGGTTAGTAGAATAAGTTGAAGTTATTGCAAAGTTACTTATAGTCAGTAGTAGAATGTCTGTTGGGGGGTGTATCACAATACAGATGTTAAGCATTCTACTAATGAGAGAATTATAGTCAACAGAATGTCTAAAGGGAACCATCAAAATAAAGTATTATCACAAGGTCCAATGAGACGTTTATGTACGAGTAAGTCATGGGGGTCTTACCACACTACTAGCAACAAACACATTGAGATACAGACAGTCTTCACTGGAGGTGGAGTCAGTGAGGTCACCAGGCTGAAGACAACTGGATCTAAAACAGTTTATCAAACAAATCAGATCTCACTCCAGAAAAGTGACTTTATTAATTCTGCAACCGGTCAATTTGACGGTATAAATGTATGCTCATTTTTGAGAACATGCATTTATACTCTCACAATCTGCAATCAAATTTTCCACACACCGGGAAAACGTGGCATTCCAGGTACCGGTCCAATCAGCTGGCTTTGGAGGGCTAAAACGGAGCTCTCCGATTGGTGGACGAGCATAAGGAACACCCAGGAAGTAGGTCACGCGCTTGCTATCCGAGCCAGTTATCGGTTTCACCTCACTCTCTCCGAGTAGTGTGCCATGATCAGGGATGAAAACCGAAGTCAACTCTGGCTGTAAACCTATAAAGACATGTTCAAACATCTCTGTTGTTTGGATGAAAGACATCAGAAACACCCTGAACTGGTTGAGTGAATTGAAGAATATATGTTTTAATGGTATCACCTGTCCTGATATAAACTGACTGAGCAGGCTCTTTGGTAACTAGTAAGCAGCGCTGGCCGCTGGTCGTAGGAAGGCAGGTGTGTGTGTCTGGATACATCACACATCTCATGGCTGACTCTCTGCTATCGATAGACACAGCTGAACAGGACTGGCTTTCCTCACAGGCTATAAAAGACAAGAAAGTTATGAGAACACAAGCATATCCACATGCATCTGTATTGTAAATATATATATTTTAAAAACTAAACTTTCAACAAAAATTTTAGTTTAGGGTCCAATTCTCACTATGAACTAGTTTCTTATTAGCATGCATATTACTAGGATATTGGCTGTTTATTAGTACTTATATAAAGCATATTACAATGCCATATTCTACATACCAATACCAAAACTTAACAACTACCTTACTAACTATTAATAAGCAGTTATTTGGAGTTTATTGAGGCAAAAGTTGTAGTTAATAGTTAATTAATAGTGAGAATTGGACCCTAATCTAAAGTATGATCAAAAAAAGCACATCCATCAATTGATTTAAATTAAATTAAAATCAATTAAAATAATAAATTAGTAATTTATTGTGCATTTTATTAATATTAAAACATACTATATTTAAACTACTGTTCAACAGTTTGGGGTCAGTAAGGTTTTTTTTTATAAAGAAATTAATACTTATATTCAGCAAGGATGTAATAAATAAGTCAAATATGAGAGTAAAAACATTGATAAGATTACAAAAGATTTTCATTTCAGATAAATGCTGTTCTTTTGAAATTTATATTTATCAATTAACCCTGAAAAAGTATGATTTCCACAAAAATATTAAGCAGAGCAATTGTTTTTAACATTGATAATAATAATGACTCTTGAGCAAAAATTCTGCATATTCACATGATATGATTCTCTGAAGGATCATGTGTTACTGATGACTGGAGTAATGGCTGTTGAAAATTCAGCTTTGCATCACAGGAATAAATTACATTTGAAAAATAAAAAATAATAGATAACATTTATTTTAAATTATAATAATAAATCACAATATCACTGCTTTTTTTTATTAAATTAATGCAACCTTGGAGAGCATAAGAGTGTTCAGCATGTAATGTGTGTCTCAATCACATTAGATTCCTGTAAAAATTCTGAGAAAAACAAAAAAAAAGGGACAGATAGAGAGACGTTACCAGAAAGACACCAGTCTCTGACTTTATCCAGGTCCTCTGCAATGTCTCTGCTTATGTGGACAATGTCAAAAGCAGAAACAGATGAATCCACCTGCACAGAGGCGCCATCCAACTGCTTCCAGTTCTTCAAATCAACTGCTTGAAAATGACCAATATAAGATCCACAATGTCATGTGTGGAAATAAAATAAATGAATAATAAATTATATTAAATTAATAGGAAACTTTATTTAAATGAATTATTTATTAACAAGTCTCTTACCATTCTTTATGGGAGAGCGAAGACTAAATGGTGGACACACACTAGGATTCTTTATCCATTGGTTCACTACAGAGACATACAAAGGTGATGTTTAAAATCTTTTTATGAAGTCATTTACATCCACAACTAGCATACTGGGAATTTTCAATTGATTGAAAATAATCACAGTTTAAGTCTCTCAGTTTAAAAAGCATTTGGATTTTAGATATACCTGGCTTTTCATACCAGCCGAAGGGATAGACTTCAGTCTGTACTTTGGATGGGGAGCAGTCTTGAATTCTCCAGTTAGTGCTGTCATTCTCACCACACGTCTGGATACCCAGACTATTTAAAGTTAGACACAACACATCGGATCCTGTACAAAGAAAAAACAGAGACCAACTGTGAGTGGTTTCATTCTTCAGATTAGACATATCACATCTGTTTTAAGTGAACGAGCAAAATAAATCATCTGAATGTAAAGTTTCTTTCGTACCAGGTACACCTGAATCTTGGACATATCCTATGCCACGACAGCATGGATCTTTATCACACCGCCTCTCACACTCAAAGAACCTGCTCAAGGAATATAAACATCATTATTCATGAGGGAAACAAATAAACTGAGATGGAAACACAAAAAGGCTTTCTTCTCACCCTTCTGTGATCGATTTACTGGACAGACTGACTCGACTGCGTACAGAGTAAGACACCATCTTCTTAAAAGGAACACGGCTGTAGAAGCTCTTCACACTTCCAGTCAGAGAAACTGCACAAGAAAAAGAAAGTGATGAGCACATTATCTATCTTGAACAAAAACACTTCGGTGAATCAGCTGGTAAAAAGAGTATTTTCTGACCTAATGGTCCAAACAGTGAACCATTTATACAAATAGAAACATGTATGCAGTGCGTTTGGGGCAAAAAACAAACAGTTTGCTAACTATGAGAGGTTCTTTGAGTCCCTCAGTACAAGCTAAGATAAAACGCTGGCTCCAAAAACTGGAAACTCTCTTTTACAGCATTGAGAAAACCCTTTACGGCAGATTTCCACCTAGGTAGCATTATTTTCCACTCTTAAACATCATCAGCAGATGGACCACATGTTAAGAGTTTATGATCACACCTTTTTGTTGTGGATAACTTTATAGGCCATGAAACATTCAATCCCCTGTGATCCCCTATTATGACTGAAAATCATGGCACTTGTGTTCCAGGAACACATAATAGGACTATCAAATCCTGTTTTGCCATTTTAAAAATACTTAACACATACACTACCATTCAAAGTTGACAGTAAGTAAGATTTTTTAGTTTGTTTGCTTTTGAAAGAAATTCATATTTTTATTCAGCAAGGACATATTAAATTAATGGTCCACTGTGATTGGACCACTAAAAAACGCAGAGCCAAATTAAAAACAATTGGAAAAATACACTAGCTGCAGGAAAAAACGCTTTGGTGGACACATGGCCTAAAGACATTTACAATGTTACAAAAGATTTCAGTTCCACTTTACTTTAAGGTGACATAGTTACATTGTAATTACTCAAGTACTATGTAATTTTAATTAACTACATGTACTTACTATTGACTTACCGTTATGCTTGGGTTTAGGGTTAGTTAGTTGTAATTATGCATAATTTACTGTTATGACTATAGTAAGTACATGCAGTCACGTGTAACTACGTCACCCTAAAATAAAGTGTTGGCAAGATTTATATTTCAAAATAATACTGGGCTGCATTTTTTTTTTTTTTTTTTTTTGTACAGTACTTACAGTGTACTTAGTGCATTTACCTAAGAAAGTACTGGGTAATATAAGGTAGCTACATGGGTTAAGGTTAGGTTTAGGAGTCGATTCAGGGTTAGTACCTAGTTATTACCCAGATATTGTGATTACTATAATACACTCACCTAAAGGATTATTAGGAACACCTGTTCAATTTCTCATTAATGCAATTATCTAATCATCCAATCACATGGCAGTTGCTTCAATGCATTTAGGGGTGTGGTCCTGGTCAAGACAATCTCCTGAACTCCAAACTGAATGTCAGAATGGGAAAGAAAGGTGATTTAAGCAATTTTGAGTGTGGCATGGTTGTTGGTGCCAGACGGGCCAGTCTGAGTATTTTTACAATCTGCCCAGTAACTGGGATTTTCACGCACAACCATTTCTAGGGTTTACAAAGAATGGTGTGAAAAGGGAAAAACATCCAGTATGCGGCAGTCCTGTGGGCGAAAATGCCTTGTTGATGCTAGAGGTCAGAGGAGAATGGGCCGACTGATTCAAGCTGATAGAAGAGCAACTTTGACTGAAATAACCACTTGTTACAACCGAGGTAGGCAGCAAAGCATTTGTGAAGCCACAACACGCACAACCTTGAGGCAGATGGGCTACAACAGCAGAAGACCCCACCGGGTACCACTCATCTCCACTACAAATAGGAAAAAGAGGCTACAATTTGCACAAGCTCACCAAAATTGGACAGTTGAAGACTGGAAAAATGTTGCCTGGTCTGATGAGTCTCGATTTCTGTTGAGACATTCAGATGGTAGAGTCAGAATTTGGCGTAAACAGAATGAGAACATGGATCCATCATGCCTTGTTACCACTGTGCAGGCTGCTGGTGGTGGTGTAATGATGTGGGGGATGTTTTCTTGGTACACTTTAGGCCCCTTAGTGCCAATTGGGCATCATTTAAATGCCACGGCCTACCTGAACATTGTTTCTGCCCCAGACCAAATTCTCTACGTAAATTCCAAAATAGTCCACAATAAATAGTCCTTTTTAACAGAGAGCTAAAAAGCTGAAGATCGGTCAAAGTCTTTGCCATGCAGAGGAATGAATGACTAAGGTAATCTGAGAGACACTCCATCTGTCCACTTCTGTTAAAATAAACTTGACTTGTGACTTGTGATTCCACATGGTTTAAATCCTAGAGCAGTTCTGCAGTTTAGACAGACATCCAGAAAAAACACATTACTGTGTGGTCACTCACTCACTTCACCAAATCTTACGTAACACTTCTTTTCCATTTCTAATCAAAAGGCTAACAATGAACATCATGCATAAACCACAGTTATACAGACAGTCTCTTCTGCTTTACTTTCAAAGGAAACTAATTCTGACACCTAGAAAGGAACAGTACAAACGGGAAATGGTGTAGAATGGAGCAGATGTTGAAATAAAGATGAATCATTGAAATGTATGTGTATTATGTACATAATAATTACATAATGATAAAATCATAAACCATGGTTAGACTAGCGCACCATTTAGGTCCCCATGACACCATATTACAAGCTCAGTATTCGTGTAATTAAAAAATAAACAAAAGTCAATGTTTATGAGCACACTAGCATATAGAAATTGACAAAATTGCAACAAAAAGTGATATCATGAGGCATTTACGTTAAAATCAACTAACTTCAGGCTAGTTTTGCATGAACTTAGCATGACAATTTCTGAAATGCTCTGAATTTTAGCCAGTGGAATTTCCGTTAGAGTTTACACATAAAAGGTCATGAAACATTAAACTACAATTTCTGAGATGTAGTGTACAGATAAGATTTTTTTGGCGGCAGCAGCAGCAGCAGCAGCAGCATAAAGCAGATGTCAAATGACAAGACATCTTTGTCAACTGTACAAGCTGTCCAGTATGTAGATTTTACAGCTCTGTTGGTTCAGTATAGGCTATGTGTTGAAAAAAAAATCATATTAGATTGAGTTAATGTTTGCTTCCACGTACCGCAGACAGCATGAGCTCACTGCTGTCTGCACGCCACATGGGTGAAGTGGATTTTTGCCACTTCACCTCATTGAAATGTTCTCAATTCCAAGGCAATTCCTGTTTCCACTAGCTCAAAAAATGCACAATGAGAACTAGGCATGGCTAATTTTTATGGCTAGTAAACAATGCACTGCATATAAAGGCAAAATCAGACAATTTTTTTTTTTTTTTTTACTATTCAAGCTAACCATTATTTATCCATCATCATTGCCTCATTTTGCCCTTTCACCCTCTGTCTCTATCAATCTCCAGCTATACTAACATCTGAATCATGTGCATTCTATGTTCAGTTGCTAGGATCATATCTGAAAACAAATAAACGGCAGAAAGACTCTAAGAAAGTGGTAAGAGTCTGACATCAGACTTTACTGTAAGCCACAGTCATCAGACTTGCATAAGGTAATGCAAAACCCATCTGTCCAATCGCAGAGAAAAGTTTCTAAAAACCAAAAGTTAATGCTGAGAAATATGAAAGCATTATATACAACATATATAGTGCATATGCGTTTATCAGAGAAATAGGTTATGAAAACAAAATTAAATTAGAAAAAGTCTAACATACTTGGCATATTGAGTTCTGGGGCCCGGCACAACGAAAGTGTTTTTTTGCTAGTTTCAGGCTGACGCAGTTATCATTTTCACGTCCAGCGCAACGTTGTTTAAATAGCAAATGCACTCACGCCCATCTGTTCACCCTGGTCTGAAAACGAGGTGTGTTCAGGTGCTTTATTATTTTGAAGCAACTGAAATCGACTGCTCCATTGACCAACAAAACCTAGACTAAAGTCAATAGCGCAGTATTGTTTGTGTTATTTAAAGGGCGTGTTAGTAATATGGGCCTATAGGCGCATGCACAACGCACATACACTCTGATTATTATTACGTGCAGCAGCACACAAACATTTTTAAATATTACAAATAAAAGGATTCCTCTCTGGAGAAGTGTTCAGTCTTTCCGCTCGCAAATTCCGCCATGTAAATAGCGAATACGCCATGGTGCAAGCGCAACTGGCTTTTAAAGGGAATGGAAGCTGAGATTCTGATTGATTTATTGCATGTTTCGCCAAAACACACCCATGACTCATTATGAGACTAGGTACAACCCTTTTGGACCATGCGCCTGGCACGCAGACCGTTTTTTCCGCCGTTAAACTAGCAAAAGTGGATTCGGACAAGCCCTAAGTGCACCTGCGCCATGCACTCAGATCGTTAAAATAGGATCCATAGTGTTAGGGAACTGCATAATAAAAATGATCCTATTTTTTTTATAATAAATTAAATCTTGTGATTTAATTGCAGTGAGACATGGAATTTTTGTGTATAAATTACTCACCTTTTTTCTGGTATGCAGTCTGAAGATTCTGTGCCATCACAAAACCGCATGCCTGTCTGAGAGGTTTGTCATACGCCCCACACACACGTGTGTCAGGATACAATACACATGCAAAATACAGAGGGCCTTCATCACGAATGTCGGACACGTGACACAGTTCTTCTTCTTCACACCCTGAAATCCATCACCCATATTCAAAGAACAGAAAGTGAAACATGATGCACTACACAGACATTCACTAACTATATAATTGTAAGCAAACGTTTTGCATCTTACGTTTTAGACACCACAGCTGAGCCTCCTGGAAAGTGTACCGGTGTTTAAAGATCCAGTAAATCTGACTAGGCAAATTTCTCTCTGGGTCGACTTTTATATCATCACCCTCCAGAACAACAAAAGCCTCCTTTACTGAGTCTAAGTGGACAATACAGTACAAACAGAACAGAAACTTTTTTTAAATACCAATAAAATAAATGTTAGTAATTCCATTAAAAAGTATAACTTATTATAAAGTTATAAGGGCACTTTTAAACACAAGAAGACAAAAATGTTCAGCTATATATATTTACAGTGAGGAAAATAAGTATTTGAACACCCTGCTATTTTGCAAGTTCTCCCACTTAGAAATCATGGAGGGGTCTGAAATTGTCATCGTAGGTGCATGTCCACTGTGAGAGACATAATCTATAAAGAAAAATCCAGAAATCACAATGTATGATTTTATAACTATTTATTTGTATGATACAGCTGCAAATAAGTATTTGAACACCTGAGAAAATCAATGTTAATATTTGGTACAGTAGCCTTTGTTTGCAATTACAGAGGTAAAACATTTCCTGTAGTTTTTCAGCAGGTTTGCACACACTGCAGGAGGGATTTTGGCCCATTCCTCCACACAGATCTTCTCTAGATCAGTCAGGTTTCTGGCCTGTCGCTGAGAAACACGGAGTTTGAGCTCCCTCCAAAGATTCTCTATTGGGTTTAGGTCTGGAGACTGGCTAGGCCACGCCAGAACCTTGATATGCTTCTTACAGAGCCACTCTTTGGTTATCCTGGCTGTGTGCTTCGGGTCATTGTCATGTTGGAAGACCCAGCCTCAACCCATCTTCAATGCTCTAACTGAGGGAAGGAGGTTGTTCCCCCAAATCTCACAATACATGGCCCCGGTCATCCTCTCCTTAATACAGTGCAGTCGCCCTTTCCCATGTGCAGAAAAACACACCCAAAGCATGATGCTACCACCCCCATGCTTCACAGTAGGGATGGTGTTCTTGGGATGGTACTCATCATTCTTCTTCCTCCAAACACGTTTAGTGGAATTATGACCAAAAAGTTCTATTTTGGTCTCATCTGACCACATGACTTTCTCCCATGACTCCTCTGGATCATCCAAATGGTCATTGGCAAACTTAAGACGGGCCTTGACATGTGCTGGTTTAAGCAGGGGAACCTTCCGTGCCATGCATGATTTCAAACCATGACATCTTAGTGTATTACCAACAGTAACCTTGGAAACGGTGGTCCCAGCTCTTTTCAGGTCATTGACCAGCTCCTCCCGTGTAGTTCTGGGCTGCTTTCTCACCTGTCTTAGGATCATTGAAACCCCACGAGGTGAGATCTTGCATGGAGCCCCAGTCCGAGGGAGATTGACAGTCATGTTTAGCTTCTACCATTTTCTAATGATTGCTCCAACAGTGGACCTTTTTTCACCAAGCTGCTTGGCAATTTCCCCATAGCCCTTTCCAGCCTTGTGGAGGTGTACAATTTTGTCTCTAGTGTCTTTGGACAGCTCTTTGGTCTTGGCCATGTTAGTAGTTGGATTCTTATTGATTGTATGGGGTGGACAGGTGTCTTTATGCAGCTAACAACCTCAAACAGGTGCATCTAATTTAGGATAATAAATGAATTGGAGGTGGACATTTTAAAGGCAGACTAACAGGTCTTTGAGGGTCAGAATTCTAGCTGATAGACAGGTGTTCAAATACTTATTTGCAGTTGTATCATACAAATAAATAGTTTTAAAAAATCATACATTGTGATTTCTGGAGTTTATTTTTTAGATTATGTCTCTCACAGTGGACATGCACCTACGATGACAATTTCAGACCCCTCCATGATCTCCAAGTGGGAGAACTTGCAAAATAGCAGGGTGTTCTTATTTTCCTCACTGTATATATTTATAAGTTTGGCCTCATTTCACTCATTCATACCAGAAAGTATGATTCTGGAATCCTCTACAACAGCTGATCCACTGCAAGAAGAGGGAGTTTTTGGACGTGTGTTCATATCAGACTCTGAGAACATAAATTATAACCATTAGGCTATACATGAGCAAAAGCTGGATCATAATTCGTCAAAATATATACTTTTGTTTATGACAGGCATTTAAAATGCTTTATTAGTGTAATGCTTATGTATGCAGAGTATGTCCAAACCTTTCCAGATGTAGACACGTTGGAAACTGATGAGAGTTTCCTGGTAACCAGTTTTATTTTTGCTGGATGCCGGTAAGGCTGCATCAGCTGCAAGAAATGTTCATTTTCGTTACAATGCCCATCAAGCCATAAAATCATCAAGCCCAGAATGATGAAATAAAGAGTAAGCACCGGAAGAAACTAAGCAATTGATAAAGGTCAAATGACAGCTGAACGAACCATGCCGTGCAATTTTTAAACAACTAAACATCTGTGTACATTTGTTGTCATGAAATCTGGAGTGTGTATGTGGACTCATACTGATGGTGAAGCTTTGTCCGCCAAAGTTGAAAGTGAAACGTTGCAGTTGTTTGCTGTATTGGACACCAGCACCACAGATGCGGGTGGAGGAGGCCACGCCCCTCACGTCCCAGTCTGTCTCGCTGCACTGCAGCACTGAAGGAGCGCTCAGGAGCCCACAAATGATAGAGCCTGCAACATAGGACACTAATCGTTTAACGTAACAGCAGATGTAAACCCTCAGTCACTTTTTTTGTTTTGGATTATTATACTTTGATAACTTCTAACAAAAACTGATGTGATTGATTATTTATTATTCTACATTTAAAAATCTTTATATATCTAGCTCTGGAAAAAATTGAGACCACTTAATTTGGTCTCTTAATTTGGTCTCCAGAGCTAGCTATATATACATATACACTCACCTAAAGGATTATTAGGAACACCTGTTCAATTTCTCATTAATGCAATTATCTAATCAACCAGTCACATGGCAGTTGCTTCAATGCATTTAGGGGTGTGGTCCTGGTCAAGACAATCTCCTGAACTCCAAACTGAATGTCAGAATGGGAAAGAAAGGTGATTTAAGCCATTTTGAGCGTGGCACGGTTGTTGGTGCCAGACGGGCCGGTCTTGAGTAGTTCACAATCTGCTCAGTTACTGGGATTTTCACGCACAACCATTTCTAGGGTTTACAAAGAATGGTGTGAAAAGGGAAAAACATCCAGTATGCGGCAGTCCTGTGGGCGAAAATGCCTTGTTGATGCTAGAGGTCAGAGGAGAATGGGCCGACTGATTCAAGCTGATAGAAGAGCAACTTTGACTGAAATAACCACTCGTTACAACCGAGGTATAGAGCAAAGCATTTGTGAAGCCACAACACGCACAACCTTGAGGCGGATGGGCTACAACAGCAGAAGATCCCACCGGGTACCTCTCATCTCCACTACAAATAGGAAAAAGAGGCTATAATTTGCACAAGCTCACCGAAATTGGACAGTTGAAGACTGGAAAAATGTTGCCTGGTCTGATGAGTCTCGATTTCTGTTGAGACATTCAGATGGTAGAGTCAGAATTTGGCGTAAACAGAATGAGAACATGGATCCATCATGCCTTGTTACCACTGTGCAGGCTGCTGGTGGTGGTGTAATGGTGTGGGGGATGTTTTCTTGGCACACTTTAGGCCCCTTAGTGCCAATTGGGCATCGTTTAAATGCCACAGCCTACCTGAGCATTGTTTCTGACCATGTCCACCCCTTTATGACCACCATGTACCCATCCTCTGATGGCTACTTCCAGCAGGATAATGCACCATGTCACAAAGCTTGAATCATTTCAAATTGGTTTCTTGAACATGACAATGAGTTCACTGTACTAAAATGGCCCCCACAGTCACCAGATCTCAACCCAATTGAGCATCTTTGGGATGTGGTGGAACGGGAGCTTCGTGCCCTGGATGTGCATCCCACAAATCTCCATCAACTGCAAGATGCTATCCTATCAATATGGGCCAACATTTCTAAAGAATGCTTTCAGCACCTTGTTGAATCAATGCCACGTAGAATTAAGGCAGTTCTGAAGGTGAAAGGGGGTCAAACACAGTATTAGTATGGTGTTCCTAATAATCCTTTAGGTGAGTGTATACATATACAGTATAAAATATAAAATGGATAAATAAAATGGAAAAAAAATAAATTTGTTAAAAATAAATGTCATAATATATATAAAATATTAAAATGTATAATTGTTAAAAAGTTTTTTGAAAGTATTAAAAAGTTTAAGATATGTGTCGCTACGGGTGTCCTAGTTATTTGGGTTTTAGAATAGTGGAAATGTGCTACATCTGCTCCTAATGAGTGAGAGCGTCTCTGACCTCCATCGAGGACATTCTGGTTCAGGATGAATCCATCACAGCAGTTGTCATGGCTGCATGAGTTGACGCAGAAGCGATGGACGTCAGCCAGAGTGGTTCCACGTGAATCAAACACAAGTGTCCGATACACTCCAGAATCGGTCTTATGGAAACTCAGCCTCTCAAAACTCTTCAGGCCTGCTGTGCTGAATTCATGACCTTTTGTCAGAAGACGAAGGGGGAAGAGTAAAAGAGAAAGAAAGAACAACATGTATTCTTTAAGTCACAGCCAAGAAACACAAGTGCATCTAAATGCTTTTGGGTCGCCAAAAATAATCAGAAACTGGGAGCTCCGTTCCTGAGAGTAGTCTCAAAGTATCAAGTCACTTATTACACATGGAAAAATATTTATCTCTTAACAGAACAAGCCTGAGTAATGTTTTTAAAGACAATTTTCTTTATTCTTGTGTCCGAGGATGACTAGACCACTTTGTTAAAATCATTACTCACAAACCCCAACTTAATCTTTGTGACTACAGCTCAATTATGATATTGTATGTTGATTATATTTCATTGCAATAGGCTCTTTGTTTCCTAGGACAGTCAATTGTCTACTTAGACAAACTCAGCTTCTCACCACATTCGATGCATCACCAAATTTTACTGCAATGTGTAACCAACACACGGTGCAGATGACTCACAACAACTAACCAAACTGAGAACATATGGGCTATAACTAATAGCTGATGATCTTACCTTTCTTTCTCAGCACCGTCAGATTAGATTCATCTCTTTTTATTTTCAGAACACAGTTGAGAGTCTGGAACGTCTCAGCACCATCATTTCCCAGAAATCCTTTGCTCTGAAATGCAAACAAACCGCAAGCCTTTTTTCCCCCTATTTTGTAGTAATCATGTCACTCTTGGGAAAGGAGATATGAGTGACACCAAGACAAAAAAAAAAAAAAGACCCAACGCCAGATATAACACTGGAAATAACTCTTAAATATGATGAATGTCTGTCTTCTAAAATGAAAATGTGTTATATTTTATGTTTATTAGCTTGTGTAAAGACAAATGAGGATTTATGTCAAAGAGGTTGTTAAAACAGATAACCTAACACATGCACTTGGACAATTTTTGGACAAATGAATGCTGAAATTATAAGGTCAGAAACTAAATACACTGCAAATAATGCTTTTCTTACTTAGTATTTTTGTCTTGTTTTCAGTCCAAATATCTAAATAACCTTACATTAAGAAGCATTTACTAGACAAGCAAAAGTTGTCGTCTTATTTTGGGGGAAATTAACTCAAAATGAAGGGAGTTTTTGCTTAAAATAAGCTAAATAATCTGCCAATGGGATCTGCCAGATTATTTTGCTTATATTAAGCAAAAACTCCCTTAATTTTGAGTTATTTTCCCCCAAAACAAGACAAATACTTTTGCTTGTCTAGTAAATGCTTCTTAATGTAAGATTTTTTAGATATTTGGACTGAAAACAAGACAAAAATACTAAGTAATTTTTTGCAGTGTAGTGAAGATACATTTTATGTAGACAGCATGTAACCATTAGAATACCGTTCAAAAGTCTGGGGTCTTTTTGCAAGACTTTTTTCAAAAACATAATTTCTGTAATCCAAACTTTTCAAACGATATCAACAATTCACATGGGGTAAAGTGTGCCTGCATTATGGTCATACTTGTTCAGAGGTCCTGCATTCAACATTATCTGTACTGGTGCTGTACAGCTCACAGGAAGTTCTCTCTTCATCACTGAAAACAGCCACATGTTGGCATGAATCTTCCAGGGCACAATCTATCAGAGATCAGGGATGTGATCTTGTGTCATGAAGAGTGCGAATACACATCTGACTAATTCAAACACAGGTGCACTGCTGCAATATTTAAGTGTATCTCACCAAGCACACACTTCCTGAGCTGTGTTTCACTTGGCTGAGTTGAGGAATCAGAGCTCAGTATGTCAGAACTTTCTGATTTCAGCAGCAGGGAGGAAGGAGCAACCAACTCAAACTTTTCCATTACTGCAAACACACAAAGATTGATATTCTGAACACACACAAATACATTTATATATTGTTTGTGCTTTCATACTGATAAAAGATGTAATGATCTACGTAAGCACTGTTGAAGCAATACTGAAGCCGGACACTAGTAGTTAGGTACACTACAGGTTATTTAAGAAGGTTATATCTTTTTGAATATAAAACTGCTACTGTCATATGATTTACTTTTACAATCAGTGCAGATCTGGCACAAAACAATTAAGATCTTAGGGTAGGGTAAATCTACACCAAATAACTAATACAACAAACTATTAAACTGAATCAAAAACATAACTAATAGCAGTATTTAAAGTTGCAGTGAAATGAACTATTCAAAGATATTTTCTTCCGTATTATGTACAGCTGAGTAAAACGGATTATCAATAAAGAAAAAAACAAGTAGGTCAGAGCCTTACCAAGAAAGTAGAATGTCTGAATTCATTGTATTCGAAAAACAGAGAATTAGAGAATTAGGCAAATCTGAGTTCAAAAGAGCGCCCTACCCACATACATTGGAGTAAATTGATAACAATTGTCTCATTTTACAGAAAACACTCTACATTTTAACACAGTGTGGAATATTGCATATATTATGTTGTATTTATTCACAATTTTATGATAAACACATAAAAAGTCATATTTTTATATATATATATATATATATATATATATATATATATATATATATATATATATATATATATATATATATATATATATATATATATATATATATATATATATATATATATATATATATATATATATATATATATATATATATATATATATATATATATATATATATATATATATATATATATATATATATATATATATATATATATATATATTAATTAATTTTTTATTTGAACCTGTTTGGGCTATGTCCCTTCAGAAAGTTTCTTTTGATTCCACTATGGCAATAAACAGGGGAAAAATAATCTTCTTGATATCTCGTTCTAAAAAATTTTTTTATTGAGATTAATCTGTCCAAACTATCCAACTAACTCAATAATAACTCCTACTCATCTGCATTGATTGAAGCCAGCCGCTGGAAAATCGAAAAGAAGGCCCCGCCTCCTCAACTTTGTAAAGGGAGATCTCAGGCTCTGATTGGTCTAGAAGCATGATCGACGTGTCTATAGAGAGCTGAGATCCTCAATTTTTTTGACAGTTGACGCAATACATGATGACGTCACCAACAATCATGGCTAACAAAGACAATCATAACTAAGGATAATAAGAGTTTTTGTCTGCGTCGCATGTTTTGATCTGGACATCGGTGACATATTACAGTGTCATTTGGCAACAGTGATATTCTTGAGAGTGAGAGCTTTCATTTGATATATGACTTGTTTATTTTTGGTGAGTTTGTGTGATATAAATATGAAATGTAATATTATTCACGATTTTCTCAAGGGGGGAATTCAGACCTTATTATCTTCTTCAATGTAACATAAATGCAAAAGTGCTGTACAACTTATAGATTTTTTTAAATGATTATGATGATGCAATATTGGACCCACTGGTGGGGCGCAGTGTTGATGTGGTTAACTAAAAATTTTGACTATTATAATTTGGCTACACTACTTTAAAAACACCTGAACTACTGTCACGCTGTATAAATATGTAACAGCACTACTGTTTTTAGTGATTTCTACACATTAACACTGACTGTAGCATATACCTTTGCACTCTTCAACTGTCAGTGGACCATCAGAAGACGTCCAAGAAAGTTCCTCCCCCTGTGAGGAGACACACAACCATCTGCCAGACATGGGGTGCTTCTGGGCAGACAGGAAGTCCCCTTTCTTTGTACAACTCAGTTTACTCTGCTGGCACTCAGTAAGACCTTAAGAGTATTCAGATAGAGAGAGGACAAATAGAACCACAAATGTAAACCATTAAAAATCATAAGTGGAAAAAAATATATATATTTCCTCTGAAACCTATGATCTACATTTTGACAGAGCTGCCATGTAGCTGCAACCATCTACACCTGCTGTTCTTGAATTTGTGTCAGTAGGGCTGGGCTGATTTAGTTTAGCCTTTACTCACAATGAGAAGCACTAAAGGCTCCCTGGGCCACAGTGGATGTTCCGGAGGGGCAGGGAGAGCAGAGGACCTGCCCTTCTTCCTCTTGAAATGTATCACGCGGACACGGAGTACACACACCACCACTGGAAAAAGAACCAGCTGGACACAACACTGTGTGTGAGAGAGGATAAAAACAAACACACAATATGCAGAGTGATTAAGCATGGGTAATGACGGTGTAGAGTGGAAAAAGAAGAGAAAGTTTGACAGATACAAAAGGGACGATTAATAATAGAGGAGAAGTTGTATGCAGTTTGAAATATTACATAAACCTTTACATTTACACATTTTTGCACACCACATTTCTATTACCGTACATTGCCAGTAAGCTAAAATGTGCATCAGTTATAGAACTTTATAGGTGCATATTCAGAAACACAAGTACAGTCATTTTCTTTTATGGTACACAGGCCAGTCTGTCATTAAGATGACCAAATGGTACATAAGCCAACCTACCACACCCAGTGGATTGTGGGAGCCGCTTATAGCCAGCCATGCAGCTAAATGAGGGAGGACTAGAGAAAGCAAGTGAACCGTCAGAGAGGAAGATGGACTGGTATGACCCACTTCGGATTAATTCCTTCACACTGTTTAAAAGTCTCTCTTCACTAAGGGTTATATCTGGGAAAAATAAACATGCATTTATTTAGAAAGAAAAGTAAATGGAATAATAAAACAGTATTAATGAAACGTTTGATATTAGATAGGAAAGGCTGCTCTCACCAATATCATGAAGATCAGGGAGAGATGTTATTGGCAGGTCAGAGAGGCGGGCCCTAAAGGTGATGTGCACAGTGACCTCCTTGTCAGTCACACACTCAAGAGACACAGACGACTCGTCACAGATAGCAACAGAGCTGGTCTGGCCGGATGAGGTCAGCTAAGGCACATACACAAGTATTCAAAAGAAACAGACATGCATAGTTGTATTTCTAGGTTGTAGAGACTTGCACAGTATGTTGTTGTTCTACTGTATGCCAAAGATATCTGCATATTGAATATGACATTTGCAATTAATCTAATATTCTAGGCTAGGTAACAATTTACTTGTCAAACTAAAATAGTATTAATTGGAAAATTACTGTTTGGGAATTCCTACGGAAATGGTGATGATAAAAATATGAGATGGGAGGAAAAATTATATTTAAACTGTTTTGCGTACATTTGTTCAAGTCTTTTGTTGCCTCAAGAAAGTTTGCGGTCGCTCCAAAAGTTGTTCCCACAAAATTTTGCATTCACTGGCAAATAATGCAAAAGTTTGGTGAGCAAACACAAAGTTTCTTAGGGGAGAGCAAAGCTTTTGCAAGCTTTTTTTCAAAGACCATGTCACCCTTAAGGGTTCTGTAAAACCCAGTGGACTGGGTTTTCAAAAAAAATGTATACAAAAATTGTATTAATATATCAAATAAATAGATTTTTTGTATTTGATATTACAACAATTTTACCATATTTACTAATAATCACAGTAATTGTATTCTATTGAAACCCATAGTTTTAACTATAAGAAATAAAAATCAAATGTGTTTAAATATTTTAAAGGTTTAAACATTTAATTTTAGGCAAGGCCAGTTTATTTATATAGCACATTTCATACACAATGGTAATTCAAAGGGCTTTACATAGAAAAGGAAATTAAAATAATCATAAAATAATCACAACATATGCATAAGAAAAAATAAATAAAATAAAAAAAAAATAATAAAAAAATAATAATAATATATTTTTATATATATATATATATATATATATATATATATATATATATATATATATATATATATATATATATATATATATATATATATATATATATATATATATATATATATATATATATTACACATTAAAAGTGGGTAGATAAAAAGATACACTTAAAAATTTAAAACAATATACATATTTTCCAAATAATGTTTACAATTTTGCAGTGGATTTAGGAGAATAAAATAAATGCAATTATTTGATTTTAAAGCATATTGTGGTAACACTATTTCAGTGTCCTTGTTACATATACTTACTGTAGTAAAAACATGTATAATTACAGTAAATCGTGTATAATTACACACAACTAACCCTAAGCCAAACCCTAACCCTAATTGTATAGTGAGTACATTGTGTTAATTAATATTACTCAGTACTTAAATGTATTGTTACACTATAGCAAGGACAACTTAAAGTGTAACCCATGTTGTCTTAATTTTATTATGCTTATTATTTTTTGTCACACATTAAAAATATGTTTTTATACACTATTTATGATATATCTCAAAGCAGACTGTGTATGGTACCTGTAGGCTGCAGAGACCTGTAGCTCTCATGTCTCGCAGCAAAGCAGCCTGTAGCTCAACACTCTGGGTGCTGCAACTCTTTTGACCCTCAGCCAGGGACATCTGCAGCTCTAAGGACACCTGCACTGTCTGCAATACCTGAGGCTCTGATTGACATCACAAACACAGTCGCTCAGTAATTAGAGCAACAAGACTTCATAGAAAGACAAATCCCAAAAGGACATACTGAAACAACCTGTGAGAATTTTAACAGGTAAATAGAACAATGTGTGTGTGGGCCTTTACTTTGGCAGGCAAAAGATAGTGCAGCTTCATCAAGCCAGTTTTTCGCCTGGGGATCACACAGGAAGCTCACGACAGGAAGGGTGTTGACATAACCTTGGTCACAGAACAGCTCACAGCGCTGCGTCTGCTGACCCGCAACATTCGCAGCGCTACATAGAATGGCACCATGGGAAATGTCTCCAAATGGAAGGGAGCACCTAGGAACTGATAAGGGAAACAAATAAAGGAAAATCATGTTGTAAAGTCACCATAAAATCAAAATGGACAATTCTGTTTTTATGTTTTATTATAAATGATTTACAGCACCTGACAAAAGTTGGGAAACATTACGATTTATATTACAATACAAAAGTGCTCACCATGGCTGCATTTATTTAATCAAGAATATAGTAAAAACACTAATATTGTGAAATATTATTACAAAAAAATGTAAATAACTGCTTTCTATTAAAGTTTATTTAGTTTAAGTTTAAGTCTATTAGTAATTTACTCCTGTGATAGAAAAGCTGAATTTTCAGCATCATTATTCCAGTCTTCAGTCAAATGATCCTTCAGAAATCATTTTAATATGCTGATTTGCTGCTCAAGAAACATTTATTATCATCAATGTTGAAAACTTTTAAGTAGAAAATAATAAATCTTTTTTCTCTCTTTGACGCTACATTGGATGATTGGGTAATTAGTTCACTAATGAGGTCAGGTATGATGGTTCACACTAATACAAATTATACCTTTTTTGTGCTTGTTGCTTGCCCGAAGAAGACCCTTTAATAAATCTTTGAGAGCAGCAACAGCAGTGTGCAGATTCTTGTTGACTTAGAGTTAGAAACAATGATACCATTCAAACATTTGTGGTAAGAAAATAACTGCATTAAATGCATTCAATTGATCAAAAGTGACAGTGAAGACATTTATAATGTAACAAAAGTAGAGAATTTCTATTTAATAAATGCTGTTCATTGAACTCTCAAAGAATCCTGAAAAAAGTATCACAATTTCCACAAAAACGTTAAGCAGCACAACTGTTTTCAACAATGTTTCTAGGGCACCAAATCAGCACATTAGAATGATTTCTGGAGGATCATGTGACAGTGAAAACTGGAGTAATGAAGCTGAATTTTCAGCTTTGCTATCATAGGAATAAATTACATTTAAAAACATATTCAAATAGTATTATAAAAAAATTATAATATTACTTTACTGTATTTTTAATTAATTAAATGGATTAAATAAATGCAGCCTTGGTGAGCATATGAGACTTGTTTCAAAGACATAACAAAATTGTTATCTTCAAAAGATATAATCTTTTCTTTTGACAGATACTGTATCCATGAACATGATTTTTTTTCTTGTTAGAGATGCCGTTTCAATTGTGTGTACGTCACAATAGGGAAGAAAAGACTATCGCAACTTACGTTTCTTGCCGACTTTAAAGAAATTCAAAGTGTGACCTAATTCACTTACTGTCACAGGCTGGGGTTTGTCCTGTGCCACGAGAGGTCCGTGTTGTTGGTAGCTCCTTTCCGCTTTGAGAAACACACCAACAGTCGGACAGGTCACACTGCAGTGGCAAGAACTGCTGCCCGTCCTGCACACATTCAGGCTCATACCCTACACCGACCTCTCTCTGCTGTGCCAGAGTCTTCTGTAGAGAACACCAACCTGGACCTATAACACACAAAATAATACAAGGGTTTTATTACATGGTACATTTCTCAACCCCTTGCAACCAGCCATGGTACTAAATGTTGGTGCTGGAACAACATTCTTATCAACCAATCAGATGTTAGGATTAGTTTTTGGGTTCAGGCGAAAATTCTTAACCTTGTGGTCACAACCCCAATATGTTCAGATATACAGGGTAGCATTTCTATGATCTACGTATTAATTTTGACCATACTTTTTTTAGGTTAGATTTATATAAAATATGCAGATTTTCTTGTGCTACAATGCTAAGGGGCTGTTGAAACAGGATGTGTTCTTGCATTCAAAACAACTAGATGGAGTACAATGGCATGGCGCAAGTTTTTGAACTTGAAAAACATGCTGCTCATACATTGAAATTCAATTAATATCACCCTATTATTTCCCTATTGTCTTACTAAATCAGATTTGTACAGATGGATGAAAGAATTACATTGCAGTTCTCCAGAGGGATCGGCGATGGCAGGTTGGATGACTTGTCCGGTTATTGGACTCACACACAACCCCTGCGAAAGGCCTGAACTGGTCTTCTGGAGTACTGAAAACTCACCATCCTACAGATATGTGCACACAAACAATGAGACAGATACACATGAAATGCAAACCTTCAGTGGTTAATACTAAAATGTACTTTTTATGTACAGTACAAACCAAATAACCCAAAAAGAAGGCCTCACCTCTTCACATGAAGGGCTGTATGTGTAAGTGATATTAGAGCGTGTTTGTGTCCAATCAGAAAGCAGGAAGTGACTTTGGAGCCTTTGGCATGTAGTTTGGCCTGGGAGACAAATGATTACAAATCAGCTCACAAGTTAAATGATAAAGATTCAAGAAAAACATGAGATAAGACTCTTACACTGCTGAGTGGCAGCAGAACGAGACATCAGAGAGCCTGTGATGTATCTACCCTCCTCATCAACACACCAACAGTGACCTATGATATCAGACAGGGCAAATTTTTTTTTAATTATCTACAGATAAATATTGCAATGTTTTCTGTTAGCAGAAGTACACTACTGTTCAAAAGTATGGTATCAGTAAAAATAATTTTTTCAAGAAATTCACATTTTTATTCAGCAAGGATGCAATAAATGTATCAAAAATGACAGAAAAGACTTCTACATTGTTACAAAAGAATCTATTTCAAATAAATGCTGTTCATTGGAACTCTCTAGTAAAAGAATCCTGAAATAAAATAGATCACAAAAATATTAAGCAACAATTGTTTTCATAAATTACAACAAGAAATGCTTCTTGAGCTCCAAATCATATTAAAAATATTTCTGAAAGATCATGTGACACTAAAGACTGGAGTAATGATGCTAAAAATTCAACTTTGCCATTACATAAATAAATTACATTTTAACATAAATAAAATAGAATCCAGTTATTTTAAATTGTAATAATATTTCACAATATTCATGTTTTTAAATTTATTTGTGATCAAATAAATGCAGCTTTGGTGAGCATAGACTTGCAGAAACATTAAAACATCCAAACGTCCAAACCCAAAAAAAACCCCCAAACGTCATGCTTTTTATATGAAGTATAAAGTACCAGAGTATGGTCTCACCTGTGCTTTGATGGCACTGATTGGGCAGCCACTGGCCATAAGCATCACACTGTGGGATGTAGGGCTGGAACCCCAGCATTAAACTCTGCCTGTCTTTGTCACTGGCCATCAGTCTGCTCTGCCAGTAGAAATGTAGGGCTGCCGAGAAAATGCATTTAATATTTGTAGTTTTACAGCAATGTAAATGTGTCCACTCCCAATCTTACAGCTTTTATTAAATACTGTGACTGTAATGAGAAGGCAGTTTACTAACAAAGCATATCTGAAATATATAGAGTAGGGTCCAAATGTTTAAATTAAGTTCCATTTCAGATAATATTATAATAAGAATATAGTACGAATATCTGACTGTCTGTACAAAGCATCACATAAGTGACACAAATTAGAGACAGTAAATAGTGACAGAGAAATTAGGTGCTGATGTTGAATGACAAAACAACTTTATAAAATCCACAGTGCATAAGTACATAGTGTATAGTGCGTCATTTGGGACACAACTATAGTTGTGTTTATTTTATAGTTATTCTATTTTATAAATGTTAAGACTTTTTTTCAAAAACCTAACACTTCATTTCCAGGTTTTCTCAGACTTTTAAACCCTACTGTACATTCTTCTGCAATTTCTTTGAAATTTCATTTTGAGACAGATAAAACAAAACACTGTACTGGAATGAGCTGCGAGTCTCAATGCTGAGTTGATGTTGTTCAGCAGAGTTTGAATGATGGGGATCTTTGAGGAACGTGTCTGCTCCAACTCCACAGGGCTCAAATAGACACTCTCAGCCAGGAGGAAACCATAACCCACAGGCACATGCGAGTTGTTTGAAGCAGAGATTAGCTCCTCAGCCTGCATCAGGAACTCAGAGACCTGGCTTTGAACCATAGCGCATGGGCCTGGACCTGAAGAGGCAAACAAATGAGATATTAAGTAAATGATGCAAAATAGATTATAAAGCAATATCTGAACAGATAGTAATGTCACTACATATATGAATTACTGTAGTGTATAACTCACATTTGGGGATTTGTCCAACAGGTGCCTTGCTATCTGCTAGCATGTCTCCTTGAGGGTTAACACACCAGCATTGACGCAGGTGAAAATTCCCAAGAGGAACACTGAAATCGGATAGCGGACCTGGATAACCAGAATCTTCTCTTCTGATCAGTCTCCAGAAAGATAATGGGTTCAGAAAAACTGATGGTCCATAAATGGCCTCAATGTTCCCATCTAACAAGTCAGATGGAATATCAGAGAACTTTTCAAATCTCACTAGGACAGGGAATACTCTGTGGTGCCCAGCCTTGAACAATTCAGATACAAAAGCTCGGAAAGACGCCATTGCTTCTGTGTTTCCTGCATAGGCTCGCAGAATTCCAAGAAGTTCTGAGACAGGCAGCTCTTGTCCGGAATTTATGATCCGAACCCACTCACGGTAGAACTCAATCGCTTGTTCTGGAGGTCCATCGCACTGGATCTGGTGCCAGCTGCCGTCATATGCACAACGAGGGACGTACACGTCAGAAAGCTTGGTTACAGAAGATGGATCTGAGAGAACAGAGCGGCTTGTGGACAGGAATTGCTGAGTCGCTGTGGCCTGGCAGCTTGTTGGACCTTTGGAAGACCAATAGAGGATAATATATCCAATCACAACATATCTTAAATCATAAAAAATAATATTAAAATGTCAATCCAAGTCGTACATTTCAGATTTGTATAATCAGTGTTAATATGATGCCATTTTTGTATAGTGTAGAGCTTTTGTTGTCAATGAACTTCATGGCATAGTTCATTATGGTGCATTTCTGGTTTCTGTAGCCATTCATTATGGAAATCTGAGAGATAATTCTGAGAACTAAAGGTTCAATTATGAGATATTAAATCAGAATTACAAGATATAACATTTATATTTATGCAGATTTGGCAGATGGTTTTATGCTCCACATTCTGAACTACCGGAATGAGTAGTCACAATTATGGAAAATAAGTCACAGTTTTTACATAATGCCACAATTAACTCTGAGACAGAAATTAGCTTCCATACACTTTCAGAGAAAATTAATCCCGAAAAGTTTCCTAGCAATTCTCTAAGGCACAAATATGCAACTTTTAAGGTTAGATAAGGTACAAAGTTGTCCCTTTATGGGTACTGCCTCAGTGACTTTTTGTTACTTTCTTTACAGTGAAGGTTACATAAGACTGACGATGGAAAGTGTCCCACATTCAGCTAAAAATGTACATTGACAATTTTGAGAGTAAAATATAAAAGGTATATGCCTGATGAATGTCATGGGACAGATATTTTGATACTTTTGCAAGTACTGATAGTGTGCAGGATTTTCTTTCGTTTTTTGAGAGTAAAATAAATAAAATAAAATCACAAAACTTTAAGAAGAAGACTTGCAAAATGAAAAGCACTCCATAAAACGAGATGTCAAAGTCTCTATAAAGCATACATTTTTGGCTGGTTGTCTATTAAATAAGAGCCAGATCATTTAATGTGTGTCTAATTAAATGTATGATAATAGCTCTGTAATTAATCATCTGTGTTTAGTGTTCAGACTCACATTGAGGAGAGCTTCCTGAACTCTGAATGCTGAGTTTTGTTCCAGATCGGTCCACGCAGAAACAACTTTTGCCAAGGCATTGTCTTGCTACATAAGAACCATCAGTCTCACATTTAGGAATGAAGACCTCAGATCCTGCAGAACTACTGGCTTTGATTGCAATCGCTATCTTACGCTCTTTCTCACACTGGGATAAACATCTCGGTCTGGACCCAGAAGTGCGAGAACCTGTTATCTCCAGACCACGAGAGTCCACACACCAACACTCTCTGCCCTGACATTGAACTTCCTGGTATAGTCCATTCTCAGTGCACTGGGGTATGTATGAAGTCGAGGTTGAAGGCACAGACTTACAAACATCGGATTTTTGGAAAACTGCACGAAACAGCTGACCCAACTGGGTGCTATCTTCTGCCTTCAGCTGTTTGATGGCTTCTCGAAGGGTAGTGAGAAACTGCTCATTCTCAAAAGCCATTGAAACAAGTTTAATTAGATCTCGGTTGTTTTTAAGATTTACAGAGCGACCAAACGCATCAGAAATCTCCTGGTCTATATTAAGACTGGCAGAGTCATCTGCGAAGGTCTTGGCCAACTGCATCAAGTTGGTTGCGGCCTGCATCAGACCAACTTGACTAAAAACTTGACTAAAACTCAATGTACCACTGTTTCCAACAGTGCCGGTGAAGTTGAAATTGCCAGCGTTCTTCAGGAATTTTCCTCCAAAGAGATTCTCCTGGAGTCTCTTGGGATTCGGGGCAAGGTCAAGAGCTTTTAGGGCAAGAGCCCCAGAGGGAAACATCCCTTGAAGGAGCTCAGCCAGGATGTCTCTGACATTTGAACGTTCCAACTCTGGCAAAGACTGCAGAAGACCAGAGTTGGCCAAAAGCTCCTGGAATTCAGGACTGCAAGTACCAAGAAAAGAAAGGGTGTCTTTAGAAACGGAAAACACGTTGCTCTTGCTGAAGTCTCCAGCTGGGCCATTAAAAAGCCTGGAGAGAGCTTGTCTCCTCTCAGACAGGCAGTCTTTCACTCCAGTGCCTAAACAAACAAGAAACACAACATTAGTCAAGTGCACAAACTCCATTCTGCTTAAAAGTTTCACTCACCAAGGGACCGGTAAACCAAAAACTCTCAGAACTCAAAAGATTAGTTTTTGCTTCTACTGCTAGATTGGATTAATTATAGTAGTTCACAATGAGTTCACAGATGTATTTTAATGTACTATTTGACTACCTGAACATTACTTATTAATGTTATTGATTGATAACATTAAGATTAACTGTTAACAAGAGATGCTGAATAGGCATCATGGCACAAATACACACAAGTGCAAGTAAGGCCAAACTTACTACATTTTGGTACTCCATACTGGCGTGTGCCAAAGATCTCTTTGCCATCAGCATCCACACACCAGCACTGACCACCGGACTGACACTGGGTTGGCACATATACTCCATTATCAATACAGGAGGGTACAAAGGAATTACCAGCCTGAGTAGCTGCAGCCCGTTCACTCTCACATGGGGTGGGACCTTATGAAAACAATAAGAGTTGGGTACCTGTACCATTATATCTCATATTCTATTCTATGCATTTTCATGAAACAAATGATTTTTGTGGTGACTAATAAACATTAATGTTTATTTTATAAATGGCAAAAATATTTGTATTCATTTTTGACAAAATATTATTACGTTTATAAATCGAGAAAATACTATTCGCTAATGCAGTAAGAAAAATAAACAAACCTAACAAAATGAATATCTTAAATTCAGACGCAAAAAATGCTTGTCTTTAAGGATATTTAGATATTTTTAAGGGAAAACAATGCAAAAAAAAGCATTATTTTTGCAGTGTATGATCATCATTATAGCGGCTTTCATTTTCAACAAAATGTTGCATACATCTAAATTTCCCGCTCAAGGCTAGCTGGACAGCAAGGTAGCGGCGCTGAAGGATTCGATACATGTTTGACTGTGCAAATGTACTTCCTACAGTCTGGTCTGAAAACGCTGTGTCGTACACCTCATCCAAAAGCAGCTCCACACCTAGACAAATCCAAAACAATTCATCTTTATAATACAGCACACAAAATGTCCCAACTTGATCAGGCCAAACTATTCCTTGAATGACACAAAATCATAGCGCCACTTGACATTTAGGTGATGCTTTAACAGAATTTGATTTACAGTTCACTTATTTCAGAGACAGTTGCCCTGGAGCAAACAGAGTTAGGTGTTTTGTGAGGGCACAATGTTGGCCCAGTTCTTTAACCTGAAATGTAACTGAAGAGTGTGTATCACCTGTGCTTGGCATCTCTCTTCCACGACTGTCTGCACAGAAACAATAACTAGATAGCTCCTCTGGGTAGGCCTTTCTGAAAACACTAAAGGTCTGGAACGCTTCTGGGTGTCTGTTAATGAAAAGAAACTTCAGTTAAATAAGTCTCTTGTAGCAGATGTGTTTTAAACTGTTAGAGAAGACTAACAGTTAAACTAAAGAAACTGGAAAATTAGGAAGAGGGAAAACAGTTATAAATGCTTCTTCTATCTGACACAATACTGCTGTCTAGTGGTAAAACATGCATGGCTTGGGCTGGTTTCCCAGATACAAATGTCTAGTCCTTCACTAAAAGAGCTTTCAGAAGGGAATCTTCTTCAATTTAATTCAATTAAATTAAAAATTAATATGAGAAAATAATGTTTGGGGTCAGTAAGATGTGTATTTATTATTTTAAAGAAACACACTTATTCAGCAAGTATGCAATAAATTGATAAAAACATGATAGTAAAGTAATTTATAACGTAACAAAAGATTTATATTGTAAATCATATAAACATATAAATGCTGTTTGAACTTTGCATTCAGCAAAGAATCCTAAAAATGTTTCATGGTTTCCACAAAAATATTAAGCAGCACAACTATTTTCAACATTGATAATAAGAAATGTCTAAATAAGCAAATCAGCACATTAGAATGATTTCTGAAGGCTCATGAGACGCTGAAGACTGGAGTAATGACTGTTGAAAATTCAGGTTTGCCATCACAGGGATCAATAATCATTTTTTTTAAATATTAAAATAGAAAACACTTAATTAAAATTTTAATACTATTTCACAATATTATGTTTTGGTAACACTTTACAATAAGGTCTCTAATTAGTTAACAGGGTGGTAAACCACGATTTCACTTTTCTAACTTTAGCTAGTGTGTAATGTTGCTGTTTGAGCATAAACAACAACTGCAAAGTTACAACGTTTAAAGTTGAAAGCAAAGGGAGATATTTGCTTTTAAAGAAATCAATTTCTATGGACTACAGCAAACGGCCGCTAGGGACTACTAGACATTCCTCCAGGGTGTGCTGACATCACCAGCCCCAATATTTACATAAACCCCTCCACCGAGAATATTAAATAAGGGGGGGCGAGGCCATTTTGTATCGCCACGGGGAATAGTTGTTGTGGTAGGCTAGTTAGTAGGCTGGAGTGTTGTTGCCAATGCCGACGAAACGCTGTTATTTTCATCTGGATTGCAGGTCCACTTTGTTCAGCCTTCCTAGGGACGGGGGTGCGTTGCAGTGCGTTTAAAATACAACGTTATATGCATGTGTGTATGAGACAGAGGGGAACAGGTCGCATTTGCAGCAGATATATGCTGCCCATCATAAATCAAAGCACGAAACAGACAGGGGTCGGAGGAGAAGACCGGAAAATGTGACATAATGGACAATATTTTGGCTCTGCAAACCAGTTTGTTAAATGCTCATTCATACTTAACGTTATCTGACAATTACCTAACGTTACAAACTTTTTAAAATCTCAACAGCGAACTTGGCATTAGTGTAAATTATTCTTTGATTAGAGCTTTTATGTATTGTTTATCTACAGGCATGCTAAACATGGTTCTGTGTTTGATTTGGATACTAGTAAAGCCAATGTTTAGTGTTCGTTCTTGCGACAGATATTTGGCTATAATTGTTCAAAAAATACAAAAGTACCGGTGCCATTCAGTAGCGATCACTATAGATCCGCAGTCTTTACTCTTGAGGACTGAACAGGTTCTGCTCGATCATCTTCACTAAAATTGTCTGGGTCTGATTCGAGCTCAATTATGTATGGTTTTATTGACGCCATTGTTTCTAAATACTACCCAAAGCACAGTCTACCGGTAAAGGTAAGGGGCGTGACGTTTCCGACAAACGTGCACTAGGCGGTTAGCGAATCACAACACACTGGGCCAGCTAACCAATCTGAGCCCATTGCGTATTTTTAAGGGACTGGCTTCATACAACCCGGAAACCATCAGACCGTTTTTTCAAGGAGGGACAGAGCAGTGTAGAATAAAGATAAAATATATGAAAAATAATGCAATTTCTTAAAAACGAAGCATGAATACATGTTACAGTGCACCCCACAAACTCAATCAAGCCTTCGAAAGAATGTGTTTCACCACCCCTTTAATGTATTAACTAACATTAACTAACCATGAGCAATACATTTGTTACTGTATTTGTAAATCTTTGTTAACGTTAGTTAATACAAATCCAGCTGTTCATGGTTTGTTCATGTTAGTTCAAACTGCGTTAACTAATCTTAGCAAGATTTTAATAATGTATTAGTAAATGTTGAAATTAACATTAACAAAGATAAATAAATGTGTTATAAGTGCAGTTCATTATTAGTTCATGTTAACTAATTTAGTTAACTAATGAACCTTATTGTAAAGTGTTAGCTATGTTTTTTACTTTAATTTTGATCAAATAAATGCAGCCTTGGTGAGCTTACGACATTTCTTTCAAAATATTTTTTTTTTTATCTTACCGACCCCAAACTTTTGAACGGTAATCTAAGGTTTGAAGAAAAGGCATGTCTCACCTGTTGAAGGTGTGTAACAGATCAAAGATCGTCCTGTCAGTGGTGTTGACAAACTTGCACTGCACAGGTAAGAAGCTCCCATCTTCTGAGCACTGTGGGGGAGAGGGATCTCCGACACCATGAAGGAGTCGCCGCTGTCTCACCTCACAAGCACCAGGACCTAGGGTCAAGTTGCATGTTACAGCTGATCACAAAGAGTCATTTATGCATCATCCAGCAATTTAACCCCCGGTTTCACATACAAGGTTTAAGATAGTCCCAGAATAAAATGCATGTTTGAGCTGTTTTAACTGAAAGAAACTTAAAACCATTGTTTTGTCTCAAAAAAAAAAATGTGTTCTTCTCCTAAGACACGTTTATAAAAGCTACTTAAATGTCCTAATTTAACTAAGGTCTAATCCTGGTTTAGGCTAAACCCTGTCTGTGAAACCAGAATTAAAATGTCCAGATAAAACTCGATCTTTCATTCAGAGACTAATTTAAACTGTCCAACTAATGCGGGAATCAAATGAATATGACACTGAATATGTGAACTCACATTTTAAGAGTTTTCCATTCTGCCTGGTTCCGTAGATCTCCATGCCTTCTTGGTCCACACACCAACACTGGCCACGGGACGCATCACACTGCACCTGCTCGTACTCACCTGAGTCCAAACACACTGGCGCCAGGGTTGTGTCTCCAATCTGCAGTGCCCGTTGTCTCTGGAGCTGGCATGAGGTCAAACCTTTAGTGAGGACAGAGTGTGGTCAATTCAATTCAAATGATTCCATGGACACATTTAAGTTATGATTATACTAATTCCTTATATAAACATCATCTTAAATATGTTAATCATGCTTAATATTAACAACACATCTCTGTTGACTTGTGACTGTTCAGTGGTTGCTCAAGGATTGGTTGGGTTCCCAGAGACCCCAAGCACTTAAACTACCATTAAAAAGTTTAGGCTCAGAAAGATTATTTCAATGTTTTGCAAGAAGTCTCTTATGCAGACCAAGGCTGCATTTATTTGATCAAAACTACAGTAAAAACAGAAATTGTGAAGTTTTTAAATGTAATGTATTCCTGTGATGGCAAAGCTAAATTTGCAGCATCATTACTCCAGTTTTCAGTCACATGATCCTTCAGAAGTCATTCTAATATGCTGATTTTCTGCTCAAGAAACATTTCTTTTTTAAATAAATATTGAAAAGATTTGAGCTGCATAAAAATTGTGTGTGTGTGTGTGTGTGTAAATGGTGGTTTTAAGTTTTCAAAAGTTGTTTTGTAAAAGCCTTTACTTTTGATAATTTTACAGCATCCTTGCTTCTTTTGAACGGCAGTGTAAACTTAAATAAACGTGACTGGCATTCAATCAAATAATGTTTTTTTTTTAAATAGAAAAATAAACATTAAAGAAATAAAAATTTAAAACTGACATTTATTAAGTTTTACATCAGTTTTCAAGAACCCCAAAAGCAAGTAAAGCATTTTTTTTTTTTTTTTTTTTTGTATGAAGGGCTTACAATGAATAGTGGATCCATTTTGTCGACTCCCAGGTATCTCAAGTCCCTCTGCATTCACGCACCAACATTCCCCACCTCCATGATTACACTGAACATGCCTACAAGAATGGATTTTTTTTTTTTTTTTAGACTTTCACAAACAACATGGTAACACCATGGTACACTTATGTGATTATATTTGAGTTATATTCAGCATCGGTCAGGTTAGCGCACCTGAAGCGGCCATCCTCATAGCACTGGGGGATGTGCTCATGTTCCTGTGCTGCACTGACAGACCTGAGCTGCTCACATTGACTCAGACTCTCCGTCTCCAGCTGGTACTCTGGGGGGGAAACAAACAAAAAAAACAGGTGGATGATTTTTCTAATTAATACAAACTTAAATAATCTCCCAGAGAGACAATAAAAACAAAGGTGATGTTGTGAATAGACCAAATACGCTCACCTGAAATCTTTCCACATGTCAGAGAGAAGGTGCTAAGCAGTGTGGCAGTTAGACAAAAGAGTGTCATCTCTTCCATGTTCTGCATCTTCTCTAGGATGCAAGAACTCTCCTAGTGAATGCTATGAAACTGCAGCATCTTTTATACCACAGCCAAGATGTGCACCGTCATACCGGTTCAGCATTCTGTTGTTTTACGAATTTGTCTATCAAAACACTACCCTCTCCAGAGTGGTTAAAGTACCTGGTGGTGAATAAGAACATTCTGGACATTGTAAAGTGAGCAGCCAAGCTTGAACCTTTGAGGGTGCTTCTTTGAAGAGAAACAGCAACCTCAGTCTTCTGAAAACCACTTCTAACAGAGTTGTGCGTTGTTACTTCTCTTATGTCGTTGCCCTTATACTTGTACAAAAAAGAAAATACTTAGTAGAAGCAAAAGACATAGAAATCTTCATTTTTGCCATTTCTGTAAAGAGAACTCAAATTCGCATACACACAGACAATATATAAAGGAGAGTTAACTTGAATGAAGATATACAAAACATTTTGAGAATATTTTTTTAATGAAGTTGTACATACAGATAATTACATCAGGTCTTTAAATAAACTCTTTAAATGTACAGCTGGTATTTTCATCAAAAGAAACTTCAAGTTTTAAATCTAAATTCTAAAACACTCTTTGTACAGATTAATAGAAATTGAGATTAAACAGGCATTTTCAAGTATCATCCTTTTATGCCTTAGTTTTTTGTTGTTTTTCTTTACAGTTATAAAAACTGTATATACATTTTTCAAAAACAAAATTAACTAAATGGATTTAATTATATGCATTTACATCCATCTCAGGATTAGCTTACTTCGCAGTAGATACTCTCAAAGTATCAACATGATAAACAGACCTTAGTAAGAAGAGTCACCCATCTCTGGACGTCCACGTATAGATTAGCTTGTTTTCTTGTGAATCGCTACAGCATCCATTAAGACTGCAGAGAAACATGCTAAAGTATTAGACGAGCTGTTGTAAGAAAACTATCTAGGTGTGCTCTAATGAATTTGTTGGCATTGTGAACCTTTAGTGCCAGTGTATCCGACCGCTAAGCCCAATCCTGGCCTAAAATGCAACATTCATTTCAAAAACGTGTCAATTCTGAATGGTGCGTGTCTGAACAACCAGATCACGGTGGTCTGTTTTCTTGGCACTTCAAAGTGACTTTTTAAGTGGCAAAAACCTTAATGATTTTTACATCAAACGCTATTGAACTCTTAAACAGTATGCTATCAGTGACCCATTTGAGTCAAGTTCATATTTCCTTAAGAAATCTCACCCCACAAGTGGAAACAGAGTTGAAATTTACTTTTGGGGTCTAACTGATGCAAAAAAAAATTAATCTGTGCGTGGTGTTGTGACCTCTTCAATCTTTTTTAAAAAAAGATCAAGTTCCCTTCTGTTAACATGTGAAAGAATGAATCTGCTAAACTGATCTCTTCCTATTTTGGAGAACAAAATCTTCTTTAAGCAGATATGCGGCGGTTTAGACTCGGCATGAATACACACTGACATGTTCCTGTTTGACACATAAAGTGTATTTTCCTCATCTCACACTTGACGGCCAACGTTTTCCTTCACAGAGTGTGCATCTACTGAACAGTGTTAAATACACCTTCTCAAGTAGTAGAGTGTGTGAAGAAATGCGAGACGGTGTTAGAAGCTCAGAACACACACTCTAATGCGTGCATCACACAGAGCAGAGTGTGCTCATCTGCTGCACTTTTCCCAGGTCCGTCAGAAGCTGTTTGATGCGGCACTTGAGCTGTGGGAGTCTGGCCAGGGGATCGGGGGGCTCCAATTCACCCGTGAAGTCCAACCAACTCTCCAGCACTTCACACAGACAGGGAGAAAGAGAATGAAACTTAACAAAATATCAAAAACATCTAAAAGAGTGTCTCAAAGAGCTGCTTCTTGGATCATTTTTATGGCTGTGGCAGTTATTTTACCAGTTATTTATTTTATCTCTTTTAAAAACTGAATGTTTAACATTATATTAGAATTTGTAAATGATAATAATTCAGGTAGGGGGAAAAGCTGATATTTGATTAATCACTGTTTAAAAAAAAAAATTATGTTAAATTTTCTTTCTGATCAGGTGGCCCAGACATTAAATGGTCTAGGTGGAGCTTATTGTACTACGAAAAATAAAAATAATTCTTAAATATAAAATACCATTTAAAAAAAAACACAAAACAAATAAAAACCACAAAAAAAACCAAAGATTAAGGCTAAAATGTGTCATGTTCATTTTTTCTATTTAACAATAATTACAGAAACTGTTATTCATGTTAAAAGTGGCAAACAATGCATTGGTCAGCTTCTAGTTCTCAGAGCAGTTAAAAGGGTCATATGCTTTGTAATGTTTTCTTTTTCCTTTAGTATGTAATATATCTGTTTGTGCATATATATGATCTGGAAAAAGTTACAAAGCTCAGTCTTCATCTAACAGAAAACACCTTGATCAAAGTATAGCTATTACTTCCTCAAACGTCTATGTCATAATGTGAAATATTAGCATAATGCCCATCCAAAGGGATATGCAAAGACTTATGACGCTTTAATACATTTTAGTGTTATCATCATTTTGTGTTGACACTGTGTTTGGAAACATAAGCAAAACCGCTTTTGAGGTTAAGATTTATTTATAAATCTGTTCCTGAGCAATACAACTCAAAAGATTTCTCTGTAAAATGTGCTGTGCACAAGCAGAGTACAACGCTGGCTATATACAAAGACTACTTACCACTATGAAACTCTCTGCTCAAGTTGTGCTTGCAAAGTTGGTTCCGATCGATCGGCTTGATCAAACCATTTAAGAATCCTGCTCGGACTTGAACTGATTCAGTAAAACCGACGTTTTTTCGGTTGACGACATTAATTGTTTACAATTGCTTAAGGCCTTGGAAGCTGAAGCCTGCGATTATAGTGAGGGGCGTTACATTTCCGACACATGCTTGAGGTTTTTGGCCAATCACAACGCACTGGGTCAGCTGGATAGTCAGAGCACTTGACCGGCCACAAATCGGAACTGGTCAGATTTTGCTCCAAACAGACGTGCCAGCAGAGCAGTTACTGTACCAGGGACAGCCAGCTCACTGTTCACAATGCTCGAAATATCGGAAGAAAAATATAAATGTGTCTCTGAAGGGAACTGACTGTCTTCAGAAAAGTTTCAATGTAATTTTCTTTTCCTCTTAACTCCATATAAAGTAGTGTTTATAAGCGCAGCGATGCTTTGTGTTCAGTGGTAAACCACCTACTGTCAGAGAGTGAATTTGCATTTTTATTCAGACTGTTTGCAGCATTTTTTTTGTGCCAGGTGTCTTATGTAGCATAATTTCTCAAATTTAAAGTCAGACCATTCTTTTTTGCTTTAAATCTTGAAATACAATCTAATTAAAGGATTAAAAATAATTTTAAAAAAAGGAACTGGCCATGAAAAAAAATCATGATTGGTGCAGCACTGCAATAAACTAAATAATGAATTTTACAAATAGCATTACCCCTTTAAACATGCAGGGTTTCTGAGGTAATGCCATTTTCATTTATAGTAGTTTAGTACTTAGTCCTCAAGGTTGGTAACCAAAAGGTTAAATCTTCACAAAGGTACCATCACTACTGTGCTCATGAGCACAAAACGTAAAGGTCCACTGTGTAATATTTAGGAGGATCTATTGACAGAAATAAATAAGCTATATAAGCTCATGGTGGCAATCTACGTCCTCCCCGCAGAAACAAATTCAACCAACCCTGGTCACGTGTTGTCAAATATTGTTTTGACTCGATGGCACTACCCATATTTCTCCCCCTTACCATCAAGCTCTTTCTCAATGAGGTCCATGCGGCCAGACAGCTGGTTCTGAATGTCCTCTATGTGAGTAAGCAGGTTCATCTGCCATTGCAGGCAGTTCCTGGCCTGTTCCATGGAGCCCAGGCTGCTGTCATTCACACAGCCAGACAGAGCAATGGCACTGCTCACCTACACAAAACATAAACAAAGCATTGATTTCAAACTCCTTTCAAACACTGACCTTAAACCAGATCTGAGTTTTTAAATGTTCTTTGGTTACCTCTTCTTCCTTTATGTTAAACTGAGTGGCTGTTTGTATCCCCTGTTCATCCCTTGCGTGTTCGGGGCCTGTACCGGGAGGTTTCTGGTAGCTGTGCTCGCTGGTAATATAGGTTTCAGGGTTTGAGTTCTGGTTGAGGTGCTCTTTGAAATGCAGGCAGTCCGGAACCCCACCCATAGGCTGGTCCTCATCGGAGTTCACCCAAGACCGAGCCCACAAGTGCAAACTTGGGTTATGCTTGTTCCTGAAAAAATGTGATAAGCATATTATTGTTCCCACATCTTTTCTTCTACAGTTGTATATCAGAACAACAAGCCTGACAGCACTGGAAAACATGCCTGAAAATGTTTACATTTTTCTCTTCCAGTTTCATAGACAAGGCTTAAGATAGTGAAAGTAACCCTGTCTGCGAAAACATCCCAAAAACTTCAAAGCACAAGTTGCACAACCATTATTATAATAAATCAAACTCCACAAATTCAATAAAAATGTAAGGTGAAAAAAGTGAGCTCCACCCATATTTGCCAGCAATTCCTTTTGCTAATTATTATGGTAATTAAAAACTATTATGGTAGATTGTTTCCACAATTATGTCACCAAATTTAAAAATAGGATCTGGGAAGGCAAAGTGACTCTTACTGTAAAATATCCATCTTCAGCTGAAGGCCATGAAGCAAGTTTTTAACACTGTAAACATCAGCCAGCAGCTGGTGAGTGGACACAATCTTCTTGGCATTCTGATGCGAGTAGTTCTCTGTGAGGAAGGACAGGCCATACATGTGGCCCTTTTGGAGCCAGTCTTTATCATGGCGGTATTTAGCACTCCACCTCTGACCTGAGAAAAGCGAACATTGCAGTGACAACCCTGGAGTGACTTTAGTTTTATATTTACTAGGGCTGGGTATTGACACAAATTTCAAAATTCGATTTGTGAAATTTGCTAAAGCTGTAAACTATACAGGGAACCCAGACAGTGGCACATTACTATAACATTTAAGGTAAAATTAACTGATTTGTATGTAAACATAGATTACACACAAGGAAGTTTTTATAACAATAACAACAACAACAACAACATTATAATATATATTTATATTTTAAAAATGTAAACATTTAAATGCTGATCGTCATACTTGTTTTCATGATGGATTTATTCAAACATTCAATAAACATTGAAGAACAGGTTAAGTAAAAAATATAATGAATGTAATATATATTTAGCAAAATGCTCCTCTCTAAATTTCATTTTTATAGCTGATTAACAAGTTTGTGGTCCTTGAATCGCTTTTCTGAGGTAAATGCATAATACAAACACTGATTGAGCGATTACATGAGACAATTTTAATAAATAAAATAGTTCATTCATCAACAGCATAGACTAAAAGATCGATGCTTGGGACTTAAGAATCGATAATGGTTCAAATGAGATCAAAATGAGAATCTATTAATCAATATTTTTAACCCAGCCATAATATTTACATTAACATTCAAGAAACAGACATTAGACATCTGTAGTAAGCAGAATACAGTGGAAGATACTATAACTATAAAAATCCTTTTGTGTTTAGTATTGTTGCATGGTTGTTACCTGGTGGGTCCCGGCAGATGTAACAGATGTATTGATCAGGGATGCTATCTTCCAAAAGCCCCATACACACACTGTGCTGCCAGCACATACACTCCTCACACTGTACAGATATAAACATATTAACAAAAACTATTATTTGCAATTCTACACTACAACAGATTCATAGCAAAGACCACAAAAAGGTACACTTTTTTTAGCACACTTTTGTGTCTCTTGCATGAAACTGCCTTTACAGACAGAACAAAAACTTGTTTCAAAGTTCTTGAAGAGCCATTGCTAAAAGTAATCCTACCTGAATCATGAAGCCGTTTTCTTCATCCATCTCACAGATGCAGCGAACAATTTCATCTGCACCAACATCATCCTCATCCTGGAAGTCCTCCATAGTGATCGAGTCTAGATCTTGGTTATACTCATCTCCACTGAACAGCAAACTCTCAGTGGTTGAGTCTTCCAGGAAGTCAATGTCTGACAGGTCTGAGATAGGAAAAGGAAATATGCCTCAGCATCACAACACAACACAACACTGATATCATATTCATGTTGAATACTATCTATTTTAATTACAGAACACACACAATTTAATAGCCGAGAGCTATAACTGAAATGAGACCATTATTGGAAAGTAGCTACAAATGGCTTCAAATGGACTCACTCTCCCCGGTGAGGTCAACGGACAGTATGGCACGAGGGTACTGGAAGGTGCTGTGCTTGAAGGCACTAGAGGAAGAACGATGTAGTGGGGAAGACGGTCTTTCCAAGTAAGACAACGACATCTCATTCAGGTCTGAGTAACCTTATCACAAAGATGAGAACAACATGAGCCTCTCATTTCAAAACGACTTGTTATGAACTGACCAAGATGGCTAGAACTAATAAGGCAATTTAAGATCAAATTAATTAATTATAAAAGTCAACGTAATTTAAAAGTCATAGATATGAGCGTTAAAGTATTTGTAAAACTTGTAAGTACAGAGACCTCTGAATTCAAAACTTAACTTACAGTGCAGTTTTGATTTCTTCTTCTTTTTTTTCTTTTTCTTCTGTTTAATTCGGAAAAGGTCCTTCTCTTTCCTGTCCCTCCTGTCTTTATCCCTCTTTTTCGCTACAGCAGAGAATGAAATAAAAGATGAGTACTGGTTTATGAATGTGAAATTGAGATAAGAAAAAAAAGTTCAGTAAACTCACCAAACAACTGACATTTATCCTCCAGTTTGAATTTCCGCTCTGTCTTTATACAAAGCCCTGAAGACAAAAACATCCCTAAGATGAACAGGAAATGGAAAATAGGAAGAACTCCACTCTTCATCTTTCAAATCTGCCGAATTAGCTCACCATCCAGATGCTTGTCCTTCTTGAGAATCTTGTCATGGAGGTTATCAAAGGTTGGAGGAGGCAGGGAGACCTCTGTACTGTCTGAACTGACAGAGGCAGAGGAACGTTTCTTCTTACAGAACTTAGGAGGCCTCACACAGCCAGCGCTGTCCATTTGAAGCATAAAGCCCTGAGAGGACAGAGCTAGGACACAAAACAGAAGAACTTAACTCTCTGTAATTCAGTTTAATTGATTAACTATAAATTGAATAGCCATTTGATCGAATTGATCCTGACAAATAACAAGGGAACTTACAGGAAGAAGTAGAGACGGTCCTGCGTCTCTTGTTATCTGGGATATCTGACAAGGTGCTTGTAGGCATGGAAGCAGACGTGGCCCTGGTGCGGCCAACCCTGTCTGGTGAGCAGACCTCGCCGTCCATTTCTTTCTCAGTGTTATGATAGTACTTCAGGTGATAGTCCAGCAGCTTTGCTTTCCGGAATGCTTTAGAGCATCCAGGGACTTTACACTTGAATTTATTATGGTCCAGGTCTATTAGAGACTCATTGGGAGCAGTAGGGTCATCAGACTTCTTGCTGTTTATGACTGAGGATGAAAGAAATAATAATTATATACATATACATACATACATACATACATACATACATATTTACACAGGTCCTTCTCAAAAAATTTGCATATTGTGATAAAGTTCATTATTTTCCATAATGTAATGATAAAAATTTAACTTTCATATATTTTAGATTCATTGCACACCAACTGAAATATTTCAGGTCTTTTATTGTTTTAATACTGATGATTTTGGCATACAGCTCATGAACACCCAAAATTCCTATCTCAAAAAATTAGCATATCATGAAAAGGTTCTCTAAACGAGCTATTAACCTAATCATCTGAATCAACTAATTACACCTGCAAAAGATTCCTGAGGCTTTTAAAAACTCCCAGCCTGGTTCATTACTCAAAACCGCAATCATGGGTAAGACTGCCGACCTGACTGCTGTCCAGAAGGCCATCATTGACACCCTCAAGCAAGAGGGTAAGACACAGAAAGAAATTTCTGAACGAATAGGCTGTTCCCAGAGTGCTGTATCAAGGCACCTCAGTGGGAAGTCTGTGGGAAGGAAAAAGTGTGGCAAAAAACGCTGCACAACGAGAAGAGGTGACCGGAGCCTGAGGAAGATTGTGGAGATGGACCGATTCCAGACCTTGGGGGATCTGCGGAAGCAGTGGACTGAGTCTGAAGTAGAAACATCCAGAGCCACCGTGCACAGGCGTGTGAAGGAAATGGGCTACAGGTGCCGCATTCCCCAGGTCAAGCCACTTTTGAACCAGAAACAGATGCAGAAGCGCCTGACCTGGGCTACAGAGAAGCAGCAGTGGACTGTTGCTCAGTGGTCCAAAGTACTTTTTTCGGATGAAAGCAAATTTTGCATGTCATTCGGAAATCAAGGTGTCAGAGTCTGGAGGAAGACTGGGGAGAAGGAAATGCCAAAATGCCTGAAGTCCAGTGTCAAGTGTTAAGTTTAAGACATCTCTGTGCTGAATTTAGTTTAAGATTGCACATGACCGTTTACCTAAAGGAAAAGGAAACTCTTATTATGAAGTCCCCGGAAGTGCGGTGGTTGTTGTTGTTGTTCCCCAAGCACGAATGCACAATAAACGGGTGATCGTTGAACCACTGAAGTGTGTCTTCTTTAAGTATAACATTGGTAGCAGAGGATGGTTAGCAACTACAGAGTACCGCCAACATTTGATGAAGGAAAACCATATGAAAGTTGGAAGAATGAAGTCGCAATGTGGACCAGAGTTACGGAGCTTGAAAAAAAGAAACAGGCGCTTGCTGTGGCTTTGGCGCTGTCGGGAAGAGCGAGAGAAACGGCGATGGAAATACCGGTAGATGATTTAAATAAGGACACTGGCATGGACACTTTACTTGTGAAACTCGATGATTTGTTTCTCAAAGAAGAAAAGGACCAAACATATGAGGCTTACTCGAGTTTTGACCGGATTATGAAAGATAGCGGTGTTTCCATGACAGACTACATAATCGATTTTGAACAGCGATACTCACGGATGCGTAAATATAAAATGGAGCTTCCCGATGCAGTATTAGCATTCAAACTGCTGGACACTGCGTGCTTAGAAGTGAAAGACCGACAGTTAGCTTTGACAGCATGTACAGATTTGACTTTTGCATCAATGAAATCAGCACTGAAGAGGATTTTCGGAGGAAATTCTGCTACTACAGTGGGGATTAACCAGGAAACAGCATATGTAACAGAACACAGAAGACAGAGGAGCAAACCATGGTCACAAAATATTCAGCAAAAAACACCACTGCCTGGCACTAACCCTCTGGACAGGTATGGACGCAGATCAAAATGTGCTGTTTGTCAAAGCACTTTCCACTGGGCCAAGGACTGTCCACACAGAGGTGAGCAAATCCAACTGACGGAAGATAGTAAAGCAGATGGTATAGAGGAGTGCAATATTACTCTGTATACAAAAGAGTCACCCACTGAAGCAGAAATATTTATGACAGAGTGTTTTGGCTCAGCAATAATAGACACTGCATGCACACGGACTGTGTGTGGACAGGAATGGCTAAATAGCTACATCGCTGAACTAAACCAAAACGAGATCAAAAACCTGAGGAAGACAGAAACACAGAGTCATAGACCCTTTAAGTTTGGTGATGGAAAAGTGGTCTATTCCAGCAGAAAGTTGAAAATTCCTGCAAAGATTGGACAAACTAAGTGTCATATTGAAACTGAAGTTGTCCCAGCAAAGATTCCACTACTTTTGAGCAAGGCATCAATGAAAAGAGCAGGTACAGTGCTAGATATGGAGAATGACAGTGCGGTGATGTTCAGTCAACCTGTACAACTTGACTTCACAAGCTCTGGTCATTACTGTGTAAACATTATGGACAATGAAATGAAAAACATTCAAACTGATGATGACTGTGTCTTGGTAGCTGCTGAAGATGTCGCTTCAACGGAACAAAACAATGAGGATGCACAAAGTCAGTGTGATGAGGAGGTACTGGCAGTCTCAGAAAAAATTAGCTCAGCAGAAAAACACAAAATCCTGATGAAGCTTCACAGACAATTTGGTCATGCTTCTGCTGACAGACTGCAGAAACTTCTTACTAGCTCAGGCAATAAAGATGCAGAATGTAGTGTCATTCTGGAAAAAATTGTGAGTGAATGTGAAACATGTCAAAGATACAGTAAGACCAAACCAAAGCCTGCTGTTGGCCTACCACTGGCATCTCAGTACAATGAAACTGTTTCAGTCGATCTACATGAACTTGAATCAGGTGTGTGGTATCTCCACATTATTGACCAGTTCACAAGGTTCAGTGCAGGCAGCATACTGACCACGAAGAAATCTTCTGAAATAGTGAAACACTTTGTCCATGTCTGGATAAGTGTACATGGTCCACCTCAGAAACTGTTTAGTGACAATGGGGGAGAATTTAACAATGATGAGGTTCGAGACATGGCAGAAAACTTCAACATAGAAATAAAGACGACAGCAGCATATAGCCCATGGAGCAATGGACTTACAGAGCGACACAACCAAACACTTACAGAGATCATGATGAAGGTGAAGACAAGTAACGGCTGTGACTGGAACACTGCATTGGACTGGGCTCTTATGGCAAAGAACACCATGCAAAATGTCCATGGCTACAGTCCCCATCAGTTGGTGTTTGGACAGAATCCCAATCTGCCCTCTGTATTAACTGACAAGCCCCCAGCTTTAGAGGGCACCACAAAAAGTGAGTGGGTGGCAAAACACATCTCTGCTTTACATGCATCAAGAAAGGCTTTTACAGAAGCAGAATGCTCAGAAAGAATTCGGAGAGCACTACGTAAACAACTGCGTAACACAGATGAGAAATATAAAATGGGTGACAAAGTGTACTACAAGAGAGTTGATTGTCAAGAGTGGAAAGGACCAGGAGTTGTCATTGGCCAGGATGGTGCTGTGGTGTTTGTCAGACATGGAGGAACCTGCATTAGGGTACACTATCTCAGACTAAGAAAAGTAAATACAGACAACGGAGATCAACATGTCAATAAGGATGATGCTGAAATGGACACAAACAATGTGCAAAGACAGGAGATGACAGGAGATGCTGTCAACAACACAGAGGGAACTGAAACTTTAACTGAGATGCAGCACAGTTCGATGCAAATTGAGCACACAGGGGCATCCTCTCTGGGGCAGAATGTAGCAGCACAACACACAAGTGACGACATAGGGACACAAAGTGATACAGATCAGGGAGCTGATGTCCGTCTGAAAACAGGGCAAGTCCTAAAATACAGAGACAGAGACAGTGGAGCTTTGCACACAGCTAAAGTACTAGGGCGTGCAGGCAAAGCTACTGGTAAATATAAAAACTGGTACAATCTTCTGCTCATTGGGCCCACTAATGTTGCAGGCAGTAAAGATTCAGTAGACGTATCATGTTTAGAAAGTCTTCAAATAGAACCCGCTGTTACTGATATCAATACCACAAATGTCAGTGAGGATGTATTGGTGACAAAAGATCTATCCTTTGATCTAGCCAAACAAGAAGAAATTAAGAGTTGGAGAGATAACCGTGTGTTTGAGGAAGTTCAAGATGAGGGACAAAAGTGCATCTCCACCAGATGGGTGTGCACTCTCAAGGAAACACCAACTGGACTAGTACCGAAAGCACGATTAGTGGCTAGAGGTTTTGAGGAATTAGATGTGTTAGAACTACAAAAGGATTCACCTACATGTGCTTCAGAGTCCCTTCGACTGCTTGTGGCAGTAATTTGTCAAAGACAGTGGACACTTCATTCCATGGATATAAAATCCGCATTTCTGCAGGGAATAGAACTGTCACGTGAAATCTACATCAGGCCTCCCCCTGAGGCTATTTGTAAAGGAACATTATGGAAACTCAAAAAGTGTGTATATGGTCTGGCAGATGCCTCATTGTACTGGTACAACAGAGTGAAAGACATAGTGCTGAAAGCAGGAGGAAAAGTGTCCAAAGTTGATCCAGCTGTTTTTTATTGGCTAGATCAGGACTGCAATGTAAATGGTGTGCTTGCCTGTCATGTGGATGACTTCATATGGGGAGGCACACAAAGTTTCTCCACAACTGTAATACCACATCTCAGATCCGTTTTCCAAGTTGGACGTGAGGAACACGATCACTTCTGTTATGTGGGAATAGATTTTGTGACTGTTGACAGAAAAGTACAAATACACCAGGAAAACTACATTCAACACATGCAGCCCATACATATGGATCCTTCACGAGCTGTGGAACAAGACTCATCTCTCTGCGAGGAGGAAAAGGATCAGCTCAGGTCTAAAATAGGCCAAATTCTTTGGGTGGCAAGACAGAGCAGGCCAGATGTCATATTTGACGCTAGCAATTTAGCATCAGATATAAAAAATGCAACTGTGCAGACAATCCATGAAGCAAACAGGATAGTGTGCAAACTCAAGTCCAAGAAGGTAATTCTAAACTTCCAACACTTGGGCAGAGACAGTGCTCTTAAGCTCATTGTGTTCAACGATGCCTCATTTGGAAATCTTTCAGATGGAGGTACCCAAGGAGGGCACCTGATTCTTCTAATGGGAGAAAATGGAAAATTCTCACCCCTTTCCTGGCAATCAAAGAGAGTCAAGAGGATTGTGCGGAGCACTCTTGCTGGTGAGACATTGGCAATGTCTGATGGAATTGACAATACTATTTTTCTGTCCACACTGTTCTCAGAACTAACAACTGGTGATGCTGAACATGCTCCACCAATAATCTGTGTTACAGACAACCATTCACTGGCTGATGCACTAAAATCCACAAAGTCAGTTTCTGAGAAAAGACTCCGTCTGGAGATAAGTAGTATCAAAGAACTTGTCCAAACACAGAGAGTTGAGCGAGTACTGTGGTACAATACAAAAGAACAACTTGCAGACTGCCTTACCAAAAAGGGGGCATCAGCTTGTCAGTTACTTAAGGCACTGAGTGAAGGACTATGGAAACTTTATTAAAACAAAGTCTGTCTTTGAGTTGTACTCCAGAGCATGTTGAAATGTGCTAGGTTGTATCCTTGTTCAAGGATGTGGTTGTACAGTGTTTATTTTTTTTAATTTTTTTTTTAAGAGAGAGGGAGTTTGTTAAGTTTAAGACATCTCTGTGCTGAATTTAGTTTAAGATTGCACATGACCGTTTACCTAAAGGAAAAGGAAACTCTTATTATGAAGTCCCCGGAAGTGCGGTGGTTGTTGTTGTTGTTCCCCAAGCACGAATGCACAATAAACGGGTGATCGTTGAACCACTGAAGTGTGTCTTCTTTAAGTATAACATCAAGTACCCACAGTCAGTGATGGTCTGGGGTGCCATGTCAGCTGCTGGTGTTGGTCCACTGTGTTTTATCAAGGGCAGGGTCAATGCAGCTAGCTATCAGGAGATTTTGGAGCACTTCATGCTTCCATCTGCTGAAAAGCTTTATGGAGATGATTTCATTTTTCAGCACGACCTGGCACCTGCTCACAGTGCCAAAACCACTGGCAAATGGTTTACTGACCATGGTATTACTGTGCTCAATTGGCCTGCCAACTCTCCTGACCTGAACCCCATAGAGAATCTGTGGGATATTGTGAAGAGAAAGTTGAGAGACGCAAGACCCAACACTCTGGATGAGCTTAAGGCCGCTATCGAAGCATCCTGGGCCTCCATAACACCTCAGCAGTGCCACAGGCTGATTGCCTCCATGCCACGCCGCATTGAAGCAGTCATTTCTGCAAAAGGATTCCCGACCAAGTATTGAGTGCATAACTGAACATAATTATTTGAAGGTTGACTTTTTTTTGTATTAAAAACACTTTTCTTTTATTGGTCGGATGAAATATGCTAATTTTTTGAGATAGGAATTTTGGGTTTTCATGAGCTGTATGCCAAAATCATCAGTATTAAAACAATAAAAGACCTGAAATATTTCAGTTGGTGTGCAATGAATCTAAAATATATGAAAGTTTAATTTTTATCATTACATTATGGAAAATAATGAACTTTATCACAATATGCACATTTTTTGAGAAGGACCTAATATATATATATATATATATATATATATATATATATATATATATATATATATATATATATATATATATATATATATATATATATACACATTTTTCTTAAATTGCAGTATCTAAATTAAGTGAGTGGAAGACAGGTGCTGATTCATACTTGGCTCTCTGGCATGTTTGTTGGCTTTAGAAGTCCTGGAAGGAACTTTCTGACTTGCAGCTGGACATAAAATGAAAAGATAATAAATAGTTTTTAAATACCACAAAATCCAAGCAGCATTACCATTACAGGATTTAAAATCTACCGGTGACATTTTCTAAATATCCTGGTTAGTTACTTTGCTGTTTACTATATCAACAAAACCTTTGTGCCCTTTAAAAGATTCATGGAGAAACATTATAAAGGCATTCAATGCTATGGTTACATGGCCAACCTACTTGTCACTACAGAAGGGGAGTTCCCTTCAAGTGTTGTTTGATTACTAGGCAACATGTCTGTCATCTTGTCCTTCTCAATGATTGGTGACTGAGCACTGCCAGCGGGAGGAGCTGTGGATGGGCTTCCTGAAACTGGCTTTTGTGAAGAAGCTTCTGTTTTAACTGCAGTGCTGTTGTCTTCTTCTAAAGGGAGCATTTTAAAATGCAATATTTAAACAGGTCAAGCATGGATAATTATGTAATTTCACTTTTTTTTTTTTTAAACAGCATGTTCAAAAAAGTTTGGGCCTATTAAATAGATCAAAAGTGACAGTAAAGACATTGATAATGTAGTAAGATGATCATTTTTAACTTTCTATTCATGAAAGAATCCTGATAAAAATGTATAGAATGACTGCTGAAAATTCAGCTTTGCCATCCCAAAAATAAAATGCATTTGAAAACATATTAAAATAGAAAGCAGTTGTTTTAAATGGTGATAATATTTAACAATATTAAATGTTTTTCTGTATTTTTAATCAAAGAAATGCCTTGGTGAGCATAAGAGTCTTTACAAAATTTTTTTTTTAAATATTACCAACCGGAAACTTTAGAACAGTGTTTTTTAGTGCTTTATTATGCCATAAACTCTGTATAGTTTGTGTCTCTCACCAGCTTTCTGAGAGCCATCTAGGGGAGGAGGGGGAGTGATGGAATCCTTCATGTGAGGAGAAGAGGGGTAAGTCTGGTCAGAGCTTGTTGCTAGACGCTGAGACCGTCTCCTTCTCTGCGGGGAGTTGGAAGGGGCTATGCAGAGACAGAAATGTATTTCATCATCACATCTATACAATATGAAATTTCAAGTCTGTTATAACTGCTGACAGTTGACAATATATAAACACTACTGCTCTTAGGTTGACCAACCAGTGTGTGTGCTGTCTGGAAGGGTGTGTGTCGAACTGGATGAAGGACTGGGTTCAGGGGCCGCGGTTGTGTTCTGACTGCTAGAGGTGGACTCTCCCGAGTCGTGTTTAAGTCTTCTTGAGCGAGACTTGCACAGCGATGGGCTAGAGTGGGATGCTGGGGTTCTTTGGGCACTGGCAGACTGGGATCTCTCTTCAGCTGGACTAGCCTCTGAACCTGACACTTTCTGAGGGGTGGAGAAGTAAACATGACACAGTGTGTGTACTAAAGTGATCATCACGTTGATAACAGTATGTCAGTTTCATTTATACCTGCTGTGATGTTACTGGAAGCTCTTTTGACTCTGCTTTGCATTCAGATTCAGTGTCAGCACATCCTTGATGATTAGAAATGAAAAGCACACATAAAACGTAATCACTATGCACTGCTGCTGAATCAGTGTCACAGTTTAGGAAACATAGAAGCCATGATTATAGTATTAACTTTTTTTTTCTCAAAGCAAAGCAAATACACCAGAACAAACTAAGCTGTCAGTCAAATGGACTTAACTTGTGTGATACATCAGATGTCTTGCTCTGCACGCTTTCACTGACTTGCTCAGTTTAATTATCACACTTTAATAGTATTTATAACTCCATTTTATACAAGCTGTTACACTGGCTACATTTACATGCAACCAAATAATCCATTAGTAATCGGATTGATGGCTCAATCTGACTGAAAAGCCCATCATGTAAACACCTTAATAGATCCAAATTAAATGAAAATTCAATGAAATTTTTTAATCCAAATGAAGTTTCGATCGGATTGAAAGGGGTGGTTTATTCCTTTGCTAATCTGATTGAGAGAACATGTAAACACTTGATCGAATTGAAAACCAAACTGGAAAGGACTGCGCATGTGCAATGACGTAGAAATGGCGTAATGATGCACGGAACAAACAAATAAAATGTCATAAATGGTGTTTATTTAAGCGCAGGACTTCAGACTGTAATCGAATATATATTGGTGTCTGTGAATATTAAACTGCAAAATACTACTTAAATATTAATCCTACATGTTTTGTGTCTCTGTGTGAATGAATGGCGCAGACGTGCGGCTTCATTTGCCACACACGCACGACACTGTCTTTTTAACCTCTGCCGTGTCACTATATGAGGACATGAACGCATAAACTTCATCTCCTGAGCCGATCTGAGAGTCACTTCATGAGCATTTACTGTTTCATTTGAGAAAACTGTCATATGAACACACTCAAAGGGTCTTCACGGCAACCCATCAAAATAAAAATTTGGTTTAACTTGAAGAAATTGACAGAAATATATTAGGCTACTGTTGTACAGTAGATTTAGCTACGTCTCAATGTACTACTACTACTACTACTACTACTAATAATAATAATAATTATTATTATTATTATTATTATTATTATGGGTGCCTAGAGCGTTGCTTATTTTCCACTTGATCTTTTTTTATAAACAATGTTTACTTTTAAACAGTAGGGATGCCACAATACTCAATATAATATTGAACCGTTCGGTACGGCATTCACGGTTCAATATACGCGCTTGTGAATTGCGTTTTTTTTCCGGTTTTGCATTTAATTAATTATTTCTACAAATTCTATAATTTGCCTCCATCCCAATACTGAACAACGCGACATACATTCACATCACATGATAGTGGTAGAGTTATACTCACGGAACACTATAGTTCTCTTACGAGAGGTTCTCTCGTATTGCGTAAGTTCCTTACGCTACGGGAAAGTATTCTTTCTTCGAGATTTCTGAAAAACCCAAAATTATCCTTAATTTTGTAACATTGTCAACGCAGTGCGGCAGCCTGGCAGACCATAGCAGGCTATTCCAGCGTGCTATTGGCTGCTCTGCTGGCAACTGCAGCAGCCTATCGGTGAGCCCGCGTGACGTGGCGACCAATGAGGGCGCTTCGCGCCCACCTGGCTTCATTTGCCTACAGGTGGGGCGTGGCCACGTGTATATAAGCAGGGCTCACGGGCTGCATATTCGATTTTCTTTTCTTCAGCGAAGCCCTTCGCATCGCTGGATCTGGAACCCGCCGCCGTGATCGTGCAGACGAGCAAGCAGAGGACAGCGCCTGGAGAAGCCGGCAGCATCGCGCCACCTTCAGCCATCCGTGCCTGCTCTGCTATCCGGCAGCATTATATCCTTTCATTGCACGTGTTCTCGCCGTTGCGTCACACGTTTCATAAAAGAGCACGAGCGTTTTTATCAAAACGCCTCGTTCCACCTGCGGCTCGTGCCACGTGCAGCTCAGCACCAGAGACCGCCATGTGTCTGCGCTCTCTGTCTGGGCCGTGACCACGCCGCCGCCGCACTCCTCGCGGGCGAATGCCCCGAGTGTGAGGAACTCTCTATGTCGACCCTGCGGGCTCGACTCGAGCAGTTTTATGACGACATCACTCCGCTGTTCCCCCCCTCTGTTCAAGCCGCGCCACCGCGCCGCTTACAAGAGATGGTTGAAATGAACGGTCTCGGAGCGAGCCTCCTCCCCCTCTGTTCAAGCCGCGCCGCTTACAAGGGATGGTAGGAATGAACGGTCTCGGAGCGAGCCTTCTCCCCCTCTATTCAAGCCGCGCCACCGCGCCGCTTTCAAGGGATGGTAGGAATGAACGGTCTCGGAGCGAGCCTCCTCCCCCTCTGTTCAAGCCGCGCCACCGCGCCGCTTGCAAGGGATGGTAGAAATGAACGGTCTCGGAGCGAGCCTCCTCCCCCCTCTGTTCATGCCGCGCTGATGCGCCGCTTATATACAAGGGATGGCAGAAATGCACGATCCTGCAGCTCTCTTTACGTTACAAGAGAGCTGTTCCACCCTCGCGCACATTTTTCAGTCCCCTCATGAGTTCAGGCGACTGGAATTGTTCATATTGCTGTACACGAGCCTGTTAAGACACGCACGCCAGCAAACATACGCCGTCATAAGACATGACGCTGACATATGCTCTCCAACGAACCCGCACTCCCCCCTCTTGGACCGCGCAGATTGCGCCGTTCACAAGGAATGTGAATGCGCTCGGTCACGAGCACGTTCAGCGCGCGCGCACGTGCGCGCGCCGCACTCACCGGGAAATTAACAGAGGGTGTTTTCGTCCCGCTGTGGCCGGACGAACCGCCATTCTCTAGCATTTCTCAGCCCCCTCTCTAGTTCAGGCGGCTGGAAATATTACTATTGCAGTAACGAGCCTGTCTTTTATGCACGCACGACTGCCAACAAGCACGAGGACGTACTGCTGTATGCTCGCGCTAACTGAACGCTATTGTGTCCCTCCCGGTAGCACAGTGGCAAAATCAGCGGCTGAAACGCCGGAGACCCGAGTTCGAGCCCAGCTCTCGCGGAAGATAAAAATGTTTTACTGTCCGCTTCCCCGGGCTCGCGGCCAGCTTTTCTTACATACAGAAAGCTAACTCGCACCACGTGGTGCTCGAGTATTTTTGGACGTCTATACATAAGGAGAGAAAAGACGTTAAGTCCCGCTGCGGCCGGACCACCGTTAAAACTCTGTTTTTCCTGTCAGTCCCCACTCCTGTGGCTACTGCAGATGTTTTCCACGCAGCCTACGAGCCGGCGAACTCGCCCTCTCGCCTGTTTCCAACTGTAGCCCCTCCAAAGTCCTCCTAGCAGAGGGGGGAAGCGACGGTTAAGTCCCGCCGTGGTCGGACCACAGTCAAAACTCTTCTTCCTGTCAGCCCCCACTCCTGTGGCTGCTGCAGATGGCTCTCACGCAGCAAACGAGCCGGCAAAACTGCCCTCTCGCCTGTCTACAACCGCCGTTTTTATGACGAACCAGAGAAATCACGAAGTTGCCTTTTTTCTGGTTGCACGGCTCACGCCGTATGTGTTTTCAAATGCAGTAAACGTGCCCACTTTTGTGTTCACCCCTGCACCCAAGCACCACAAATCCCGTGTCTCTCACTCACATAAAGCGGCCACCGGCCGCTCGAGTGCTAGAGTTAGGTCACGTGTCCGCTTATTTGCGCCCACGCCTAATCACCACACGCGCTGTCACACAGCCACTCTTAACCGGTCATGTTCCACGCGTAAGAGTTGTGCCCGCTCAAACGCGCTCACACATTTTCGCGAACATTCTGCCCCCGGCGCCATGCGCCGCGCCACACACCATTTGTTCTCCGCCCAAGGTGGCCGGAACGACGAGTGTAAGGCCACACACAAGCCACTCCCTGCTCGAAGCGGCAGAGATACAGTGTGTAGGGCGGCCAGCCATCGCGAGCGATCGGCTGGCCCACAGCACAGAGAGCACTGCGCCCGCCCCTCCTATACAGGCCGTCGAACCCGCAAAGCGCGGCGTTTCGAGCCCGGAGGCCGTTCTATCCTGTGCGCGTACGGAGACGAGAGTGAGCGAGGAAGTAGCACATCTACTTCGAGCGGAGATAGCCACACTGCTGTGCGAAGGGGCTATAGAACCGGTTCCCCATTCTATGAGCGAGTCAGGCTTTTACAGCCGGTATTTTCTCGTGCCAAAAAGGGTTGGGTCGCTCAGACCGATTCTGGATCTGAGGCGTCTGAACAAAGCTCTTATGAGAAGATCGTTCAAGATGCTCACGACCAAGCAGATCCTCGCGCATATTCGCCCGAGAGACTGGCTAATCTCCCTAGATTTGAAAGACGCATATTTTCAAATCAAGATAACGCCGCGTCACAGGCCATTCTTACGATTCGCCTTCGACGGCCAGGCTTATCAATACACCGTCCTTCCGCTCGGCCTGTCACTAGCACCCCGTACATTTACGAAGTGCATGGACGCGGGCCTCGCTCCCCTGAGAGGTCGAGGGATGCGAGTGTTGAACTATCTGGACGATTGGCTCATCCTGGCGCAGTCAGAGGCCGAGCTCCTCGCCCACAGGGCAATGCTGCTCAGCCATCTGGACAGCCTGGGGCTCACGGTCAATTGGACCAAGAGCTCATTAGTGCCCACGCAATCAACCTCATTTCTGGGTTTGAATCTGGACACTGTGGCAATGTCAGCCCGCCTGTCACCCCAACGCGCGCGCCAAGTTCGGCGCATGGATGCGTACTTCCGGCCGGGCAAAATCGCACCTCTCAAGCTCTTTCAGAGGATGCTGGGACGTATGGCCTCAGCTGCAGCTGTGCTCCAGCTGGGCTTAATGCGCATGCGCCCGCCGCAATGCTGGTTAAACGCCCGAGTGCCTCACAGAGCCTGGGCGTCCGGAGGCTTCAGGATCAGAGTGACTCAGGGCTGCGTTTCAGCCCTAGAGCCCTGGTTAGTAGCCGACTGGTACCAGCGGGGAGTGACGATGGGAGCCATCTCACACCGCAAGGTCATCTCGACGGACGCCTCCACCACGGGTTGGGGCGCCGTTTTCGAGGGCAGATCGGCCTCGGGCCTCTGGTCGAGCGGGGAAAAGCTCCTACACATAAACTGTTTGGAGATGATAGCGGTAGAGAACGCGCTCAAGCAGTTTCTCCCGCTTATACGAGGACACCACGTGTTGGTCCGGTCGGACAATACCACAGTGGTGCCCTATGTGAACCGGCAGGGCGGTGTCAGGTCCAGGTGTCTGGGCAATCTGACAGAACGCCTGCTCGTGTGGGCACACAGCTCGCTGCGCTCGCTGAGAGCTGCGCACGTACCGGGCCACCTCAATGTGGGCCCGGACAAGCTGTCCAGGGGCCTCATTCTCCCAGGAGAATGGTCCCTGCACCCTCAGACAGTCCAGCTGGTATGGCGCCTATTCGGCAGAGCGGAGCTCGACCTCTTTGCAACAAAAGAGAACGCCCGCTGCCCGAGGTTTCTGTCCAAAAGCGAGGATGCGCTGTCCCAACCTTGGCCCAGCCTCCCGCTGTATGCTTTCCCGCCGATTTCCCTATTGCCCCAGGTCATAGCGAAAATCAGGGAGACGCGCCGCCTGGTGCTCCTTATAGCGCCGCGCTGGGAGAACCAGATTTGGTACCCAGAGCTGGTGAAGCTGTCGCACTCACCCCCCTGGCCAGTTCCGCTGAGAGCAGACCTCCTCTCTCAAGCAGGAGGGTCAGTTTGGCATCCCCATCCAGAGCGTTGGTCTCTGCATGTATGGGTGACCAACGGATACCCGTTGACCTGCCCGAAGGGGTTATGAACACGATTTCACACTCTAGAGCCCCCTCGACGAGGCGGTTATATAGTTCTAAGTGGTATAGGTTCACTGAGTGGTGTGTTTCCAAGGGATTGGACCCACAGCAATGTGGGGTCCAGCGGGTGCTCTCCTTCCTCCAAGAGCTTTTGGAACTGGGCAGGTCCCCTTCCACGCTCAAAGTGTATGTGGCGGCTATAGCAGCGTTCGCTCAGACAACGCTAGGTAGCACGCTAGGAAGGAACGAGCTCATCATCCGTTTCCTCAGAGGAGCCAGACGGATGAATCCCCCGCGGCCCCCATCGGTTCCTATATGGGATCTGGCCTTGGTCCTAGAGGCCCTGAAGGCCCATCCTTTTGAACCGCTCGAGACTGTGGAACCAAGGCTCCTTTCGCTAAAAACCGCGTTCCTGATAGCTCTGGCTTCAGTGAAACGCGTGGGGGATCTACACGCGCTCTCAGTGAGCCCGACGTGTATGGAGTTCGGTCCTAATGACTCTAAGGTCATTCTCAGACCGAGGCATGGTTATGTCCCCAAAGCGATTGGCACTCCCTTCAGGGCGCAGATTATCTCCCTCTCGGCTCTGCCAGCATCCGACGAGGGGGACGGTGGCAATATCCTCTGCCCTGTCAGGGCATTGAGGGTTTATGTCACACGCTCCGCCGCCTTCAGGCGTTCTGAGCAGCTATTTGTTTCGTTTGGTGGGCGCACTAAAGGTCTCGCCTCCTCGAAACAGACCCTTTCCAGGTGGATAGTGGACGCGATTGCAACTGCATACGCTTCCAAACACCTGCAGTGCCCGCTAGGTGTCAGAGCACACTCCACCAGAGGCATGGCCTCTTCGTGGGCTTGGGCCAGAGGGATTTCCATCCACGATATCTGTATGGCGGCAGGCTGGGCCTCCCCGTCTACGTTCGTGAGATTTTACAATCTGGAAGTTCCTGCCTTACAGGCGAAAGTGTTACCAGTTCAATAGGGCTGTTGGTCCTGCCCAGTGATTCTGCGCAGACATAGCTCACATACTGGTAGTAAGTTCGGTACTAGGCTCATGTGAATTTGAAGGAGACCGGCGGTGCCGTTTCCTCATTTACGAGACGAGCTGTTGTGAGTTTGAAGGTGACCGGCGGTGCCGTTACCTCATTCATGAGACAAGGTGTGGTGAATTTGAAGGCGACCGGCGTTGCCGTTCCCTCATTCATGAGACAAGGTGTGGTGAATTTGAAGGAGACCGGCAGGTGCCGTTCCCTCATTCATGGGACAGGGTGTTGTAACCACCCGTTGTAACCACCCGTCAGTTCGAATGAAGTGTCTGTAGATGTGGTGGCCCGTTTTCCTTACCGGCCACCCTGCCCGAGCAGTGTTATGGTCCCCGGTTCCCTGGGATACATATGCTGTACGCGAGGCGCGCACGGCGTTGACAATATGTTCCCGTAGCGTAAGGAACTTACGCAATACGAGAGAACCTCTCGTAAGAGAACGATACTCGGTTACTTAACGTAACCTCGGTTCTCTCTAGAAGAGGGAACGAGTATTGCGTTCCTTGCCGTGCGCCCCGCGGGCTTTTACGCTTCAGAACTACGAAAACCGAATATGCAGCCCGTGAGCCCTGCTTATATACACGTGGCCACGCCCCACCTGTAGGCAAATGAAGCCAGGTGGGCGCGAAGCGCCCTCATTGGTCGCCACGTCACGCGGGCTCACCGATAGGCTGCTGCAGTTGCCAGCAGAGCAGCCAATAGCACGCTGGAATAGCCTGCTATGGTCTGCCAGGCTGCCGCACTGCGTTGACAATGTTACAAAATTAAGGATAATTTTGGGTTTTTCAGAAATCTCGAAGAAAGAATACTTTCCCGTAGCGTAAGGAACTTACGCAATACTCGTTCCCTCTTCTAGAGAGAACCGAGGTTACGTTAAGTAACCGAGTATCGTTATTCACAATCACGAAAGTTCATAATTTGCATGCGTTTTACAGCCTTGCCAGTTAAACATGTGCTTTTCCGAGCGAGTGCACTAAACACCTGTCAAACACGCGACTACTGGACTAAGTAGTCTTACTTCACTAATACTGTCAAATACACACAAGGTTTACATAAACACAGTCGGATATGTCTAAAGTGAAAGTAAAATCGGCGTGTCTGTATAATAGATGCACGCAGGTCTTAAATTGACAGCTGTGCAGTAGTGAACACGCTGTCCTTAAAGGGACAGTTCACCTCTAAAATGATGTCATTATTTACTCACTCTAATGTTGTTCCAAACCTGTATTCCTTTCGCGATGACAGAATTTTCATTTTTGAGTGAACTATCCCTTTAATGTTAATACAACAACAAAAGACAAAGAGAAAATCACTCACTGCTCTTGACTGAATAACTTTAATACAGTAGCTTTAATAAGAATCAATGTATATTTTATAGTGAAGTCTATGTAGTGTTTTAATTTTACATTTATTAATTTAATTTCATACTTAAATGCTGCTGTACTGCTCTGAGCTGCCAGTGTAAATCTTTATATATATTTATTTTAAATTTTACAATACACTAGGAATGTGTACAAGTAAAATTTTAAGTTTAAGTAAGGTTTTTCAATTATTTTAAGTAAAATAAAGAAAGAAAATAAAGAAATAAAAAAATAGTCTTTTTTCTCCTTAACCTCTTGCTGTTCCTGTCGCTTAAAATAGAATAGCAAAAAACTGATGTGACAAGCCATCAGAACCGAACACCGTGGTTAAACTGTTAAACCGTGGACTAACTGTATTGTTGCACCAGTATTAAACAGTATGTAGCCTTTTAATGTTTATATGTATTATTTACTTACAATGATTATTATCATCAAGTAATGAACTCATTGAATTTAATTTAATATTTTTTGCAAATAGTTAAATATAAAATAAAAACATTTTGCTGTGGTACCGAAATTGGTACAGAGAACCGCAAACCATAAACCGTATTTATGGTATTGGTACCGTCTACTGGAATTTTGGTATCGTGACATCCCTACCACAGACACTTTATTTTGGGCGCAGGAAGGGCATTTTTACTCTTTGATAATATAAGCAGCTCATTGTCTCCTAATCAGGACCCAAAATAAATATTAAGTCTGCTCTTTAAAACAAAGAACAGAAGCAATGTAGGAGAATAGTATGCACAAAAGTGGGAAACTGTATATTCGTGCAGTGTGCGCATGTCAAAAAATTAGGGGTGTAACGATTCATCTACTACATCGATGTATCGATTTATTTTCCTACGATCTAACTACATCGATCTGTGCTCAGCAAGTTGGCCTTCCGGACGACATATATCGATCTAACATCGTTTTAAAAGGTAATCAATCGATTGTATCGATAATAGGAAATAACGCATTGGATTTAAGCACGTCAGACTTTAAATGGATGTTTTTTCTTAGCACTTTTAATGATAACGGCGTTAAACGTTACTCGATTCATTCTGCCTATCTGTGACATCATCGCAACGCACGCACGCACCAGCAGCAGCGCTAAGAAAACAAAACAGCATTGCGGATGGCAGAGGAGAAGCCAACCAGCACGAAATGATCAAGCCACCAGGAGAAACAGCTACCTGTACTTTCAACCCTTGCTAAATGTTACCTGTGCATTCCTGGCACCAGTGTGCCAGCAGAGCGAGTTTGTAGTACTGCTGGCGACATAGTGAACGTACAGAGAAGTGTTCTGCGGTCAGATCATGTTGATATTTTTGAAAACATAATCTGTAGAGTCATTGAAGAGTGGTTGGTTACATTGTACATTTTGTTAAATATTGTTTGTTTATTAAACTGAGAGTAGTAGCAGGTTCAGCCAGTTTATTCAACCTGAAGAAATGTTGGTTGCACTTTATTTTTTTATATTAATATTGTATTTGTATTATTTTAATGTTGAAAAACAACAGCAAAAGTAGCAGGTAAACCTACTATTAATTAAACCTGAAGAGAAGTTAGTTGCACTTTATTTTTGATATTAATATTGTAATATTTATGTTGGAAAACAAAAGCAGAAGTAGCAGGTTAACCTACTGTTGAAATGTTGGTTGCACTTACTGTGCTTTTATTGAAAATGTATTGAATATTGAAAATGAGAGCAGAAAAGGTTAACTTCCTGTTAATTCAACCTAAACTGTTGGTTGCACTTTATTCAAATAAAATTTGAATGCATATGCCATTAATTGTTGTTTACTTGTTTGTTTATATCCATAATTAATTGATATACCGGATTCCCTTACAAGAAACAACAGGAATCTAGGAAACTTCACCTGCACTGACCAGTATCCAGATATTTATTTCAGTCACACAATTTTTGGCTAAAAAGTTACTGAATCGATTTCAAGTCACTGAATCGTTTCGGATCGTATCGTTCTAAATGAACCAAAATCGTCCTTGAATCGTATCGACAACCTCAAATCGTGATACGAATCGAATCGTTGTTAAAACGAATCGTTACACCCCTACAAAAAATCTATTCTTATTAGAAGCTTGTGACATATAAATGCACACATCAACCCGATCGCTTTATTTATCGTTCATGCAAACACTAAGTTCGGATTAATCAATTGGAATAAATTCATTCCAAATTAAAGGTGTGCATGTAAACACAGCCAGTAAGGAATGATTAGCTCAAAATGTAGATCTGTATGCAGGTGAAAAGTATTTTAAATTAAATGCATACACCTCTTGTGCCTTTGCTCAAGTGCCAGCGATTACCCTTTGCACACATGCTATAGGTTGCCGACCCCTGCTCTATAGGGTTGACGGCTAGAGGAAACTTACCTAGAAACTATTTTGTGTCATAAACTCTAGAAACTAAGCCTTGTTCTGGGTAGTTACTCTCTGCTAATGTTTACCTGCCCCTTTGCTGAGACGAGTCCTTTTACTGCTACACAAGTTGCCTTGTCTTTTGCTCCTCCTCTTTGCTGTTGCTGATTCAAGCTCCTCAACAGCCGGTTTACTGTCCTCCTCAACAACCGGCTTACTGTCCTCCACAACAGCCGGCTTACTGTCTTCCTCAACAGCCGGCTTACTGTCCTCCTCAACAGCCGGCTTACTGTCCTCCTCTTCTGAGTCTAGGTCTGCTGTGAAAAGCAGGAAACGGACATATGGTTGGCTACTCAAAATGAACAAAGTGCTGATTTAAGATCAGGCTCCAAACAAATGAAAAAGGTTCATGAAAGATATGTAACTGAACACAGATCAGTAGGCAAGACCTCCACCATAATAATTAGGCAAGAAATTGGTCCTAACAAATCACATACCAATTTTTTCTGATTCGCTATCATCATCATCTTCGTCATCATCATCATCATCATCATCAAGCTCTTCATCTGACCGCTGTTCTCTCCTGTCCTCTCGGTCCTTGTTGCTGTTGGCGCTAGTACGTGGTCTGTTCCCTCCTTTATTCTTGGCTGCAGCTGAGGCAGCCTTCACCAGAGCGATCCAGTCCTGCTTGAACACAAACCAATACACTATCAGTCACATCTGACATTGACTGGTCACAAATACACCTCTTGCCATGGCTAACGTCAAAAAAAAGCAGCTTTTGAAGCTATTAATAATGTATGCAAATGTGAGCTGTGTAGACAAGCTGCTTGTCTTCAAATATTATTCAGGGTTGACCCCATGCATTTTACATTCTGAAAGAGAGGAAGAGGTCAAGGACAATACTATAGAGGGTCAAACTGAAATATACAATTAACTATAAAGCATGCTTAGAATTTATTGTCATTCAAGTCATACAACAGTTATCTAGCAGGGTAGCAATGCCATCAGTTAAACTTCAGTAGAACCTGTGTTAATTAAACAGAACTGATGAGGGCTCTCTGTGAAATCACTTTATTAAACTTACTTGTCCTTTTGCATCTTCTGGCATGGACTTGATGTGGATTCTTTTCACACAGCGAATGACTCCATCATAAAACTGTACAGTGTAAGTGCCTGAAGTACGAAACAAATAACAGCAAATCAGTGCCTCTATAGATCTTATTTTTATTGTGTAAAGGCATTCAGTTAAATCCTATGCTTTCCAGCATTTGAGAACACTTTTCCTTATGCATTTTGGAACAACCATTAAAGTCACACTGAACCAAAGAAAGCCAGGTTAATTTTAATTTAATCAATTTAATTGAACTCCTTTTTGTATTGTATACTGGCAGAAGAAACTGTATGTTTCATCTATGTAAAGATGACCTTACCTTCCTTGCTGATACTTTCAATCTTGGCAGGGTAATAGCGGCAATCTGTCCATCGGGCAAGCACCTCCTCACCATCTCTCAATTCCTAAAGATGAAATAAAAACAAAATAGACATGCAATTAATTACAGTCAACACAACCAAGATAAAGTCAACCAAACCTGTATTGAAGATATGGGATGTGCTGTGACCATAAAAGTGAATGGTTAGAGCAGAACAAACTGTGATGGAAACTGAAAACTTTGTTTCATGTAGTACCTGGCAAGCTGATTACAGTAGTTAAGCAACCACACAGATACTAGTTAAAATTCAATTCAAGAAAACCACAAAAGCTTCAACTGTATTTAAAGAATCTTAATTATAATTCTAGCTCTAATATTTTTTTTAAATGTCTATACATCAGAAAGGAAAGCTTTCTCTACATGACACCATTCAAAAGTTTGGGTTTTTTCTAAAAATTAATTTTTTTCTATTCATCAAAAAATCTTAAAAAAGGTTTCCACAAATATATTATGAAGCACAACGGTTTTCAACATAAAAATAAGAAATTCTTCTTGAGCACGGAATCAGCATATTAGAAATATTACTGAACAATCATGTGACACTGAAGACTGGAATAATGGCTGCTTAAAATTCAGCACAGGAATCAATTTTAAAATATATTAAAATAGAAAACAGATCTTTTAAATGGTAATACTGTTTCAAGGTATTATTGCTTTTACAATATTTTAATCAAATAAATGCAGTCTCAGTCAATATAAAAGTAGTGCTGGGAATCGATTAAAAAAATTAACTAATTAATCACATTTTTTTCTGTAATTAATCGCAAGTTTTTAATATTTTTGGAGTTTTTAATATTTTGATATTGTATTCATTTCAGTTACTCTCCAAATTAATGTGGCAACAATTTAAAGACAGCATATTTTAAATATTTGTTGTAATGACATCTTTTTATGAATTAAGGCCAGTATCACTGATACTAATGTCTCTATGAAACATCAAGGACATTACATTACAATATAACTGAAAGCTACCAATTTCAACATTTATTAGGCTTAAAAAAACAACAACTTTTAATTTAAGTGAACTTAAAACAATCTTTACATAAACCCATTATAATAAATGTTATATTTAGCCATGGCCTTCTGTTAGACATATACAGAAATGTAATAGTTATCAAACACCTTTCTTAACTGCATAAATAATCAATTAAATATAGATTAATCATCATCATTAAAGCTACACTTTTCTCTGTTACCTTTGTTCTTTGATGAACATTAATGCCAGACACCATTATTGACTGCTGTGACTTTAAGATCGGCCGCTGCCGAACATGACGTGGATCTGACGTGCTATCACATGGATCTCATTTTCTGATCATATGATGTAACGCTAGGCAAAAATGGATATAAAAACAAACGCTGCGTTAATTGCGTTAATATTTTTTATTCGCGTTAAACAAAAAAAAATTAATCGCCTGCATTAACGTGTTAATTTGCCCAGCACTACATAAAAGACTTGTTTCAAAAACGTTACAAAATCTTACCAACCCCTAACATTTGAAGGGTAATGTAAGTGTAACAACACCTCTTTAAATAGAAGTCACAAAGGCCTGTTTATTTTTTAAATGGATGATTGTTTGTGGCCCAACAAAACATTAAAGGTTTTGACTATGTAGATGGAGGAAAAATCCAAACAATGATGGGACAAGCAGTTGAGAGAGCCAGATCAATGTAGATGGGCAATTGAGGCATGTACTTGTCTCTGCTGAGGTAAGTCTTTTTGGTCCTCTGTGCTCTCTGTACTTCCAGGAAGCTCACGAAGGCGAGATGCTCTCATCTCGCTGAGTCTCTCCTGGCAGAAATGTTTGTAAGACAAGAATTAATCAATCACTCATCTCATTAACAAATGAGTGGCTGAAAACTTCAATAATGTTTAGTTTAGCAGCTGAAAAACTTAATTCGGTACTATACAGACATACTCTAACAGCCCACAATGGACCCTGCATTTCTCATGCTTGCCAAGGCATCCTAGACAGTTCAGACCATAAACATATCTGATAAGAGGAAGTACTGCAAACATACAGACACCTCCTCTTCTTTGAGACCCTCTTTGCGGAGTGCAGGTCTCTCTAAAGGCCGAAGTCTGTTGCTGTCCCAGAGAATCCATTCGTCGTACCTATGGCTCCAACGGTCAAAATGCACAAGCATCTTTCCCTCGTCATAATCAATCTTCTCGATACGTGAAGGGTACCTGCGAAGATACCGTTCAACGGATATCATTGATAGATAGCTTGAAAAACAACAAAGCGCTGAACAAACTTAAAGCTTTAATAACGGCCCATTCAAGAACTTCTGAAAATGAAAAACTATTCCTAATGAAATTTTTGTCTTATTTGTTTTAAATTAGACAAAAATATTAATCATGTGAGTATTTAAAAACTGTAACACTGCTCTTACACAAGGGTTTTTAATGTTTTAGATGCCCCATCCTAATATAGTTTCTTGTATATAGACCTAGTTTATATTGTTAAATATTTATATTATAAATGTGTCAAAATATTATTTGGAAAATATTAAGTTACTATTACTTTGAATTTTAGAGCTATTTATGTTTCACTTGTTTATTTGAATTATTTACTTATTTTAGCCACCTGCGATTCCCCAGACCCCAGTTTGAAAAGCCCTGTTCTAACATAAACAATATGCTAACAGCAGTTATTTTATCATGCTTAAATGGACCTTCAAAATGAATTCGTACCATTTTTGCAGGTAGTCCTGGGCCTCAACTCTAGCGCCAACCTCAAAAGCGATCCCTGGTCGATTTGGAGGTTTCTTGCTCATTTTGAGTGTACTCTTACCAGGTCTTCCTCAAGACACAAATGCTCTTTCGTCCTGTGGACGGACCTAAGAATGTAAAGAAATGATCTGTGAGTCCATGTACATAAATCAACAGAACTATCTTGCATGGACAAATGATAGATATATTCCTTACATTGACTTTAAATAAAAAAGTCAAATCTTTCATTCTTAAATCATGCATTGCATTTGCATGGGTAGTATTTGTAGATCAATAAACATGCACGGTTTCATCTAAGCTTGCTAAATATGCTCAACAATTTTACCAGCTTGCAAAATGTACCCTAAACCAGGCCTTTGATTACCCTACTGTATTCTAGTACACTCATATCAGGGATATTTTCCAAACGTTTGCACACGTAACGTGTCACGAAATAGCATCATAAATCAAGCAAATATATCAAAGCTTTTCAGACTGGACAGTAGCTAACTGAGCTATCCAGCTACTATACTATAGTTCACTACACTTATAACAGTCAGGCGCACAAATTAAATCGCTATGTAAATAAAAATGGTTACCGTTACCCTTTACGGAAAACGGAACCCTCTAAAATACATAGATACAAATTTAAGAGTGAAAATAATAATAAAATAAGAGGGTAACTGACTCTTTTAGCTGGATTATCATAGCTCGCTAATGCTAGGTATTGGCTAACGAGCTTCTCACATTTTCTGCTGCCTGGACACAATTGTCAAGTTTTTCTTTAAAGAACTACAAAACCCGTGAGCATAAATATTACACCTCAATAATTTAAAGATGAAACTTCAAGTCAAACCTCTCATTGTCCAGTTAGCACAACAGAACTAGCCAAGCAGCTAATGCTGTACCAGCTGACTAGCTAACGTTAAACCGTTCCGAGGGGATACAACTATGTGCAAAAAAGAGAAAAAAAAAATGACAGGCCAATTTTTATCTTTGTTAAAACGACTCGAAGATTGACAGTTGCTTTCTGACGTCCGCTATACGCGTGACATACAGATTTACCTTTGCAAATTCATTGAGAGAATAGCAATTAATTCCTATAGTGTATTGTGATCGTTCAAGCTCAGTTACTTTTACCCAAACTGGACGTGTGCGCGCACGCACGCGACGCACAAAATGCCTGAAGGCACGCGCACCGCAAACTGACACGTGACCGATATTCAGACGTATTGTTTTGTTTGTTTTGTATTAAAAGAGACAGAACCCTTTTACTTAGGCTTGAAATCGCCCACCTCTGTTATAGTGTCAAATGTCGTTTTGTGTTAATTGTGAGACTGTTGCAATTAGTTTGAATCAAAGTATTCACATTAATTAACAGGGAACAATACTTAAATTCTTAATTTTGCCCAACACATAGGCTAAACATCAACTGGTCAGTGAGTCGAAGCAGTTTTGTCTAATTTTGTGTCTCTGGAAAATAGTGATTTATGACATTATGCTGAATATCAAAGGTTTTTGTGTCTATTTCTTAATTTGCTGCACATGCTGAACTTGTCTAAATAAGTTATAATGTAGAAGTATAGAAGCATATTGTTCTTACCCAGCTTGTCAAAAAATCCTAATGGAATTTCAGTTTATCCTGTGTATCTTATTGGATTCTTAGAAACCTATTGGACATTCTGATTTATTTTAATGGAATTTAACTTTGTCCTGTGCTATTTTTAATTATTACGTTTTATTATAATAAATAAATAATTAATTAATTAATTACTTTTTAGACTAACTTAATTTGTGCGTGTACGTGTGTGTGTGTGTGTGTGTGTGTGTGAGAGAGAGAGAGAGAGAGAGAGAGAGAGAGAGAGAGAGAGAGCGAGAGAGAGAGAGAGAGAGAGAGAGAGAGAGAGAGAGAGAGAGAGAGAGAGAGAGAGAGAGAGAGAGAGAGAGAGAGAGAGAGACCCAATTGGATCCCATTAAATTCCTTTAGAAATTATCAGGATATTTATGTATTGTCTTATAAGACAATTCCCACAGAATCCTATAGGAATCAGATAAGACAAGACAAGTCAAGATATATAAATATCATAAGACAATTCCTAACGGAATCCTATAGAAATGGTTCCAAAATATGATAGAAATTCTAAATGGAATCCTGTACAGGTTTCTTATTGGAATCCTTTAAGATTTTTTTGACAGGGGTAAAGGTGGCATCTCTCCCCATCTTACCATATATATATTGAAATGCTGTTTGCCTTCTTAGAGACATTTACAACTCATAAATATTAGGCCTCTTTATATAATTTCTAATTTGTTTATTGTCTAAAATATTGTTTGTGTGCTATTGTGTCTTCTGTTTGTTAAAAATGCATTAAAAAATGCAACTCATAAATAAATTGAGGGACACATGAACATTTGTCGCCATCTGCAGCTCAGCAGCTTTATTTACCAAGAAAAATGTATAGATAGGAAAAAAAATTGTTGTTCATGCAACACATTTACACTTATGTAGTTGCAATGATTTTACATTGTGAATTTAATTCTTCATCATCTGTCCAGATCCTTTATGGCAGTTATCAAACAAAACATTGTAGTTTGCTCCTCCAGCATGCACAAAATCAGACACTGTCTTGCTCCCCTGAAAATTATGTTGTTTCTTAAACTGATAAGTAAAAAAAAAAAAAAAAAAACAGTTAAAAATTATAATTACATTTATGTCATTGGTATCTTATTTCCTAAGAACATAAACTTTAATACATTTTAAAGGATGTTAATGTATTCACATTATAAATACAACTAACTCTTTATCTGTTGCACTTTTATCAGAGTTGCAGAAATTGAGAAATATTTACCTTCCAGTTACTGCTCATATGACGGCCATCTACAACAACGGTCTGGGATGAGATGCCAAAGTTTTTTCCTTTATGGACCAGCCATTTAGTGCCATCTTCCAGAGTTACTCTAAAAGCATGACCAGCAAAAGTCATGCAAATGTGAGGTATTGAGCCTTTTGTTCCCCATGATGCATGTAATACAAAATACAACTATTTATTATATCCTAAGTTTACCTGACTCCCGAGTGGCTTATTGGACCGAATTGGAAAGACATCCCCTCCAGAGGTCTGGTGAACAGTTCTGCCATGAAAACTTTGGAGTTGTATAGTTTCCTCAGATCAGACATGTTGGAAAGGTCATAACTGTAAGAGTTTTCTTTCCCTGAAGATTCAATGTGATGGAAAATAGATCATTTCCATAAATGTACACTATTGCTATAATCAATAATCTTGTTGGTTATTTAAATTAAATCAAATTTGAATGTAGAGAAGGTGCAGACATTGTAGTGAAAGTAATGCTAAGCAAAGTGAAAATAAACAAGATTTGTAAATGTACCATTGCCCCATGAGGATTCAGCCACCATGGCCAACAAGGCCAAGAAGAGCAGACCCAGTGCAGTCTTGAAGGACATCGTGGTTCAGAACGAACTGAAGCTTGTCTGAAAGTTCTTTACCAGCGCAATTTATATACTTTTTTTACCTTGTGATCCTCCGCCTTACCAAAAAGCTGATCTCATCTGAACAAACATGGCCTGCCAGACAGAACAGGATTGCACAATTTTAAAAAGTTTGAAAGGTTATTGGTTGTAGAGCTGTGCTTTTTTAATCCTGGATCTCCTCCAGAGGTCGTGTTGTTTTGCTGGAAAATGGAAAGTGGGAAAAGCCAGAATTGCACAACTAAACGTAAAAGGACATTTGCCAATAAATAAAAATAAAATTAAGGTATAAATTCAAATATACAGCCATGTCCAACAATATTGGCAGTAACAAAAATAGTTTCTGCTTCAGTTGTTGTGGTGTTGATTCATTGTTTCTAGATTATTGTGAAGAGTTTTAAATGGCCAAAATGTTTTACTTTATCACAAAAACCCAAGTTGGCACAAAATGACCAGCTAACATAATTTCACTAATATCATCAGCACATGGGAAAGTGTGAACAAGTAGTCAGGTAAAATCACTCAATGATTCTAAATGAATTATAAGGGCGGACTGATTGCTAAAAGGAGGGAAGAAGTGCTTTTAAGCATTGTGTTCCGGTCTGGGGTTAGTTATAGTTAGTGGGGTTAGTGGTATAAACCACTAAGACTAAGTTAGTCACCTTTTTTTAACTTTAAGACTGTTCGTGTTCTGTTGGTGCGTAGAAGTAAGTGACTGAAGTGTTAATTTCCCATAATGCTCTTATTTACCACAATTTTTAAAACTTAAAAACTTTGTTGATCAAAATCAATAGAATACAGGTCATTATATTTGGTGTCAATATGTTTAATGATATTAATCAATTAATGTTTCTCAATACTCAAATTGTGCTTCCTCATTTCCTCGCTCCTCCATCCTCCAGCCTGTGACCCGGAAACCAATCAAAGTTAGCCACCTTAAAGGACATCTCAATCTAATTTCACTGTGAGGAGGTGAGGAACGAGGAATGAGGAAGCTTCCAGAGGAGCGATGGGTGAGGATACACAGGTGCGGAAGTCTTTCTTGTCAAGAAACCTGATGCACAAATAAATTCTCCTCCCCCTTCACATCTTTCACAATAATTTAAATTTATGCTTTACCTTTGCAGTTTATATAAACTATATCTCACATATTTGAACAGGGCATTTTGCTTTATTATTATTATTATTATTATTATATACATTTCTCAAATAACCAAATTTCAACAACATAAGGGCAGATTCTCTGAGTGCAGCTGATGAAGCTTTGAAGTGACACTCGAGTGATCAAAAATATTCCAATATACAAAATGCATTTGAAATCTGAATGAATCTGTAAACCATATGGTGCTCACTAAATGTAACAGAAACTCCAGCATAATCTAAATATATTTAAAAGTTCACGACAGATACAGTTATTGCACCTCACAGGTTGTCTCCTGTCATTTTCTCACATTACCAAGCAGATGAGACAATTATTAATTTTGTAAAAGGTGCAACGACATGAACGTCACCAGAAATAAACCTTTGTTTTAAAAAAAAGAATAGCACTGGTGTACACTTCTTTGATTTTATTGTAAATAGAAAAATTATGAAGCAGAGCTCACACTCTATCTGTCACGGTTGAGTGTACTCCAACAAGACAAGATTCCTCTGTGTATTTATACTCCCCCGTTTGGTTCTTTGTCTGGTGTCATTAATGTTACTGGGTGGGGCTTTTTCTCCTGTGTTTCCTTTGCGACTGTGATTTGTAATTCTCCTTCGTTGTGCACTTCTTTGTACAGCCACACGTGACAATATTATAAAAGTTATTATACATGTTTCAAAAGATTTCAAAATGTTTAATATTTGAATTTGAGGCATCCAATTCTAAAAGAGTACTAATATTTAATACACTGAAACAAAATGATACATTTAAAAATTATTAATGCAACACAACAGTCACAGTTAAGAATGCATTATCAAATTTATATATATATATATATATATATATATATATATATATATATATATATATATATATATATATATATATATACATACACACACACACACACACACACACACACACACACACACACACACACACAGACACACATTAAAGTGATGCTCTCTTCACAAGTCTATTTACAGTTGTGAATTTAACCATCCATCATCCGATCAGCTGCATCATGGCAGTTATCAAACAAAAGTTTGTAGTCCGTTCCTCCAGCCTTCACAAAAGCAGACACTGTCTTGCTCCCACGAAAATCTTTTGTCTCAACAATCTGTCCAGTAAAAAAAAAAAAAAAAAAGCTTAGCAATGACCAAAATGAACCTCTAAATATAAATGAAATTGCTAAAAGAGTGCATCAATATAGACTATCTTTTATCAATAAGTTGCACTCATATCACAGTTCCAGAATTACTTGCCTTCCAGTTACTGCTCATATGACGGGCAGCCACAACAACAGTCTGGGATGAGATACCGTAGCCATCTCCTTTATGGACCAGCCATTTAGTGCCATCTTCCAGAGTGACTCTAAAAGCAGAACCAGCAGAAGACATGAATAAAATTCAACATATGCTTTCCTCTTAATATACAAGTGTATTCACATTGCATATAACATCAAATAATACAATTTAAATAATAGAATCTCAAAACTGTTCACTACATCTTGATTTTACCTGACTCCAGAGTGGCTGAGTTTGCCAACTTGGATAGACATCCCCTCCAAAGGTCTGGTCATCCTCTCTGCCTTGAAAACTTTGGAGTTGTATAGTTTCCTCAGATCAGACATTTTGGAAAGGTCGTAATTGTAAGAGTTTCCATTCCCTGAAGATTAAATGTGACGAAAAATATAGATCATTCATGGCAGAAAAACCTTAATTCACATTCTTGTTGGTTATTTAAATGAAAATTAAACTATAGAGAAGGTTCCCACAGTGTAGTGGAAGCTATGCAAAGTGAAAATTAACAAGATTTGTAAATGTACCATTGCCCCATGAGGATTCAGCCACCATGGCCAACAAGGCCAAGAAGAGCAGACCCAGTGCAGTCTTGAAGGACATCGTGGTTCACAGCAAACTAAAGCTTGTTAGTTACCAGAGCAAGTTTTATACTTTTTTGACCGTGTGATCCTCTCCTTTACCAAAAGCTGGAATCACTACTGATGTCATCTGAACAAACATGACTTGTGCTTTGGGAAAGAGCAGGATTGCACAAGGTTATTGGTTGTTCTGACAAATGGAAAGCGGGAAAAAAACAGAATTGCACAACTTTACTAAACTAAAAAAAATTGTTTTTTTTAAACGACAGCTGAAAAGCAAGAAAACACGTGTTGGGGAAAAATAAATTCTTATTTAGTATTCAACCTAATCATGTTATCCTTTTTTTTAAATAGAATTTTACAGTTGTATTGAATTTACTTGTGGAAAAGAAAGTCTATTGACAGCTGGCAAAAATTTAAACCAAAATTAAAAGGTAAATTGAGATCTATAGTAAAGTATTTTTTTGTTATTATGTAGTAGAATAATGGAAATGTTCAATACCAAACAAATGCTTACCACCAGTGCTAGTCACCCTCACAAACTGTCTGATGCATTCAGTGGCCTGGTTTGCAGAAGAATATTTCCCATTTATTTTGATAGACATTTCAGAAACATGTAGTCTTAAAGGGATAGTTCACCTAAAAATAAATATTCGGTCAACATTTACCCTCAAGTTGATCCAAGTTGTGAATTTCTTTCTTCTGCTGAACACAAAAGAAGATATTTTGAAGAATATGGGCAACCAAACAGTTGATGGACCTCAATGACTTCCATAGTATGGAAAAGGATTACTATGGAAGTCAATAGGGTCCCACTTGAGGGTGAGTAGATGATGACAGAATTTTCATTTTTGGGTGAACTATCCCTTTAAGCTTTGAACCAACCTAATCTGTCTTAGATGAATTACAACATTGCAACATAGCAACAACCGGCGAATGTTTGCAAATGCCAGACGGTGTGATTTGAGTATTTCACAAATGGCTTAACTCATGAGATTTTCACAATAGTGTCTAGAAGTTAAACAAAAACCATTCAGCAGGCAGTTCTGTGAATGAAAATACCTTGATTTGACAAGGCTTAGAGGAGAAGGCCCATGTGCTATGCAGTAGAGCATTTGTTTCCATTGGAGCCTCAGTCAAACCCATTGTCTAAAGATTCATGGCTTTTTATAAATTCAGGAGTCACTTATGACACTCATTTATATTTACAGAGCTGCACATTAAACTGCCATTAAAGTGACTAGTGTGCCACACAACCACAGAATAAATGTCAGTGTCACACAGAAAATTTAGATGGAGGCTTGCCTCACTATATGACGCCCTGAAAGAGGCGTATATCAAATGCATCTCCACACTCTCAGTGACCATTTTCCACATCAATTGTACAAAATTCTTCCCTTATCGACGCTTAAAATGAGCAAGTTGGAATGGATAGGACGCTTGAAAAACATGGTGAAGAAGAGTCCTTTATATTCAAATTTCATTATCGGCTTTGTGATGCTGGGACTTGAGCAACTTGTGGAGATAGACTTTGCATGCCCTTGCAATCCAAAGCTGAACCTGCTGTTCTCAATGGCGTATTTTGTAGTTCCCGCTCTCTTCTCCTTCGCACTTTTGTTTTATATTCAGAGCTCACAAATCAGCAATTATTCAAGCTGTTTGCACTGCGCTTTAGTTTGTCTTACACCGGCCATTCTCTGGATCATGCTACTGTTCTTTGATGGACAATACTTTGCCTGTGCAAAGACTTCATGGGAAGGACTTACGGTTCACACGGATATAACTGCTTCAACAACATGGTGTCAGCCTTTAATTGAACGTGACAACACCACAGAGAAGCAAATTACATTTTTTAACTATCGAAATAACTCTCAGGTGAGCATGACGGTGAAATCAAGATGCTGTTACAATATGTTGTATTTGATCAAACTATATTTTTCTCTATGAGTTGATTATTACCTGGCCCCAAGTTTTCATGTACTCTTTTAAACATGAATGTACTTCTTCAGCTAGTGGGACTGTGCATACTGCTCCTGATTTCACTGCCTCTGATGTGGATGGGCTTTAGGAGGTGGTACTACACACCAACAAGAACCAAAGAACTTGAAAATGAACAAATAGAAATGGAGGATTTGAGCCCATCACCCCCTCCTGACACTGTCTCTACAATTGGTGATAACAGAGATGAATTTTAAATCAAACAGCAGTGGACAGAAAATACTATATTTTTTATAGTTAGACATTTTTGCAAACCTCATGTTTAAAATTCATAGTATTTTTAGTATGCATAAAATATAATGGGAAAATCTTGTTTGCATTTTAATTATATAAATTGTAATTTGGTGTTGTTTTAATACTTCTGAAGAAGTAAATCATATTTTGCCTTTTTCAAATGAAACTGTGTCAAATGGCATCTTTTACCTTTAGCTGTCATTTAGAGTTACAAACCACTTCCTGTCATTTACAGCAAGGACTGTTTACTTTGTTTTTGAATTACTTCCACTTTGGATGGCATACTCATTAATCATAATATAGTCTGCAAATGTTTTTCCATGTCAATGAAATGGCAAAATAAAAATAATTTAAAAAAACTTGTTTCTAAATGATATCCACTGAGAGACAGGGCAAAAATAGGGCAACCTGAACCTGTGACTTCTCAAACTTAACGCCAAACACATACCTCCAGACAAACACATCCAACATTATATTACAGTTTATTAATGAATAAATAACTGTTTTAAATATGTGACGTGTGGTAGCTGCAAAATACACAGCAAGAACATATGAGAAACGCATAAATCATAAACAAGAACCGATAAGGGACTGAACATAACAGGGAGTATAAATACAAGGTGAACATAATGAAAAACAGGTGCAAATCATAAGCAACAATAGAAACAAACAAGGGCATAATCAGTAACCCAGGAAACTGAAACAGCTATTTTTGTTATGTTTATTTGATATTTTTAACAAGGCCTTTTATATGTATAAGCATAGTACATTTAATGTGCCATTGCACAATCATTTAAATTGTAGTATTATGGCACTCATTTATTTTCAGTGTTTTTATGTGTATTCATTATTTACATACAGTGCTGCTTTAAAGTTTGTGAACCCTTTGCAAAATCTGTGAAAATGTGAATAATTTTAACAAAATAAGAGGGATCATACAAAGTGCATGTTATTTTTTGTTTATAGCACTGTCCTGAATAAGACATTTCACATAAAATATGTTTACATATAGTCCACAAGACAAAAAATAGCTGAATTTATAAAAATGAGGGTGGTGGCTTTGGGGGCGAGCCCCTGCCCTTTTTCAAAATGAATCAAAAGTGCCCCTCTCAGACAAATATCAATGATAATATCGTGGTCAATAAAACTAAATAAATGTGATTATTATAACATGACAATGAATACAATAGTAACGAACGGCTCAAAAGTCGGACAATTTTCGTTGAGGCGTTGCCATAACGCGTTGCTATGGGTTGCGTGCGTTTTGATTGACTGCTGATTTTACACTGTTCGGAAAGCTGCTCTTGAGCCAAATATGGTCCTTTCAGAGAGTGTGTGGCCTCACGGAAAAAAAGTAAACCAATTTTTTTTTTCATCCATAATCAGGGCTAATGTGTTGATTTAATTACAAATCTATATATTATATATTTTAAGGTATTACACAATTCACCAATGCCCGTTTGTCATGTATATACACCAACCAAGCATGATCTGGCAAAGCAAGTTCAAATTTCATTGGGGCGGTAATTTTCTGTTCTTATTCATAAATCGGTTGAAAATTACATGGATAGATGAACTAACGTTTGTGGAACGATTTCCTGCGGTTTGTCTCATTTTATAAATTGCATCACTAACAAAATGGATTTTAACTGACAACAAACAAATCCCTGCACAAAACCATGCAGCAGCAAAAGTCACATTAATGGTAAGTGTTAAATTCACTTGTATTTATGTATCTTGATACACCGTTCACTATTTCATGAAACTATCAAAGTTAACAAAACGTACTCGGTTACTTAACGTAACCTCGGTTCCCTGAGATAAGGGAAGGAGTACTGCGTCTTAAGACGCCATGGGTAGGTTCTCCTACTCTCGAATATACTGAAGTAATTGTAAAATCACGCAGTGCTACTGCCCAGTCAAAACAGTGTCGAGACATCTCGCACGCTATTGGCTGGCCAGTGGGAACTGCATGAACCAATGGCAGAACAGCGTAATCTGAGCGAACCAAAGGGCACAAAGCCCGCGAAGCTGAGCGCAAGAGCCCGCGAAAGGGGCATATAAAATACGCTGTAACTGTCAAAAACGTCAGGTTAAATCGACTGAAGCGACGATCACCCGAGTCAGCGCCATAGCACGGCCGTCTACGCAGTACTCCTTCCCTTATCTCAGGGAACCGAGGTTACGTTAAGTAACCGAGTACGTTCCCTTTCGAACGGTCAGTTCGTACTGCGTCTTAAGACGCCATGGGAACCTGTAAAATCCCGCCGTGCTATGATAAGCGCAGTGACATGTACTCCCTCAAGTTTGAACACTTATTAGAAAGGGCTCAAGACTAGAGTTACTGACACATCATTTATATTAATAATATATATGTACACACGTCTTATACTACTGGGCTCATAGAGGCCGGTAACTATAAGGAATGTGTAAGCATTGAAGCATATGAAGGCCCCAATGCCAACTTATGACGGGGACGGGCTTACAAGGCCGTCTGATATTCGTTAGGCCGTCTTAGTATTTTTATACAGCGAGGACTTGTGCCTGCAGTGCAGGGACATCCAGACTGAAGAATCTGGTTAAAGTAGATGGTGAGGACCAACCTGCCGATCTACAAATGTCACCCATAGAAAACTCCACTAGACCACGCCCAAGAGGAGGCCATGCCTCTGGTGGAGTGAGCTTTGACACCTATGGGGCATTGGAGGCCCATAGTGTCATATGCTAACGCTATCGCGTCCACTAGCCATCTGGCTAGGTTTTGTTTGGTGACCGGAAGTTCCTTAGTTCGGTCACCAAAACTTACAAAGAGCTGCTCCGACTGTCTAAAGTGGGAGGACCGCTCAATATATGCTCTAAGCGACCTAACAGGGCCGAGCAGGTGTAACTGTCTCTCATCCTCCGAAGTGGGGAGGGCAGAGAGAGTGATTACCTGTGCTTTGAACGGTGTTGAAAGCACTTTAGGTACATAACCATGCCCTGGTTTGAGGATGACTTTAGAATCGCCTGGGCCAAATCTAAACATGATGCGTTCACAGATAACGCTTGAATGTCACTGACACGCTTAACAGATGCCAGTGCTAGTAGCAGGGCAGTTTTCAGCGAAAGTGGCTTTAATTCAGCCGTCTGCAGCGGCTCGAAGGGAGGTCTTTTTAGTGCTCTTAGGACCAATGAAGGTCCCAGGATGGCACCGTAGGAGGGAGAAGGGGGTTAAGCCTCCTGGCTCCTTTTAAGAATTTTATGACCATGGTGTGTCTGCGTACTGATTGGCCAGCTATAGGCGTATGAGATGCGGCGATAGCTGCCGTGTAGACTTTGAGTGTGGATGGAGTGTGTCCTGCATCCAACATCTCTTATAGAAAAACAAGAATTGTGATATCTCGCATGACACTGGGTTATAGTTCCTGACTGAACACCAGTCAGAGAACACTGACCATTTAAGGGCATAGAGACGTCTAGTAGACGGAGCTCTAGCTTCACTGACGGTGCTCAAGACACTCACTGGGAGGTTCTTGAGCCCCCCTTGAGTTGCCAAACATGTAACGCCCACAATTTTGGGGTGGGGGTGCCGGATTGTCCCGTTCGCCTCAGAAAGGAGATCTTTCCTTAGGGGAACTGGCCATGGGGCTGCTGATAGTAACTGAATCAACTCGGGAAACCTGATGTGGGTTCGCCAGAGTGGAGCCACTAGCAGGACTGTGTGCTCTCATTCCCTGATCCTTTTTAAAATTTGGGGAATGAGCGGTACTGGTGGAAAAGCATAAAGTATGCAGCTGGGCCATTTGTGGGCCAGCGCATCCTTGTTCTTTGAAAAATAGATTGGGCAATGACAGTTGTCTTCGGAGGCGAAGAGGTCGACCTCTGCCCTCCCAAAAACACTCCATATCATTTGAACCATTTAGGAATGGATGGCCCATTCCCCCGGGGACACGAGGCCCCTGGAGAGCATGTCTGCTCCCTGGTTCAGTCTGCCTGGCACATGCACTGCTTTTTAGTGAATGTAATTTGCCTTTTGCCCATAGGAGGAGATGTCTGACCTGTTGGTTGAGCCATCTCGACCTGAGCCCGCCTTGGCGGTTTATGTAGGAGATCACAGTCGTGTTGTCCGTGCGGACTAGAACATGGTGACCTGAGAGACGTGGTAAAAAAGTCTTGAGGGCTAGCACTACTGCCAGCATTTCTAGGCAGTTTATGTGCAACCGTGACTCCGTGCTCGACCATGAGCCGAAGGCCGGTTCGCCCTCGTACAGAGCGCCCCAAACTGAGTTGGAGGTGTCTGTGGTGACCACCACCCGTCTGGAAACTGTTTCCAAGTGACCACGGGGCCAGGGCTTTGACACAGCCGCGGCCCACTTTGATCCAAAGCTGGCCTGAATGCCACGCTTGGGAAGGAACCCGTGATTTCAGCCAGTACTGCAGGGGGCGCATGTGCTTCATACCCAGCGGAAGTACTGGAGAAGCTTTTGCCATTAGGCCTAGCATTCTCTGAAATTTTTTAGGGGTGTGTTGGTTCCCATTTTGAATGAACATGCAAGCTGCTGTGTAGTCAGAGCGCGTTCGTCCAATAGCCACGCCCTCATTTGGGCTGAGTCTAAAATCGTTCCCAGGAAGGAGGTTCTCTGCCTGGGAAGCAATAAGCTCTTGGCTGTATTTATTCTGAGACCCAGGCATTCTAGATGGCTGAGTAGCATAGATTTGTGAGATTTTATTTCTTCCTCTGACTGGGCCAGTATGAGCCAGTCGTCGAGGTAGTTCAGAATGCGCATTCCCGCTTGTCTTAAGGGGGAGAGAGCTGCATCCATGCACCTCATGAAAGTGCGGAGGGCCAGGGACAGGCCAAATGGCAGGACTGTGTACTGATAAGCCTTCCCGTCGAACGCGGATCTCAAAAGACTCGCCTTTATGGCGGTAAAATGCAGGGAACACGCATTAAGCAGACTCGTAGTTTACAATCATTGCATGAAAAAAACATTCAGAACAGTATGTTTTTCTCCCTGACCGGAACAAAAAACGGGCCGTGAGGAGACTCAGAGTCTTTTGGGAGGCGGACCGGCTTGGGCGGGACTCAAACCTCCTCTCTTCCTGATCAGCCTGTCAGGGCTGCTTTCTGTGTTCAGTTTTGTCAGCATTCTGAAAGCTATTTGATAAGGGCTCTGTTCAGATGTCCGCCGGTTGGTTTGTGTTTGTGACACTGTGCGGACAGCACTTATGTGTAGCGGAGCACACTTGTAGTGGGCGCGCGCTAAAGAGCGAAAATCTGTGAGAACAGTGCTTATGTGCAAGGTGCACGTATTTTAGTAAGGTCGTTGTTAAAACAGCATTGGTGTACAGGCGAGCATGTTTGACAACAGGCTAGTTGACTGCAATATTTACATCTCCAGTCGCCTGAACTGAGGGGATTGAGAGAATGTAAAGGAAGTCTGTGGTGGTAATCCAGCCACAGCAGGACTTTGAGTGGTTCTATAGCGCTGAATTAACAGTGCATAGGGGTACACCCTATGTAGGGGACACACTGCCTGCAGTCATAACAGAGGAAAAAACTCTTAATTGTTTATTAGGATCGCCGTTAATACAACGTTTTGTGTACAGGCGTGCATGTTTTATAACAGGCTCGTTTACTGTAATGGTGAACCTCTCCATTCACCTGAATAGGGGACTGAGAGAAGTGGTGGAGTGCTTGGCCACCATTCACTAAATTGAGACTCACTGAGAAACCTGTGAGAGCGGGGCTCGAACCGGCAACCCTGTGTGCAAAAGTGCACCGTAACAGCAGAGGGCGTGGCTATGACGTAAGTCGCGCTCTCAACTGTGTTTGGTATGTAGGGTGTGCGTGCTTCATAACAGGCTCGTTTACTACACTGTTGAACCTCTTCAGTCGCCTGAATAGGGGACTGAGAGAAGTGGTGGAGTGCTTGGCCACCATTCACTAAATTGAGACTCAATGAGAAACCTGTGAGAGCGGGGCTCGAACCAGCAACCCTGTGTGCGAAAGTGCACGTAACAGCAGAGGGCGTGGCTATGACGTAAGTCGCGCTCTCGGCTGTGTTTTGGTTTGTAGGGGGGGCGTGCTTCATAACAGGCTCGTTTACTACACTGTTGAACCTCTTCAGTCGCCTGAATAGGGGACTGAGAGAAGTGGTGGAGTGCTTGGCCGCCATTCACTTAATTGAGACTCCATGAGAAACCTGTGAGAGCTGGGCTCGAACCAGCGACCCTGTGTGCGAAAGTGCACGTAACAGCAGAGGGCGTGGCTATGATGTAAGTCGCGCTCTCGATGGTGTTTTGGTTTTGTAGTGTGGGCGTGCTTCATAACAGGCTCGTTTACTACACTGTTGAACCTCTCTATTCGTCTGAATAGAACTGAGAGAAGTGATAGAGAGTGAAAAAGGCGCAGGGCTTGGCCGCCATTATGCGCTAGACAGCAATGACGTAAGTCACGCTCTCGATAGTGAGCGCGCGCTGAGAGAGAGAGAGGGAGCACGCGCTGCCGCTGTAGAAAGCGGAGTCTGTAACGGCCGCGCTCTCAATATCTCCAGCAGTCTGAGAGCGAGTAATGCGGGAAGCTCCGGCATTAGTTCGCTCGTCCACTCTGGCATTCTCTGTCCGCAGCGCTTCTTAGCGCGGCCCGAGTGAGAGAAGAGGAAGAGCGAGACGTTGGTAATCGTGCGGATTCGTCTTCCTCATTGCCGCCGAATGAAACCAAGCCCTCAGCGTTGAGCGGAGGGAGCAGGTCCGATCGAGGGAAAGTCACAGGGGAAACGTCTCTCTGAGGTGAAGACGAGTCACGCGGGCACTGGGCCGACGTGAACTCGCTAGCCTCGGTATACTCAGCCCTCTGGCTCCGCCGTTCTTTCCCGCCGCGGCTCGGGCGGAAAGGGGAACGGGAGAGCGCGAGGGCCGGGGTCGCGCTCTGAAAAGAGCGCTATCCGCGAACGGAGGGAGGAAATGGGCATACCCTCGCAGTGAGAGCAGCCGGACCCGGCGAGAGCAGCGTCCGCGTGGGCCTTGCCCAGACAGATCACGCACCCGTCGTGGTTATCCTCCTAGTGCAGGTAAGTACTGCACACAAGTGATATGTTTTTCTCAGTATTGTACAGAAAGGATACACCGTAGTGTTTCACCAAAGAGCGCAGGGGAAAGGCGTGACAGCTCGCGGGATCGCTGGCGATTTGAGCGCGCTGAAAAATACAGCAGGCCGCTGACTCTCGCAGGACGTCCGGGCTGGTTAGTTCGCTATTCCGCTGCAGGCTCGTCAATTCACGGTGAAGGTGGTGTAGTTCGAGTTTATCAGCGAGGACCGTAGATCGTCGCTGAAGGAGATTAATCTGACGTTTTTGACAGTTACAGCGTATTTTATATGCCCCTTTCGCGGGCTCTTGCGCTCAGCTTCGCGGGCTTTGTGCCCTTTGGTTCGCTCAGATTACGCTGTTCTGCCATTGGTTCATGCAGTTCCCACTGGCCAGCCAATAGCGTGCGAGATGTCTCGACACTGTTTTGACTGGGCAGTAGCACTGCGTGATTTTACAATTACTTCAGTATATTCGAGAGTAGGAGAACCTACCCATGGCGTCTTAAGACGCAGTACGAACTGACCGTTCGAAAGGGAACCCAAGGGCCACCGGCACCTACAGGCCTATTATGTGAAGTGTAGGCTGGCGAAATGGTGACGTGAAAGGACTTTATTATATTACCATTTTTGAATATTATGCAGCATTATGAAAGAAGTCTCTTATGTTCATCAAGCATAACATGCATTTTGCATGAACCCTCTTATTTTGTTCAAATGATTCACATTTTCACAGATTCTGCAAGGAGTTCACAAACTTTCAAGCAGCACTGTAAGTGCCATCAAAGTAGGGCACAGTCTCTTTCAGAGATTCAAATCTCTCCGCTGCAACCACAGAGCTGAGTCTTACCACGAGAAACATGAAGATGTGAAAGGTGTTATTGCATTGATGCACAAAAGTCAGCCAGCAATCACTTTCAATTTTAGTCTGTACACCTCCCGACTGTAACAACAATGAGAAAGGAATGGGTAGCACAGTTGAAAAAACAGCTGAAGAAGAGTCCTTTTTGTCAAAATACAATTATTGGATTTTTAATGGTGGGATTTGAGAAACTCATGGAGATGGATTTTGCATGCCCTTGTAATCCAAAGATGAACTTTGCGTTTTCTGCAGCGTATTTTGTGATTCCTGCTCTGTTTTCGAGCGCACTCATGTTTTATATTCACAGCCCACAATGCGAGACAAAGTGTCTGCTCACCGCCGGGACCTGTTTTATTCCAGCTGCTGTTTGGATCATGCTGCTGTTATTTGATGGACAATACCTTGCTTGTGCATTTACCTCATGGGAAGGACTGACAGTTCACACCGATATATCCGCTTCAACAACATGGTGTCAGCCTTTGATCAATCACAACAACATCACTGAAAGGCAAATTACATTTTTTGGCTTTCGAAATATTTCTCAGGTGAGTGAATCATTGGTTGATTCAATTCTGTTTGATGTAGATGAAGATGAAATTCTTTAAATCAAATGGTATAACACAATTTTTCACTTCAGATAATAGCATTGGTCATACTGGGTGTATTCGCTGGGTTTCTGTTTGGCTTTGGGTGTAAGAGGTGCTGCAGCCCAGCAGGAACCAAAGAACCTGACGCTGAACAAGTGGAAATGGTGCATCCTGGTCAACATTCAACACCCCCTCCTGAACAATCTTCATTAATAGAGGCTGAAAGCAGTGGTGTATCTGTTCAGCACTGAATAAAGCAGCTTTTTTCAGATCTTGCAAAAAACCAAAAAAAAAAACCAACAACATTGTGTCACGGGGTGACAAAAAAAAAACCAAACGGGACTAAGATCCTGGTGAATGCAGTTATTCAGGATTTTCCAGTGAACGTCCATTCTATGCCCTGCGAATCTGTTGCCATGGCAGCGGGGCTGATTGCCTGAGTGACAGCAGGTGTGGGGCAATTACAGAGAATGCTGTGAGAGGGACACCTATTCAGATGAGGCTTTAAAAACAGAGAGAAAACAGACTGTGGTGTGGATCTCCTCCCGTATGATGCTGTGTTTTTCAGCGGGTTGTTCTTTTTATTGAGGCTGGGCTGTGGAGTGGGGAAGATTGAAGCTGTGGAAGAGAAAGGAAGGAGTGAAGGATTTGTCAGCGAAGGCTTGAGGAATATCGTCAGCAGTGAGAAAGACGCAAGTGATGAGTATTGGATCCGTTGTTTATATGCACTAACACTGAAGTGGTGTGGAGAGTTTGGAAAATGTTTGGCACGAGTGAACTATGACACCGAGTGAATTAATGATCTGTCTCCAACTTCTGTCCTCTCCTTGCCGAATGTGATGATCGCTGCATCGTTCTTCTGCTTTCCCGGAGCGAAGTCAAGCCCTGATCGAGGACTAGATCCGATCTGGTGGGAGAAAAGACCGGTGGGTGAGTGCTGGCCCGAATGCACGGTGTGCGAGTGGAATTGCAGTGCCTGAAGTGACGATTTACACGGTTTGTGCTGTGAAGTGAAATTGGTGTGTGGAGAAGTAATAGAAGTCTGCCGTGCACTCGTCTCCTACAGTCTTCCACCCGCTGTCTCTAACGAAGGGGTCTGATAAAGCAACAGCCCAACTTCCTGCTTTGAAAAGACCCGGCCCTGTTAATGCTGAGTGCTTCGTATATCATGTACTATTGAAAATGTGCTGTGTCTGTTCTAGTGCTCAGACGAAGTGAGCGTCCCGCTCAAAGTGTCCTTCCCGCCTGGTGGTCTCCACACGCCCCTATTGGAAGCCTTTACCCTGTTCAGAAGAAGAGAAGGTATATCAGTTGCAAAGCTTCATGTACTGTTGAACCGTTGAAACTGTGCTGTGTCTGTCCCAGTGTTCAGCCGACGTGAGCGCCCTGCTCAAAGTGTCCTCCCCGCCTGGTGGTCTCCACACGCCCTTATTGGAAGCCTTGATCCTGTTCAAAGGAGAGAAGGTATATCAGTTGAGAAGCTTCACATACTGTGGAACCGTTGAGACCTTGCTGTACTGTTCCAGTGCTCAGACGAAGTGAGCGTCCCGCTCAAAGTGTCCTTCCCGCCTGGTGGTCTCCACACGCCCCTATTGGAAGCCTTTACCCTGTTCAGAAGAAGAGAAGGTATATCAGTTGCAAAGCTTCATGCACTGTTGAACCGTTGAAACTGTGCTGTGTCTGTCCCAGTGTTCAGCCGACGTGAGCGCCCCGCTCAAAGTGTCCTCCCCGCTTGGTGGTCTCCACATGCCCCTATTGGAAGCCTTGACCCTGTTCAAAAGGAGAGAAGGTATATCAGTTGAAAAGCTTCACCTACTGTTGAACCGTTGAGACCTTGCTGTACTGTTCCAGTGCTCAGACGAAGTGAGCGTCCCGCTCAAAGTGTCCTTCCCGCCTGGTGGTCTCCACACGCCCCTATTGGAAGCCTTTACCCTGTTCAGAAGAAGAGAAGGTATATCAGTTGCAAAGCTTCATGTACTGTTGAACCATTGAAACTGTGCTGTGTCTGTCCCAGTGTTCAGCCGACGTGAGCGCCCCGCTCAAAGTGTCCTCCCCGCTTGGTGGTCTCCACACGCCCCTATTGGAAGCCTTGACCCTGTTCAAAAGGAGAGAAGGTATATCAGTTGAAAAGCTTCACATACTGTTGAACCGTCGAAACTGTGCTGTGTCTGTCCCAGTGTTCAGCTGACGTGAGAGCCCCGCTCCAAGTGTCCTCCCCGCCTGGTGGTCCCCACACGCCCTTATTGGAAGCCTTTTACCCTGCTCAGAAGAAGAAGAGAGGTAATCCAGTCGAATGTCCCACATATTGTCGGACAGTTAAACCTTGCTGTAACGTTCCAGTGGCTCGCTTGCCCCCACCTCTGAGTACCTCCCTCCGGAGTAACCCCAGTGACTCGCTTCGCCCCCGCATCTGCATACTTACCTGGTTCCAGTCTGAATGGGGTTCGTATGACCACGGCCTCCCCTCTTGAGTTCCGTAGAGGAGTACTTACCCAGTGACCTACCTGGACGGCGCGGGGATTCCCCCCTGATTTCCCTCCGACGAGCCTCCGGTCCGTCACGATCGTCCCTCCCCTCCCGTCCCGGGAGGTCTAGAGACACTTGAACTGTCCTGGCGGCAAGAAGAAGATTTTAATTAGGACCTATCCAATTCACTGATCTTTTAATATAATAAATAAACTGTATTATTTTATTCCCTTGTCTGTCTGGTCCTTGACACGTTCCTCGAGGTGGTTCCCGGGTTTTTCAGGGGTGGGTGCAGTCTGGTTTGGCCCGCCCCGACCTGTGACAGAACTTGGCGTAGTCGGCAGGGTTACCACCTCGAGTGGAGCGATCAAGGACCTAGATGGCAGAAGAAGAGCCAGTGGCCCGGCAGCCAGTTATGCCTTTCTTTATGGGGGCCCCGTGGGCCCAGAAGTACGGAGGTCCAGGGTCAGAATTGAGCCTGTCAGCATGGAAGACCCAGGTTGAATACCTGGCAGGGCTCCAAGGGCTAAGTGCCCCTCAGAAGGTACAGTTTGTGCTAAATTCGTTGGAGGGAGAAGCAAGAAGAGAAGTACAGGCAGCGCCGGAAGCAACCCGCATCACAGTCCAAGCCATCTTTGATTTTCTCACGGGGCAATACGGAGACACCACCCCGGTAGCGGTCCTGAGAACGCAATTCTTTAATTGTAGGCAAGGGCCTCGACAAACTGTTCGGCCATTCACGTTGCAACTGAGGGAACAGTTTACCAGGCTAAGGGGAAGACAGGATCACGGCCTGGGGGACGAGGAGACCCTATTGCGAGATCAGTTTCTGTTGGGATTACGGGAGGGTCCCGTGCGTCAGAGTCTGCGGGTGCAACTGAGACGGACGCCGGACCTCACGTTCGAAGAGCTGCGGCAGGAGGCTCTAGCCCTCGAGCGTGACCACACCGAAGGTATGGATCCCCCCAGCTGTCTGGCTGCGAACGCTGTCAGTGGGCCTTCGGCCCCTGTTACTTCCGATTGGAAGCATGCCCTCCGGGAGGAACTAAAGAGGGATATCCGTGAGCAAATGTCTGAACTGTCTAAGTCTGTCGTCGAAGAACTCCGCCGAGAACGCCTCCATTCATTACCCTCACCGCGGGAGCGAGCCTACTCCGACGGGAATCGCCCTCCAGAGCATCACTTCACTCGATCCACGGGTCCCCGATTCCAGTGGGACGAACAGGGGCGTCCTATCTGCAATGGCTGTGGGGAAGCCGGACATTACGTTCGTCAGTGCTCCTCCAGACGCGCTTCGCAGGGGGGTTTTTAGAGTCTCCGGCCACTGTGGGTCAAGTGGTCGGGACCCCCTTTTCAGACCCCTCGTCTTCCCAACTATCGAAGGAACGCCTGGTGGGCCGTTGTCCGGTCATCATGGTTCAAGTCAATGGCCAGAAGGTGCAGTGTCTGCTGGACACGGGGTCGCAAGTCACTCTGTTCGCGGAGAGCCTAGTCCAGGAACTATTCGGTACCCAGGGCCGGCCGACGACCGAAGCCCCCTGGCTGACTCTGCGAGGGGCCAACGGTCTCGACATCCCATACGTGGGATACGTAGTGACAGACCTAGAGATCCATGGCATGGTCGTACCCCAGAAGGGGGTGGTGGTGGTTCGCGACGCCTGCCTAGGGTCTCATCACGCCCTGTTGGGCATGAATGTCATCTCCGAATGCTGGGAGGGGCTGTTCCAGAGTGGGCCGGCCCGAGCAACTGCGACGCCTGAGGGCAGAGAATGGGATCGCGTTAGAGCTGACTGTCGCCGAGTTTGCCTGGCCGAACAGCAGGGGGACCGGGAGAGCACTGGAAGAGTGGCTTGCCGCTATGCGTTGTCCATCCCGGCTCGAAGCGAGGCGATGGTTTGGGTCCGGGTGCCCCCTAGACTTTACCACCCGGAGGAGTGGGTGTTGGTAGAACCGCACAACGACGGTCCTAAGGTGGAAGTGGCCAGAGGACTGGCATCCGCCCGAGGCAGCCGAGTCCGGGTGAGAGTCCGGAACACGAACCCTTTCCCGATCCAACTGCATCGTCATCAGTGTCTAGCCCGAGTTACCTCAGTGTTGCCCCAGCAAGTGCAAGATCCAGGAGGAGTCCAGTTCAGTCAAGTGGGCCCAACCGTAGTGGAGGTTGCGTTGACGCAGACGGGGACGCACAGAGGGGAGGCTGAAGGAGGACTGCCGGCCCATCTCGGAGGTGAGTCCCTACGGGGAGAAGGGTTGGAGGAGGATCAAACAAGACGGCTCGAGGCTTTTCTATCAAAATGGCCACAGTTGTTCTCCACCCATGACGAGGACTACGGGTGTACTAACATCGTTCAGCATCAAATTCCCACTGGAGAAGCCCCGCCTAGTAGGGAGCGCTACCGGCCGGTACCTCCAACATTATATTCTGAGGTTCGGGCTCTGCTGCGGGGGATGCTGGATAAAGGGATCATCCGTGAGAGCAGTAGCCCTTGGGCGGCCCCGATTGTTCTGGTGAGGAAGAAAACAGGCGCATGGAGATTCTGTGTGGATTATCGGAGGTTGAACCAAGTGACGAAGCGGGATGCTTTCCCATTGCCTCGAGTCGAGGATTCCCTCACGAGTCTCAACCGGGCGGCCTGGTATTCCACACTAGACCTGGCGAGCGGATACTGGCAAGTGCAGGTGGACGAGCGGGACCGGGAGAAGACAGCCTTCACGACTCCCTTTGGGTTATATGAGTGGGACCGGATGCCGTTCGGCCTCTGCAACGCCCCCGCCACGTTCCAACGGCTAATGCAGCGCTGCCTGGGGAGCCAGCTAGTGGATACCGCTCTTGTGTATCTGGATGACGTGATTATCTATTCCCCTGACTTTGAGACTCACCTTCAGCATCTTGAGCAGGTGTTCCGCTCCCTTGAGAAGTACGGGCTGAAGCTCCAACCGGATAAATGTCAGCTTTTCCGGAAGGAGGTAAAGTTCCTGGGCCATATCGTGAGTGCTGCAGGAATCGCTGTGGACCCAGAGAAGGTGTCGGCTGTACAGGGGTGGACTGCCCCGAAGACCGTGCGCCAGGTTCGATCCTTCCTCGGCTTTGTCGGGTACTACAGGCGATTTATTAAGGATTTCTCTAAGATCGCCAAACCCCTGAACCAGTTGCTGGGTGGAACGGGACACACCAAGGGCCGAGGGTCCCCAGCGATTCAGTGGGATCCGGCATGCGAGACCGCCTTCCAGAGGCTCAAGCGGGAGCTGTTACAAGCACCCATCCTGGCATACGCAGACTTCACCCAGCCCTTTATCCTCTACACTGACGCCAGCCACTTGGGCTTGGGGGCTGTCTTAGCGCAGAAACAGCAGGAGGAAGAAAGAGTCATTGCTTATGCGAGCCGGAGTCTACACCCCGCGGAGAGGAACGATGCCAACTACAGCTCCTTTAAGCTTGAGTTACTGGCCATGAAGTGGGCGCTCAGTGAGAAGTTCAAAGACTACCTATGGGGAGCAAAGGTGACCGTAGTGACCGATAACAATCCACTGGTACACCTACAAACTGCCAAGTTGGGGGCGGTGGAACAGAGGTGGGTGGCACAATTGGCCAACTTTGAGTACCAGCTTCAGTACCGGCCAGGAAGGGAACATACCAACGCTGACGTACTATCTAGGTGGCCAGAAGGAGGGCCGGAGGGTCTGAGACCCATGCGGGAGGTGAACCGCGACGAGGGAATGATGGTGGGCATTGTGGAGGCACCGGGACCACCGTTGGAGGAACCGCCCGCAAGTTGGGGATGGGACCCACAGCGCTGGAGGGTGTTGCAGGGCGAGGATGAGGACCTGTCACTGGTCCGGGTCTGGCTGGAACAGGACAAGTGGCCGGAGGGTGCGGGACGCCGGGCTCAAACCCGAATCGTGAGGGGCCTACTGGGCCAGAAAGAGAGGCTCCATCTGAAGGAAGGGGTGATTTGTCGGTCCCTCCAGGACTCACGCTCGGGTGACTTGGTCTGGCAAGTGGTGGTCCCCGAGGGAAGATGTCACGCTCTGCTGGAGGCTTATCACAGCAAGCTTGGTCATCAAGGGCGGGAGAGGACGACGGCACTCTTGCGACGCCACTTTTACTGGCCTGGGATGGAGGGGACCGTGAGGACTTACCTACAGGGCTGCCCGCGCTGCACCCTGTTCAAAGCCAGGAAAGAGACACGAGCTCCATTGGTCCCAATTCGAGCTAAAGCACCGATGCATATCCTCGCTATGGACTATCTGACGCTGGGTCGGCCGGTCGATCGCATTCAAAACCTCCTAGTGGTCACTGACCTGTTCACCAAATATGCCTGGGCCATCCCAACTCTGGACCAGACCGCCATTACCACCGCTAATGCCCTGTGGAGGCATGTCATCCAGCCCTTCGGGTGTCCCGAAGTGTTCCATTCCGATCAAGGGCCAAATTTTGAATCCAGGGTAGTACACGAGCTGTGCCAACTGTACGGATGTAAGAAGACCCATACGACGCCCTATCATCCTCAGGGGAACGGAGGGTGCGAGAGGTTTAACCAGACGCTGCTCGGTCTCTTGGGGACCTTGGGAAACGACCAACAGGGGCATTGGGCTGACAACCTCCCGGCAATGGTCCAGGCGTATAACAACAGCATACACAGCACGACCGGGTATGCACCGACCTACCTGATGTTCGGAAGGCATGTGAGACTACCCGTTGACCTACTGCTGGGGACTGCGGCCGCTGAAGAGGGAGGCGGTGTAACGGAGTGGGTGGCCAGACACCATCAACGCCTTCAACTGGCCTATGAACGGGTCTCGGACCGAATTAAACAAGCCGCAGCCAAGAACAAAAGGTTGTATGACCGTACGGCTCGAAGTGCGCCGCTACTGCCTGGCGAAAGAGTTCTGGTGCGAGATAACCGGCGACAAGGAAAGGGCAAACTCAGTGATCGGTGGGAGCCCCAGCCGTATGTGGTCCAACGACAGCCGCATCTCGATCAACCGGTGTATGCCATCCGTCCCGAAGGGAGAGAAGGTCCAGAGCGGGTGCTCCACCGAAACCTGATGCGCCCTTGTCCGAATTACCCCGAACCAACTGTAGAGAGACCTCCGATTGAACCAGCGTGGATGCCTCCCGTGGTGGGATGGGCTGTGGCCCCCCGGAGGCTGGATATAGGGCCAAGGCCAGAGGAACCTAACTCCCCGCCAAGGCCAGAGGAACCTAACTCCCCGCCAAGGCGATCCCAACGGGAGAACCGGGGGCAACCCCCAGCCAGGTACGGAGACTGGGTGTCCGGATCCCGTTCTAGGGACTAGAACGGCTTGGCAGGGGGGTGTGTCACGGGGTGACAAAAAAAAAACCAAACGGGACTAAGATCCTGGTGAATGCAGTTATTCAGGATTTTCCAGTGAACGTCCATTCTATGCCCTGCGAATCTGTTGCCATGGCAGCGGGGCTGATTGCCTGAGTGACAGCAGGTGTGGGGCAATTACAGAGAATGCTGTGAGAGGGACACCTATTCAGATGAGGCTTTAAAAACAGAGAGAAAACAGACTGTGGTGTGGATCTCCTCCCGTATGATGCTGTGTTTTTCAGCGGGTTGTTCTTTTTATTGAGGCTGGGCTGTGGAGTGGGGAAGATTGAAGCTGTGGAAGAGAAAGGAAGGAGTGAAGGATTTGTCAGCGAAGGCTTGAGGAATATCGTCAGCAGTGAGAAAGACGCAAGTGATGAGTATTGGATCCGTTGTTTATATGCACTAACACTGAAGTGGTGTGGAGAGTTTGGAAAATGTTTGGCACGAGTGAACTATGACACCGAGTGAATTAATGATCTGTCTCCAACTTCTGTCCTCTCCTTGCCGAATGTGATGATCGCTGCATCGTTCTTCTGCTTTCCCGGAGCGAAGTCAAGCCCTGATCGAGGACTAGATCCGATCTGGTGGGAGAAAAGACCGGTGGGTGAGTGCTGGCCCGAATGCACGGTGTGCGAGTGGAATTGCAGTGCCTGAAGTGACGATTTACACGGTTTGTGCTGTGAAGTGAAATTGGTGTGTGGAGAAGTAATAGAAGTCTGCCGTGCACTCGTCTCCTACAGTCTTCCACCCGCTGTCTCTAACGAAGGGGTCTGATAAAGCAACAGCCCAACTTCCTGCTTTGAAAAGACCCGGCCCTGTTAATGCTGAGTGCTTCGTATATCATGTACTATTGAAAATGTGCTGTGTCTGTTCTAGTGCTCAGACGAAGTGAGCGTCCCGCTCAAAGTGTCCTTCCCGCCTGGTGGTCTCCACACGCCCCTATTGGAAGCCTTTACCCTGTTCAGAAGAAGAGAAGGTATATCAGTTGCAAAGCTTCATGTACTGTTGAACCGTTGAAACTGTGCTGTGTCTGTCCCAGTGTTCAGCCGACGTGAGCGCCCTGCTCAAAGTGTCCTCCCCGCCTGGTGGTCTCCACACGCCCTTATTGGAAGCCTTGATCCTGTTCAAAGGAGAGAAGGTATATCAGTTGAGAAGCTTCACATACTGTGGAACCGTTGAGACCTTGCTGTACTGTTCCAGTGCTCAGACGAAGTGAGCGTCCCGCTCAAAGTGTCCTTCCCGCCTGGTGGTCTCCACACGCCCCTATTGGAAGCCTTTACCCTGTTCAGAAGAAGAGAAGGTATATCAGTTGCAAAGCTTCATGCACTGTTGAACCGTTGAAACTGTGCTGTGTCTGTCCCAGTGTTCAGCCGACGTGAGCGCCCCGCTCAAAGTGTCCTCCCCGCTTGGTGGTCTCCACATGCCCCTATTGGAAGCCTTGACCCTGTTCAAAAGGAGAGAAGGTATATCAGTTGAAAAGCTTCACCTACTGTTGAACCGTTGAGACCTTGCTGTACTGTTCCAGTGCTCAGACGAAGTGAGCGTCCCGCTCAAAGTGTCCTTCCCGCCTGGTGGTCTCCACACGCCCCTATTGGAAGCCTTTACCCTGTTCAGAAGAAGAGAAGGTATATCAGTTGCAAAGCTTCATGTACTGTTGAACCGTTGAAACTGTGCTGTGTCTGTCCCAGTGTTCAGCCGACGTGAGCGCCCCGCTCAAAGTGTCCTCCCCGCTTGGTGGTCTCCACACGCCCCTATTGGAAGCCTTGACCCTGTTCAAAAGGAGAGAAGGTATATCAGTTGAAAAGCTTCACATACTGTTGAACCGTCGAAACTGTGCTGTGTCTGTCCCAGTGTTCAGCTGACGTGAGAGCCCCGCTCCAAGTGTCCTCCCCGCCTGGTGGTCCCCACACGCCCTTATTGGAAGCCTTTTACCCTGCTCAGAAGAAGAAGAGAGGTAATCCAGTCGAATGTCCCACATATTGTCGGACAGTTAAACCTTGCTGTAACGTTCCAGTGGCTCGCTTGCCCCCACCTCTGAGTACCTCCCTCCGGAGTAACCCCAGTGACTCGCTTCGCCCCCGCATCTGCATACTTACCTGGTTCCAGTCTGAATGGGGTTCGTATGACCACGGCCTCCCCTCTTGAGTTCCGTAGAGGAGTACTTACCCAGTGACCTACCTGGACGGCGCGGGGATTCCCCCCTGATTTCCCTCCGACGAGCCTCCGGTCCGTCACGATCGTCCCTCCCCTCCCGTCCCGGGAGGTCTAGAGACACTTGAACTGTCCTGGCGGCAAGAAGAAGATTTTAATTAGGACCTATCCAATTCACTGATCTTTTAATATAATAAATAAACTGTATTATTTTATTCCCTTGTCTGTCTGGTCCTTGACACGTTCCTCGAGGTGGTTCCCGGGTTTTTCAGGGGTGGGTGCAGTCTGGTTTGGCCCGCCCCGACCTGTGACAATTGTTTTATTGTTTAATGTTCACATTTAATGTTCACAAAGCTCATGTATAAAATGTAACAAAGAAAGTGAAAAAAAACCTGAAAAATGTTTGCAGCACATCCTCATTCAACCGAACTACAAAGTGCATTTGTTTTTTAGAAGTCTTGACGTCATGGACAGAGAGAAACCACTTCCTGTCATTCAGCAACATGTAACATGGTACATTATGCTGCCCACATCCACTGATTGTTATTCTTCATGCTTTTGGCTGGTGTACAATCTTTTAAGTTTATTATACTTTTTTTTTTTTTTTTTAAATACACTTTACAACTGCACTGTAAAAAATTATTTTGTTGACTCAACTCAATATATTTTATCTTTTTGCATGGGTTTTATTTTTTCTTATTTGGATAAGTTATCTGAACTAATTCAATTTAGTAATGAAAACTTCTTTAGTTATCTGAATTTAAATTTGATAGTCATGAAAACTTCCATTTAGCTGGTTGCAAAGCTGCTTTAATCAGTATCAATTGCATTACTATATTAATTTGTAAATTACATTTGATTTAGACTAAAACCACAGCAACACATAGCAATACATAATTACATTTATTTAAAAAACAAACACCTAAAACAACCACGCAAAAAAAGGTATCTTTTGACTGCCTCAATAGCTGTTTGCATCCAAAGTTGTGAGTTTAACTTGTGCATAAAATATATAAAATATTGCATTAAAAATTGCTTCCATTGTTTCCATTGAGTCAGTCAAAGAGAAGAAAATTATCACTTCCTGATAAACTGGTACTAAATATCACTATAGGAAAAGTAAAAGAAGCTACTGTTTTTAATATCCCAAAATGAACATAAAAATAGGTGGATGCAAACATAGCTAATGTATGTCTTGTGCTTGCCTCAATTTTCAAATTATGCAGATTGTTTTAAAAAATTAAATGAAACAACCACCCCACAACATACATTACAGAAATGTTCTTTCTTCAGAAACTTTCAAAAATAAACGGCAAAGACTGTTAACACCTCTGAATTGGCTTCATACCATTTTAATCTAAATTTAATTTAAGTTATTTTAATTAACAATGTGTAAGCTCTCAAGCTTCAGTAAGAGCTTCAGTAAGGAGTCCAACTCAGTGTGGCAAAGGCATTTAAAACATCTTGGAGATCCAAAAGCACAATCTCCCCTTCCAGTATCACAGCCACACAACATCATCTGGGAAGTTTCTATCATGGCTGACTAATGCATTTTTGGACATAGCATATCTTTTCTAAGGTAAATGTGACATGACATTGTTTAAAAGCTATTTATTGGAATTTATTAATGTCTGCACAGTTGAAACACTGATTCTGAGATTACATGAGACGATACATATTTCATACATTGTACTGTATCTTTAAACATATTCTCTGATGTTCATACACGTATATTTCATGCTGTATCTACGACTAAATTGCAATATTCAAATGCAAAAAAGCAACGAAAACAACATTTAAAACCACAGGCATGTTAAAGGGATGGTAACCCCAAAAATGAAAATGATCCCATTATTTACTCACCTCAAGCCATCCTAGGTGTATATGACATTCTTATTTCAGATTAACACAATCGGAGTTATATAAAAAAATATCCTGGCTAATCCAAGCTTTATAATGACAGTGAATGGCTGTCACGGTTCATGAATTCACTGACTCATTCTCTCTCTGTGTCTGCATCTGAAAACCTAGGCAGCTGAGCTGACTCATGCCTTGCTGCCTTAACAGACAATGGCTTGTAAGGCAGCGTTTGTGCATGAAGGCACCTCACAAAACTAATTTCGGACAGACTTCTTAGGCAGTGTAACCATTTAATGATCTACAGCAAAATAGAGAGAGCTTTAGTGAGAACTAAACAAATATGTAACTACTACAACAGCAATGTATCGCTAGAAATGACATCAGAAGTAGAAAATGTTGGTAAAAAAAACTTTCATTTACACACAAACCAGCAAACGCAACTTTCGGAAAAAAATCTTTATTTTTCCAGCTCAACTGTCACAGAATGGAAAGCACAGGATTGTGGGACATCAAAGGCAGCGAAGGATACAAATATGCTGCCTTCAAAAATCGATCAGATGAAGGTATCTCTGGAGACAGGAAGTGATGCTAACATTAGATTTGGATGTGCCTTGGTGCCTTCCCTCCTTGAAATGTGTCCTCCGAAGGCAGCATTTTCCAGGTTTCGGATGCAGCCTGTGTGTGGCTGTGCTGGAGGTGTGGTCACTGATTGTTGCTGATCTGATCATCACCGCCAGCTGCACCTAATTTACCTGCCTATATAATGTCTCATCACCCACCCTGTGTTTGTCAGATCGTTTGTAGTTCTCTTGTGTGTAGGTACTGGTCCTGGCTGTCTCTGTGTTCCTGTGTTTCATGTCTGGATCCAGTGTTTGTCTTCCTGGTCGTCTGGTTCCCTGTGTTCATGGAAAGCTGGTTGCCCATTCACGTCCCTGCGCTGCCAAGGGTGGACCATCTCTGCACCCGATTCATCTGACCCACTGTTACTGCTCTTATTGGACTTATTTTCAATAAACCCTGTTGTTTCACATTCGCTATTGAATCCTCTTCATCGATCCTGACAGAACGATCTGACCATTCATGGATTCAGCGAGCGCGATGGAATTTTAGTAGAGTTTCTTGTGAGCAACAGGGCTCGAATGGAACATCATGAAGAGCAGATGGTAGCTACGGGTCGTGCGGTGCAAGCCTTGGTAGCGCAGGTGTCCAAGCTCACCAACCAACTGCAACAACTGAGAGCTCCCACTGCGCCACCTACACCATCCATTTCCCCCAACCCTCCGAGAGTGTATCACCAGCAGGAGCCACGTCTACCCACCCCAGCGACATATGCTGGTGAGCCTAATATGTGTAGAGCTTTTTTAACAAAATGCTCGTTATTTTTCTCTCTTCAGCCGTTAACGTTTTCCACGGAACAATCAAAAGTAGCGCTGGTGTTGACATTACTATACGGACGTGCGGCTCAGTAGGGAACGGCGGTGTGGGAGAACCAAGATCCCTGTTGTTCCTCGTTCCGGGCACTCTCAAAGGAGATGAGGCGGGTTTTCAATTGAGCAGTTGCGGGGCGGGAGGCGGCTCGCCTACTCGCCAATCTTCACCAGAACGGCAAACCCATCTCGGACTATTCCATCGAGTTCAGCACATTGGCAGCAGAGTGCAAGTGGAACGAGGAGGCGGGACATGTGGGACATGTTCCTGCATGGGTCGGCTGACTGTATATACAAAGGGAAATCTTCACGCTGGAACTCCCAACAGATCTTAATGGGTTGATCGACTTGGCTCTGCGGGTGGATGTACAGTTACAGCGACTGGAGAGGCGTGCTCACCAGGGGTTGGTTTCCGAGAGCCCAGTATCTTCCAGAGCCAGTGTTGACAATACGGTCAGCCCAGCTTTAGATCACGAACCCATGCAGGTGGGTAGAGCTCGGCTTTCCCGGGAGGAGAGAGAACGGCGGAGAATGAGAGGACTCTGCCTGTACTGCAGTGGACAGGGACACTTTCTGAGAGACTGGCCGGTAAAAGATCAAGCCCGGCAGTAGGGCTGAGGTTACTGTCGGGTTACTCACCGTGGAGAAATACTCATCATCGACTCTCCTCCCAGTATGACTGCAATGGGAAACCAAGTTTCACCAATGCCAGGCCTTATCAGACTCGGGAGCGGAAGGTAATTTCATGGACAGAATGTTTGCACATCACCTTCCAATCCCAATCACTCCCCTCACTCACTCTCCGCTGATTCCCATCGTCCTTGGTCATCCCTGGTTGGTGATGCACAACCCCGGGGTTGACTCGGGCCACAGTTCCATTTCTGCGTGGAGCAATCAGTGCTATGCCTCTTGTTTTGTGTCTGCCTGTTCGTATGTGTCTGGTTCTGTGTTGCAGGATGAGCTAGTAAATTTGTCAAACGTGCCCAAGGAGTACCTCGACCTGAAGGAAGTGTTCAGTAAGTCCTGGGCTGCCTCTCTACCTCCGCACCATCCCTATGACTGTGCTATAGAATTACTGCCAGTTACATCTCAGCATAAGGGAAAGTTATACTCACTGTCTGTTCCAGAGAGGGAGGCCATGGAGAAATACATGTCTGATTCTCCAGCCACCGGGTTCATCCACCCTTCTTCTTCTCCAGCGGGGGCGGGTTCTTTTTTGTAGGGAAGAAGGATGGTTCTCTGTGACCTTGTATTGATTACCGGGGGCTGAACAACATCACGGTAAAGAATACTTATCCTTTGCCGTTGATGACTTCAGCCTTTGAGAGGTTACAGGGAGCATCCATCTTCACAAAATTGGATTTACGTAATGCCTATCAATTGCTTCGCATAAGGGAGGGGGATTGCGTTTAATACACCCAGGGGCCATTTTGAATATTTGGTCATGCCTTTCGGGCTGTCCAACTCCCCTGTGGTATTCCAAGCACTCGTCAAAGACGTGCTGAGAGACATAGTAGATCAGTTTGTTTATGTCTACCTGGACGACATACTGATATTTTATTCTTCTCTCCAGGAGCATGTTCAGCACATCAGACGAGTTCTCCAAAGGTTGTTAGAGAATGGACTTTTTGTCAAAGCGGAGAAATGGGCTTTTCTTGCACAGTCTGTTCCTAGGGTTTATCATCTCATCCGAGGGAATGCGCATGGATCCCGACAAGTTTAAAGGTCCCATGGCATGAAATTTTCATTTTATGAGGTATTTCAACATTAATATGAGTTCCCCTAGCCTGAATATTGTCCCCAAGTGGATAGAAATGTTGATCGGTGTAAACCCGAGTTCTGGCTGTCTCTCTCTGCCTTTGAGAAAATGACAGGCCAGACAAGCCAATCCTGAAGTCTCCTGTTTTGACGTCCAAGCAGGAACGGTTACCTCCCTTTCCTCCGCCCAGAGAATCTGGCACGCCCATGCAAACACTCGAGATCATTAACGTTACTTGTGAACGAGTGAACGCTGGCAGTTTCTCAGTGTTTGGATGTACAAATGAAAACAGAAGTCTTTCTTCAGTTCCTTCTGATCTGTGATCATTGATTTTTTTTGTGTGTAGCTAATTATTTATTATTCGTGCACACAATGCGGCTTCTCTCTCTCCAGACAGAACGGTGTTTTCGTGTTTTCTATCTTGTGAGTCAGTGTTTTTGTACGTCCTCGTCGCGTCTATCTGTTCTAAAATGTGCATAAAGTCTTTTCTGTTTTTACATCAGCAGTCACATCTTTAGAGATAAACTTCACACACGCCGAAGCTCGGCCTCCAACATCCCCGACCCCCAGTACTGCATCTGGCCCACAGCGGAGGCACCAAACGCGGCGTGAGATTAAGCAGAAGGGGGGTAAGCGTGAGAATATCTGGGCTAGGCTAGCCAGCTTTCCCCACAATAAACTGGATTACATTCGATTACAGCTGTTGTGTCTTTGTTTGCGCTGTGTAACGTTACTCAATGCGCGTCACTGATGCTATTCATATGATTGGAACATATCTAGAAATAATGCTATACTCAACACTTACTAACTCGTTCATCTCGCTGTAATGGTACTTTGCATGTGTTACAAAGTTGGTAATAATGATGAAGACGGACTCGGCGTGACTGGGACTCGTGTTTATTCAGAACTCTCAGATACAAACACAATAAACTCACAGCGCTGACTGACAGCGCTCTCATAACTCAGTAGTTACTATAAATAACTTTGTTAGCAATCGCTTCGTCTCCATGATGTCCGGTTCGCGAACGAATCATTCTTTTGAATCGGTTCTTTTTAGTGAACCGAACCAGTTCACCAAATCGGACTGAATCGTTCTAAACGGTTCGCGTCTCGAGTCAGCGCTGATCCATAATTTACTAAATTTACTAACTTTCTGACATGAGTGACAGCCCCTCCGACTAGAAATAAACTAATAACCTGAAGTATATTCTAGTAACTACAACAGTTCACCCTGAACTGAGACATGCTGAGAATTGATGAGAAGTGAACACAGGTCCATCCGTCTCTGGCAGACTCGTGCCTGCTCGTGCCTCGTTAAACCACGCCCCCTCCGCTCATTTAAAATGCAAAGATGTCAGCCAATCACAACAGTGGGCGTTTTTACTGAAGTCTCACAGCAGACACGCCTCTTGAAGCAGGGCATTCAGCCACAGGGCAAACAGCAGTATTGAAAAAATGCCTTTTATTTCTAAATTATGACATTTTATGATGTAAAAATCATACTAACAATATAAGTACACCTCAGAAAACACTATAAAATAATAGAAAAATGCAATGCCATGGGATCTTTAAGGCTGTGGTAGATTGGCTAAGTCCAGATTGCCCTACAGAGGTTTCTGGGGTTCGCCAATTTTTACCAACGTTTTATTCAGTTCATGACCCCTTTAAAACCCAAACAGAGGCAACAAGATATTATGAGGACTAAAAAATACTAATACATAATATATAAAAATAACATTTAGATATTAAGATGAAAATATACTAATATTAATGAAAATGAACTATTACTAAAAAGGTTATTTATAACACCATACTTTAACACATGGTTATTTATGGAACCTTATAAAAGGGTTCTATTTAACACCAAAAAGGGTTCTGCTATTGTTACAAGCCAAATAACCCTAAATTGGTACTGTTTAGAACCGTTTTTCTTAAGAGTGTATCTGCTCAGCTGAGACCAGACTACAATATTGGATCCTCAAAGCTGCAAATTGGTTTATTCCACTCCAAGTCCAACTAGCTGTTTCTAGAAAAATCCACCACTGACATCATCTTAGGGCGTCCTTGGCTCATGAAACATCACCCAGTGCTTTCATGGACAACGAGAGAAGTCCTGAAGTGGAGCGATCATTGTTTCCCCAACTGCTTCCCTGACCTGCCTCTCAACATGTCAAGTCCATTCCTTTGAATTCCACTTCCATTAAAAGCCCGGTTGAACAGCAGTCTGTACATCCCTAAGTGTTTTTTTAAATGTTCAGTGATTAAAATTAAGAGATTTAATTAACATAAATAAACAAAAGTTAGTCAGCAAGCACTTTAGTTTTTAATCTGTATCAGAACAATATCAGTATTATTGTGTAGTAGGGCTCGCTCAAAACAAATAGGGGAATTTTCATAGTGCCACAGAGATAGTGTTTACATACATAGTGTTTACAATTTTTGAAAAAAAATAACCAATGAATACCTTACTTATAGTTCTCTCTGCATATTTAGCTGGGAGAAATTTGAACACAAAAATTATATTTTTTACTATTAATAAAAAGGAAAATAAATATTCCTGTTTTTGTTACTTTAATGGTATAATAGCTTTGGCACATTCCCATACAACACCTCCAAAAATTGCATTAGTTTCTCGGAAGTCTTAACTAAATGAACCACAACCTGTCATTGGGTGCATTTTTATTGTTTTCTGTGTGTTATATGAATGGCCTTTTGACCTTACATATTGCCATACAAGTTTGATAAATTATTACACATTGTAATAAAAATTTCACATCGCAATTTATTACTATAAGATTTCATATTTATTCAAAACTGTCATGATTCACCAGTGAGAGTGCCCCTGATTACCACCAGAGGGCACTCCACCCCAGACTGTCACTGTCACCCCGACTGAGCCTGGTTTATTTTTCTCCATTAGGTCACCAAATGGGGTTTTGGTTTCCTTGCCACTGTTGCCTCTGGCTTGGCATGCTCAGTTGGGGACACTAAATTTTTCAACTAAACATCGAAATAAATCTAATTAATAAACTAAATTAACCATATAAACTAAATTACTGATCTAATTATTGATCTAAAGCCCACACTGTCACCGTATGGAAATTGAAATGAACTGATGACATCAAATGGCTATATAGCTTAATAAAATTATGCTGCATTATTTTCCTGTTTAACACTGTAAAGCTGCTTTAAAACAATCTACATTGTTAAAAGCGCTATATAAATAAAGTTGACTTGACTTGACTCCATCAAGGACTACATTACCCATAATCCATTGCCGGGACTCATCAGCACTCATTGTTTACACCCGTCTCATTTACCTCTCCCTATATCTAGCCTGGTCACCCTGTCATTCACTGCGAGGTTTTGTATGTGTTACACTATATCTTAGAGTGGTTTTCCCTGGTTCTTGGATTTCTTGCCTGTCTTTGGATTACCCATTTGCCTTTGTTCCCATCCTTGTGTGTTTGTTTGTTTTGTCTGGCCATTAGATTGGGGTGGTAACCTGAAGTGAGACTTATATTGACATTGAGTAATCGAAAGAAAACTGTCCAAACCCTTGATGTGAACTGGGGACCCCAGTCACGACAATGTCTTCAGGGAGGCCATAATAGTGGAATACATAGTGGAAGAGGTGTTCTGTGGATTTGAAGACTAAGTCCGAGCAAAGGATTATGGTTAATGTAGTCCTTGATGGAGTGACAGTCCAGGGTGGAGTGCCCTCTGGTGGGGGCACTCTCACTGGTGAATCGTGACAAAAACATTGGTCCATTGATTTTTAGTGAAAATGTTTTGGAAACAATGGCAACTCCCTTAAAAGTAATTAAATGGAAAAACATTTCCTATAACTTTTTCAAATGATCATAATCATGTTTTCTTTTAAATGGCCTGTATCATCATATCTTTTCTGAATTAGGTGAAGTAATTTGAAATATGCTTACATTTATCAATGCATGCATTTTGTCTCTGTGTGCACAGTATGAACCTATTGTTCATGTGAATGTATGTGAGTAAATCATAGTCCTGTCGCCAACACTCTATATGTCCTGGGCATCAGTGTATGCTGAGGGCTGTCAGAAGGGCTATTTAGAGGACTGGAGTCCACTCCACCAATTGAGGGCAGGTAGGCATGGTGCAGAATGGGTAACTGTAAAGAGAGTCTGCGCCGAATGCTGTGGAAGCAACACATGCATTAAATGGCGCAATGTGGAATTTTCTTCTTCTTTCAAAACAAACTTAAGGATGTTGCAGAACATTGCATTCAAATTCCAGTTTACTTTTAAAGGATTGATAGAGACATGAAACCCACTGTTCAGGCGAGTTAATGTCTTCCAGCGGATTCCTGTTGCATTTTGAGCTTTCAGGGAGAGTCAGACATTTCTCCTTGACTGAAAAGACATAACATTGAGATATTTTCATAAAAGGCAGACTTTTATAAAAAGAAATTCAGTCCCTTCACAGAGCTACTGGGTAAAAAACAGTTTCACAACAAATGGTCACTGAAACTGGTTCTTGGTTCATCAATCTCTGGATGTCAAAGTAAATATTACACTAAAATGCTTAAAATAATAATTTAGGTTATAGAGTTAAATTGTTGAGTTTGATGATACAGTGAACACAGCTAGTGGAAGATATTTTATGTGATTTAAAATCAACTTTTCGTGCAGGTAAATTTTTTTGTTCAATAATAGTTAATATAAGTTAATATAACTAGTTCTCACAAACGTGCCTTAAAGGGATAGTTCACCCAAAAATACAAATTCTGACATTTACTCACCCACAAGTTGTTCCAAACCTATATTCATTTTTTTTCTGCTGAACACAAAGGAATATATTTTGAAGAATGCTGGTAACCAAAAGTTTGATGGGCATTGACTTCCATAGCATTTTTTTCATACTATGAAAGTCAATGGGGTTATTTTGTGTTTAGCAGAAGAAAGAGAGTAATACAGGTTTGGAACAACTTGAGGGCGAGTAAATGAGAAGTAAGTCAGAATTTTCATTTTTGGGTGAACTATCCCTTTAAACCATCAGTCCATAAAGACTGCTTTGCTGCATCTGCAAACATCTTCTATACCTGTTTTGTGTACAAAACTTCTGATGATGACATTCTCCATAATGCAAGGACTCAGTTCATTAAGTTGCCTGGTCAAATCCTCCAGCTCAGAATCCAGCTGCAGGAAATCACAAGTATGTTCATGTTTTTTTTTTTGTTGTTGGTTGGATTGACATTTAAAACTCACTGATTTTACCTTCTCTTCGTGGTTATAAAGCAAGCATCTGCAAAGTAAATAAAATGTAACTGCAAAAAGCTTCTCACTTCATTCATGTGCTGTCGGAGGTGTAGATTTTCTGACAGTGGAATGTCCAGGCTTATTGAGATGTTCTGCGTCATGTCAGTCACAATGTCAGATGCTCCTGTGTTGTCCTGCTCCATAAAGTTCCCCACGTCATTGTCTTGTCCACTCTCCTTTTGTAATTTGCTATGCCACTGCGTGAGGTGGAACCTCCTTGACAAGAATGCAGGATCAGGACCCATCCTTATGATGATAATCTGTAAGATATATATGGGTATCAACTATCAGCTGGAGTTTAAATCAGCGTGACAAATGACAATTGATGAAATAAAAATCATATATAAAATGTAATTAAAAAAATAAGTGAAGAGAACTGCAGCTAATATGCATCTCATACCTTTGGAAGAAACACCATACACAAAGTGCTGCAGCAGCATGTGATGATCACAAGGGTCACAATGCAGAACTGCACATTTGGCTGGTCCTGCCACAGCATGAATGCACATGTACCAATCAGAATCACAGGTACTGACACAAATACACTGATTCGGATACCCCTGCTGTCATTTACGTCAGGGACGTTCATATGTCGTGTGGTCCAGGCCAGGAAACAGGTGCTCAGCTGGATAGGAGGGGGACATGTGCAAATAATTTCAATTTGTCATCTGTTTCATTATTGCTATTTAATAGAGGTGTAACGGTACACGTATTCGTACCAAACCATTTCGGTACAGGGCTTTCCATTCGGTACACGTGTGTACCGAACGGTTCCGATTGCAAAAACTGCCTTATGTGAAGTTTACATGTTTGCATACAATGTGTTATTTGAGTGTTGATTATTATATCTAAAAATAAACAGCAACTGAATTTAGGCTAATAGTTT